>CAJGYO010000012.1:28212753-28755242 GCA_904845875.1 Miscanthus lutarioriparius
TTCCGATTACGCCGGTTGTAAAGTAGATTGAAAAAGCACTTTGGGGACATGCCAATTTCTTGGATGATCCCTAGTGTCTTGGAGTTCTAAAAAACAAAATTGTGTAGCCCTTTCCACTGCCAAGGCTGAGTATGTTGCGGCTAGTGCATGTTGTGCCCAACTACTTTGGATGAGGCAAACTCTTCTTGATTTTGGATATCATTTCACCAAAATCCCATTATTATGTGACAATGAGAGTGCCATTAAGCTTGCAAACAATCTCGTAAGCCACTCTAGAACCAAGCACATAGACATCCGACATCATTTCTTGAGAGACCACGAAACCAAAGGAGATATCAAAATTCCACATGTGAGCACCAAAAAGCAACTAGCCGATATCTTCACAAAGCCCTCGACGAGTCAAGGTTTTGTGCTTTGCATAGTGAGCTAAATATACTTGATTCTTGTAACATTGTTTGAATTTTAGCATGCCTCTATTTGATAAACTAGTATCTAGGCAAAAGAGTTGAAAATTTTCATATTGTGCATGAAAATAATTTATAAAAGGCAACTTATGTATCATGATCATGGTCTGTATTGATTATTTGTTTCTAGTCATGGTATATAGGTCATATGTATCCATATCTTATACAGAGAGAGTCATATAGATCATAGCTAACTCCCACTATTTTGGGGAGTGCGGCAGTGCTGGGCTAGGCATACGGCAGTGCCACACTTTGAATCTCAATTGAGATTCGGCCCAAACGGTTTTACTATGGGGCCCATTTATTCTTCATCTTATCCTTAGGTGTACAGTAACTTTTTCCCCTCTCTCTTCCCCCTGACACCGACGCCCCGCGCCTCTCTCTTCTCTTGCGCCCGCGCCATCGTCGTCGCTTGGCCGCACGTTGCCGATCTCTGGCAGTGCCGCGACAGCTGATAGCCCTCCCTCAACATCGTTGATGGCTGCTACTGCCCCTAGCCTGAGCAGTTTCTTTCCTCTTGTCTCCATTGCTCGTTTGAGAAGATGGAGCACGGAGTTAATGACCAAAAGGGAAAAGGAAGATGAATGAGCAAAGAGACAATGATCCACCTTGCCGTGGTCGAGGGAGGTCAACAACAGCAGGCAGTATGGCTCCAAGGGGACTTGGTGATAGGGGGAGGCACGAGCAATACATTGAAGATGAGGAGAGGCTAGAGATGACATGTTGTACCACTAATGCCATTCCTGACACCCCCACAACATCTCTCTAAGTTTGATGTCAGATACATGAGAGATTTTGAGGATGAGATCATCATGAGACCTCCAGATGACTCCCACCAGCATGCAGTTGTCAACTATTCCAAGAGTTGGAAGCTGGTGGAAGAGGCAAGGGGGTCAATACCTATGTAGTGCACAAGGATTTGGGCATTGATTACGATTCTAGAATGAGTTTCATTCCAACTTTTATGCCACTGCCATTCTTGCATCCAAGAAAACCAAGATCATCAAGATGCAGTATATTGATTGGGATGAGATGCAGGAGGAGGAGCCTGAGTTTGACAAGGTAATCAAAATTTGTGACAGGTTCCAGCTTTCAGACATCATGGGTTTCTAGTGTAACTGGAATAAGGAGGTCCTTGCACAGTTTCATGCCACATACTTCTATCACCAGACCTCTGATGAGATTCACTGGATGACTGATGGTTGGCACTATGAGTCGACTTTGTCACTTTGAGCTGGATTCTTGTCTTTGGGGAGAAGCACAGAGGTTACACTTACATTCATGATGAGCCTCGAGCTGAGATCCATGACATCAGTTACATGTGGAGAGATAGAAGGATTGCAGATAGCAGAGAGGAGTGGTCTACACAGCTTCTATTACATCCTCAACAACCTCATCGGGAACACCATCAACCCAAAGGATGGAGCAGCCTCAGATATTAATGGCTATGTGAGAAATGTGTTGGCTAGATTTGCTCCAAATGGGGACAGGTTTAATGTCCCCAGATTCATGTGGACTGAGTTGAGATTTGTAGTGGAGGATGGGAGGAGGGGGCTGCCCTATGCCCCTTACTTCATGTTCATGATTGAAAGGGTTACTGGATTTTATTTTTTGAAGAATGGGATGCACACCATCTATAAAATTGAGAAGACCCAGCCAGCTGCAGCTACTCAGGGAGCGGTGAGCTCTCATGCTCATGTAGATATCCCTGAGTCTTTCCGCTCTAGGTCTCGCAGAGGAGGCAAGATGAAAAAGTTTGACAAGTGGTTGAAGGCAATCTTTGGAAAGTGCACCTATGCAGCTGACAGAGCGTATGAGACACAGCTTGAGCAGCGTCAGCAGCATGGACATGACCTTCCACCACTTCCTCCTATTCCACCACCTCCACAATATGACCTTCTGAGTCTCTCTGACACAGATTCAGATGATGATGAGGAGGAGCAGCAGGGATGAGCAGCAGATTGGGATGAGACCCTGGAGGGATACCGTTAGAGACAGGAGCCGAGGCGTTCCACTCGCTACACCACCACTACTCACCATCAGGGCCATGCACGTATTGACTTCGACGACGATGATGGTGATGGTGGTGTCGAGACTGCTGCAGGAGGTGCTAGGGCTGCAGGAGGTGATGATATTGATTGGACGGACATCTAGGGAGATGATGAGTAGGTGTTTATCTTTCTTATTTTCTTCTCTTTTTAGTGCTTTATGCCAAAGGGGGAGAAAATTAGAGGGGTCAACAACTTTTCAATGCCATGGTCGGCAGCTACGCTTCATGTCCTATTCGATGAGTGTTAGTCTTCGCTAGGTGGAAAGTTTGAGAGTCGCTCAAAACTCTAAATTGTGAAATAATGCTACTATTTGACTTTTTATGTGGGATATGGACATATATTAATCTATGCCGTCGCTTATGATACAATTGTGCTAGAATGTATATCGTTATATGTATCACATGCTGTGTGGTGTTTGTTGTGATCTCTGCTATTACAGCAAGTGCGGCAGTGCCACACCCAGCTGCAACAACAAACCATGTTGTGCATAAACTGTCATTTGCATCACGTTTTACATACCTGACATAGTATGCAGCACCCCATAGGAGCATGGATGTAGGGGGAGCCCCATCACTCTCACTAAAATGTGAATCTTGGCTTCTTATGCCAATTTGAGAATTCAATTCTCTATTCACATATTTAGGGGTGGCTCTACACCCATGGCTCAAAAGTCTCAGTATTTATTTCATAACTTTTGTAAGCCCTAATTGGGTTGTCATCTATCACAAAAAAAGGGGAGATTGAAAGTGCAATCAAGCCCTCATTGTGGGTTTTGGTGATAATGACCACGCAATTAGAGAACTAATGAGATTTATCGAGAAGACAAGTAGGGAATTTATATTCGAGGATGCTACACGAAATGGAGGAGCCCCCAATTATAAATGTAGATGGCTTCAAACTCAAATGAGGTTTAAATTCATTTATATATTGAATTTGAGTATAGGAAAAGCCGAACTATAAAGGGGGCACAATGCTTAAGCTAATATATGCTACTAAGTGCTCAAACAACCACAAGCATCCTCAGATTCACAGCCAAGACAATCTCCACTTCTCTATTACCCTTGCTGTCTTGCATGGTGCGAGCTCCGGCTCGCCCGACCCCTTGGGTACGAGCTCTCGACTCGCCCAACCCCTTGGATGCGAGCTTCGACTTGCCTGACCCCTTGGGTGCGAGCTTCGGTTCACCTGACCCCTTGGGCATGGGCTCCGGTTCGCCCGACCCCAAGGTCGCGGGCTCTATCTCGCCCAACCATTTGGTTGCGGGCTCCATCTCACCCGACCCTAAGGTCATGGGCTCTGGCTCGCCCGACCCTTTGGTCTTGGTCTCATCTCGCCCGACCTCTTTGGTGCAGTGTCCATTGAGGGCTGGGGGTATATATACATTTCCTTTTCCTCGCCAACGGCTATCTGCTATTTAAAGTGACCATTGGGGGCTGGGGGTATATATATACCTTTCCCCTTCCTTCCCAATGGTACCCAACTAGCTCTCTTCTTCCTCACTTTAGCATGCCAAAATAGAGCAGGAGCTCTATCTCTCTCACTCCATTGTTGACCTCAAGCCTCCAAGCAAATCCATTGATTTCCCCATCAATCCTTGAGGGAAAAGGGTCTAAAACTCGAATAGAGAGCAGCTCTATTGATTCCTAAACTCTAAAGAACACTTGGTTCACGTCTTAGCTAGCGGTTGTGTTTGTTACTCTTGGAGCTTGGCTCCTAGCCAGCTAGAGCGTTGTCCGATGAGCTTGCCAAGTTTGTGGCAGCACCAGGAGGTTTGTAACCACCTCTTGCAGCGAGTAAAATCACCCTCATCTCAAGAGTTCACTCTCTTGACTTGAGAACGAGGTAGGGTTGCAAATCTCTAAGCCTTAGTGGTATACCTCAACAATGTGAACATAGGCAAGCCTTGGTGGCGAGCTGAACCACGGGATAAATCCTTGTGTCATCTTGTGCTTGTGTTGCTACACTTGTGTTCTTGTTGTTGTTGAGGTGATTTCTAGAGTTTGATTCCGATCTACTTGTGTGTGGTGTTCCCACCACTTTCAGCTGTCGATCTATGATCTACTACTCTATAGGAAGCTAAGAAATTTACCCAATCTAAATTTCGTTGGGTACATTTTGAACTGTGAACTAATCTCTCCTGTAGGTGTGGCAGTGCCACGCTCACAGAGCGGCAGTGCCACGGGTGAATTTGACTTCGATTTGAGTTGAATTTTTATAGGCCTATTCACCCCCTCTAGGCATTCCAGAGATCCTATAGTTTTGCCAAGGTATGTCCCCATTTCTTATGCCCTAACTCTCCTATTTGTAACTCTTAGAGCTGCTGTTTTTTTTTCATCTATACTGCGTACATCATACCATACATTGTAAACATGGCAACAAATGCCGATGGATCATGCTAAATGGGATGATGCCACCTTGAGGAGCTTTCTGGAAGTAGTGATAGAATAGAAAAACCTATTACACTGGAACCAGCGAGGCCTCACAACCGTCGGGTGGGCAAATGTCTATCCAACATTCTCAAAGGCAACGGGGTTGCCATATGACAAGAAATAGTTGTAGAACAAGTTGAACAAGATGAAGCGAGCATATTTTAGTTGGTGCAACCTTGAAACCCACACTGGCCTAGGCCGTGACCCGCATACAGGAGGCGTCACAATTGACCCCTCGTTCTTTGAGGGTGGCAACGGGTACTAACTTCCACCTAATTCCTTTCTAATCCACTAGCTACCTAGTACTAGGCATGTTCCCATTTTACTTATTCTAACCTGTGGATCCTTGGCACACGTGTAGAAAAATAGCAAATCTGTTGTGGAGCAGACCAAAATTCCCAAATGCCTTGACCTACTGATCACACTTTGGGGACACACCCCCATGACAGGGGTTCCTTGCTATCTTCTGGTGGCCATCATCGTGAGAGGACACCTGAAAGGTCCTAATGGCTAGAGGGGGGGGGGTGAATAGCCTATTAAAAAATTCTACAACAACACTAAATAAACCAATTAGACAATTATGAGGTGAAGCAAGTGTTGCGCTAGCCTACTAAAAAAGCAAGCCACCCACCACAATTCTAGTTTCTATAGTTTCTTTTCACACAATGGCTATGTCACTACACTAAGTTAGTGTGCTCTCAAAGACTAACTAAAGAGCCATACTAACCAAACTAACAAGCTCTCACAACTAGCTACACTAAAGAGCTTGATAACTAGTTTACGGTAATGTAGAGAGAGAGAGTAAGATGGTTATACCACCATGTCGAGGAATGAACCAATCAATCACAAGAATCAATATCAATGAACACCAATCACCTCAGAATCAAATGATGACACAATGATTTTTTACCGAGGTTCACTTGCTTGTCGGCAAGCTAGTCCTCGTTGTGGCAATTCACTCACTTGGAGGTTCACGCGCTAATTGGCATCACACGCCAAACCCTCAATAGAGTGCCACACAACCAACACAAGATGAGGATCACACAAGCCACGAGCAATCCACTAGAGTACCTTTTGGCTCTCCACCGGGGAAAGGTCAAGAACCCCTCACAATCACCATGATCGGAGCCGAAAACAATCACCAACCTCCGCATGATGATCCTCGCTGCTCTAAGCTGTCTAGGTGGTGGCAACCACCAAGAGTAACAAGTGAATCCCGCAGCAAAACACGCACATCAAGTGCCTCTAGATGCAAACACTCAAGCAATGCACTTGGATTCACTCCCAATCTCACAAAGATGATGAATCAATGATGAAGATGAGTGGGAGAGCTTTGGCTAAGCTCACAAGGTTACTATGTCAATGCAAATGGCCAAGAGAGTGAGCTAGAGCCAACCATGGGGCTTGAAAAGAAGCCCACATGAAATAGAGCCGTTGTACCCCTTCACTAGGCACTGCTCGGGGTGACCGGATGCTCCGGTCAGATCGACCGGACGCACCCTACCAGTGTCCAGTCAATGGATGGCTGCCACGTCATCCCTCTCTTCAAATACTGAGCGCCCGATCCCAACGGTCAAGTGATGACTGAACGCAGCACAGTGCCACGATCGGACGTAGGACCCTAGTGTCCGATCACTTCTAGTAAGGTTCCAGCTACGACCAGACGCGTCAGTTGGATTACGACCGGACGCAGGACCCTAGCGTCCGGTCACTTCCAGTAAGCCTCAACTCATGACCAGACACATTCGCTCATGCTCGACCGGACTCACCCAGCGTCCGATCACTCACTGTCTCCTCTGTGCACTGCCACGTCAGTAGGACCGGACACACCCTGCCAGTGTCCGGTCATGAAGTGACCCAGCATCCGGTCAAAGACTGATGCCAGCGTCTTCATTGCTTCCACTGACTAGACACTTCGGTCCAGTTAAGACTAGCATTTGGTACACTCTGTGAAACCCTATCTTTTCTGTACAGGGCGCCGGTGGCACCATCAGACTATCCGCACTATACGGGCGAACACTCCACCAGTGAAGTTTTGAACCCTTGCTCAAATATGCCAACCACCAAGTGTATCACCTTGTGCACATGTGTTAGCATATTTTTACAAATATTTTCAAGGGTGTTAGCACTTCACTAGATCCTAAATGCATATGCAATGAGTTAGAGCATCTAGTGGCACTTTGATAACCGCATTTCGATACAAGTTTCACCCCTCTTGATAGTACGACTATCAAACCTAAATATGATCACACTCTCTAAGTGTCTCGATCACTAAACCAAAAAGGCTCCTACCATTTATACCTTTGCGTTGAGCCTTTTGCATTTCTTTCTTCTTTTCCAAGTCCAAGCACTTGATCATCACCATGGAATTACCATCATCATGTCATGATCTTCATTTGTTTCACCAGTTGGAGTAGTGCTACCTATCTCATAATCACTTTGATAAACTAGGTTAGCACTTAGGGTTTCATCAATTTACCAAAACCAAACTAGAGCTTTCAATCTCCCCCTTTTTGGTAATTGATGACAACCCTTTCACAAAGATATGAATTGAAATTCAATTGAATCCATGTTGCTTGCCCAAGCATATTTACCATGTGTAAAAGGATATGGACAAGTTTCACAAACCCCAAATGGTAGCAATTGCTCCCCCTACATATGTGCTAAGAGTTTGGATTGTAGCTTGCACATATGCTTAGATAGGAAATATAGGAGACAATGTCTACCAAATGATGCTAAGGTATAAAAGATGGACCTTTGAAGCGTGATACCAATTCGGGAGTGCACCATTATTCCATCCTTAGCACCATGGTTAGCTTGATACCATTTGGAAACACTTGGAAATGAAATCACTAGATAACCTATGCATGCTAGATTTTCATTTCATCATTCAAACCTACAACTAGCATACACCACACAAGCATGGATATTAAAATTTGAAACTTATGACATGCAAGCAAACATATGAAATGCACATTCAAATGCACCATACAAGTTCATAAGCTTGCTCCCCCTATTTGTGTGCTCAAAATTTTAATTGATCCCTTTTCTTTGTCATATTTCTCCCCCTATGTCAAATTCTCCTTTGTTGTCTTTGCACTATCTTTGTACACTATTTCTCCCCCTTTGTCATCAATGACCACAAAGGTTCAAAATGTAGATAGGTTGAGATTATCATTGTCAATCAATGGGGTGAGGATCATTTTCCCAAATTTGGTCCAATCTAGATCATTTACCAAAGATATTTAACTCGGTTTGATCCAAGGACAAGCTTCTTCACACCTCCAAATAAGGGTTATCTTGTACCATGTTGAGTTAAACACTTAGAGCTCATTTTCTAGATCAAACACTAGGTTTACAAGCCCACAAACATGTCATATGCTACCACTAGATCAAAATAAGCATAGAAACAATAGTGATACCATACAATCATCAAAATCATTTAATTTTCATGAATGAGCCTATTCAATGTGAAGGATGTCTAGATGCACTAAACAAGTCCTTAGCAAGGATGTATGCCATGCCAATCAACTTTTACCTTGGATTGCTCGAAGGAGAGGCATGTCATATGAGTGGGGGTGCATCAACACATATTTGAGAAATCCAATATGTTCAACTTATTCCTTAGCTTGCAAAACCTTTTCTCATCTAGTGGCTTGGTGAATATATCAGTAATTTGATCTTCGGTGCCTACACTCTCAATGCAAATGTCCCCTTTTTGTTGGTGATCTCTTATGAAATGATGACGGATATCAATGTGCTTTGTTCTTGCATGTTGAACCAAATTGTTGGTCAACTTGATTGCACTCTCATTGTCATATAGCAATGGCACTTTCTTGAACTTGATTCCAAAGTCACTCAAAGTGGCCTTCATCCAAAATATTTGTGCACAACAACTACCGGCAGATATATATTCGGCTTCGGCGGTTGATAATGCAACACTATTTTTCTTCTTTGATAACCATGAAACAAGTGATCTTCCCAACAATTGACATGTGCCCGAGGTGCTCTTCCTTTTAATCTTGCATCCCGCATAATCCGAGTCGGAGTAACCAACTAGCTCAAACTTTGCTCCTTTGGGATACCACAAACCAACATTTGGTGTATGCTTCAAGTACCTCAATATTCTATTTGTAGCCTTCAAATAACTTTCTCTTGGTGAGGCTTGAAATCTTGCACACATGCATACACTAAACATGACATCTGGCCTTGATGCAGTCACATAGAGTAGACTTCCAATCATAGACCGATACAATTTTTGATCCACCATATTGCCACTTGCATCACTATCCAAGTTGCCATTTGTTCCCATTGGTGTGCTAATGACTTTACTATCACTCATGCCAAACTTCTTGATCATGTCCTTGATATACTTGCCTTGACTCACAAATGTACCATTCTTCAATTGCTTGATTTGAAGACCAAGGAAGTAACTCAACTCTCCAATCATGGACATCTCAAACTCATTAGCCATCATCTTTCCAAACTCATCACAAAAGTCTTTATTGGTTGATCCAAATATGATATCATCAACATAGATTTGCAACACAAATAAATCTTTTCCAATCTTCTTGATGAAAAGAGTGGTGTCAACCTTGCCCATCATGAACTCTTTAGAGAGTAGGAAGTCTCTCAATCTCTCATACCATGCTCTAGGTGCTTGCTTCAAGCCATACAATGCCTTCTTCAACTTGTACACATGGTCGGGCTTCTTGTCATCTTCAAAACCGGGAGGTTGCTCAACATATACTTCTTCATTGATATAACCATTGAGAAATGTACTCTTAACATCCATTTGATAGAGTTTGATGTTGTGGGCACAAGCATAGGCTAGCAAGATTCTAGTTGCTTCTAATCTAGCAACCGGGGCATATGTTTCTCCAAAGTCAAGACCTTCAACTTGTGTATATCCTTGTGCTACCAATCTTGCTTTATTCCTTACTACTATCCCATCTTGATCTTGCTTGTTTCTAAAGACCCATTTGGTTCCAATCACATTGTGTCCCTTTGGTCTCTCTACTAATTCACATACTTGATTTCTTATGAAGTTATTCAATTCTTCATGCATAGCATTCACCCAATCAATATCCTTCAATGCTTCATCTATCTTCTTTGGTTCAATGGATGACACAAATGACAAATACTCACAAAATGAAGCCAATCTTGATCTTGTTTGTACACCTCTAGAAATTTCACCAATGATAGTGTCCAATGGATGATCCCTTGCAATATTTGTTGGTTGGAGCAATGGAACTTGATTGCTTGCACTTGCTTGATCATTGGGTTGAGATGATGTACTAACCACTTGATCTTGTTCATTATCATGAGAGCCACTTGCACTAGCTTAATTTGTATCATCCTGCACATTTGAGTTAGAGAGCACTTGCACTTGACCATCTTCATCATCATTCACTTGCCTAGGCCTCAATTCACCAACATCCATGTTCTTTATGGCATTTAAAAGTTGAATGCCTCTAACATCTTCCAAGTTCTCATTCTCTTCTTGTGAACCCTTGGTTTCATTAAATTCAACATCATGAACTTCCTCAAGAGTACCACTATCCAAATTCTAAACTCTATATGCTTTGCTTGTAGTGGAGTAACCAAGTAGGAATCCTTCATCACATTTCTTGTCAAACTTGCCGAATCTAGTGCCTTTCTTCAAGATATAGCATTTGCAACCAAAGACCCAAAAATATGCAATGTTGGGCTTTCTACCATTTAAGAGTTCATATGGTGTCTTCTCTTTCAATGGGTGACAATAGAGGAGGTTGCTACAATAGCAAGTCATGTTGATAGCTTTGGCCCAAAAAGATTGACTCACATTGTACTCACTAAGCATAGACCTTGCCATATCAATGAGTGTTCTATTCTTCCTCTCAACAAGGCCATTTGATTATGGAGTGTACTTGGCCGAGAATTGATGTCTAATTCTAAATTCATCACATAACTCATCAATTCTAGTGTTCTTGAACTCACTACTATTGTCACTTCTAACTCTCTTGATGGTTGTTTCAAACTCATTGTGAATGCCCTTGAAAAATGATTTGAATGTTGCAAACACATCACTTTTGTCCACAAGAAAGAATACGCATGTGTATCTAGTGTAATCATCCACTATTACAAAGCCATATTTGTTACCACCAATGCTAGTGTATTGTGTTGGCCCAAACAAGTCCATATGCAATAACTCAAATGCTTTACTGGTGCTCATCATACTTTTCTTAGGATGGGTGTTTTCAACTTGTTTGCCGGCTTGACAAGAGGTACAAAGCTTATCCTTTTCAAACACAACATCTTTCAAGCCTCTAACCAAGTCATGCTTAACCAATCTATTTAATTGTTTCATTCCAACATGACCAAGCCTTCTATGCCATAACCAACCCATACTAGATTTAGTGAGCAAGCATGTAGATAATCTAGCTTCACTAGCATTGAAATCAACCAAGTATAGATTCTCATATCTAAAACCTTTGAAGATCAAATTAGAGCCATCTACACTTATGATCTCTACATCATCTACCCCAAATATGCATTTGAATCCAAGGTCACACAATTGAGCCACGTATAGCAAATTGAAGTTCAAGCTCTATACTAGCAACACATTGGATATTCTCATGTCATTGGATATTGCAATCTTACCAAGCTCTTTGACCTTGCCTTTGCCATTATCATCAAATATAATACTATCATAACCATCATTGCCATTGGTGTTGATTGAGTTGAACATCCTTGCATCACTGGTCATGTGTTGAGTGCACCCACTATCAAGAACCCAATGCCTTCCTCCGGCTTCGTAATTGACCTACAAAAGAAGATCAATTCTTTTTAGGTAACCAAACTTGCTTGGGTCCTTGAAGGTTAGTGACCAAGCTCTTTGGCACCCAAATGGCTTTCTTCTTTGAGCCCATCCATGGTTTACCAATGAACTTAGCCTTTACACCATTTGCACCCTTGGTAAGTACATAGAAAGAATCAAGCTTAATGGAGGATACATTAGCTTGTGACTTCTTGTTCATGCACTTTTGCTCTACATGACCAACTTGCTTGCAACTAGTGCAAAACCGACCATTGTTCTTCACAAAACTAGTTTTGTGAGGAGCAAAGGCCGCCTTGCCTTTCTTGGGGGTATAGCCCAATCCCTCTTTGTAGAGAGAAGCTCTTTGGCTACCCAAGCACATAAGCAAGCGGTCCTCACCACCATAGTCCTTAGCCAAGGTGTGAGTGAGCTTATTGACCTCCTTCTTGAGGTTCTCATTCTCAACCATTAGTGAGGCATCACAAGTGAGACCATCACTACTAGATGAGGTGGAAGTAGAAGTACTACAAGAAGGGTTAGTGGGAGGAACAATGATAGGCATAGATAATGATTCATCAATTAAATCACAAGTTAAGCCTACATCACAAGTATCAACATGCTTCTTTTTATTTTGCTCATCAAGCAAAGAGGAATGAACCTTTTCAAGCTTTTTGTGAGCCTTGCCAAGCTTCTCATGGGCATCCTCTAGCCTCTCATGAGATGCATTGAGCTCATCAAAGGCTTGCTTAAGGGCTTTTAGTTTCTTACGCAAGCTTTTGCATTCCCTTCTCTTGATATCAAAGTGTTCTCTAGCATCTTCTAGCATGTCAAATAGTTCATCCTTAGTAGGTTCATCATCATCACTATCACTTTCTTTTTCATTTTCATTTTCATTATCATGTTCTTCATCACTTCCATCATCACAAATTTGTACCTTAGTGTCCTTAGCCATGAAGCATGATGGAGTGTCGAAGAGAGAAGGCTTCTCATTTATAGCAATGCTTACAAGTGCCTTCTTCTTGGTGGTCTTCTCATTATCACTATCATCATCATCACTTGAGGAAGCATCACTATCCCAAGTGACCACATATGAACCGCCCTTCTTCTTTTTTAAGGTCATCTTGTCCTTCTTCTCTTTCTTTTCCTTCTTGTCCTTCTTCTTGTTCTTGTTGTCATCATCATTGTCGCTATTGTATGGACATTGAGCAACAAGATGATCTTTGCTTCCACATTTGAAGCACCTTCTTGACTCTTCCTTGTTCTTGGATGAAGATTTCTTTCTTCTAGCACAGTACCCTTTCTTCATCTTGAACTTGCCAAATTTTTTGACAAAGAGAGCCATCTTCTCATCATCATCATCATCCCATGAGCCATCATCTTCACTTGATGTATCTTGCTTTGCCTTGCCCTTGGATGATGTGGCCTTGAATGCCATGCTCATCTTCTTCTCATCCTTCTTCTCATCTTTCTTCTCCTTCTTTTCTTCCTTCTCATCATCATCTCTATATGTATCATCGGTCATTATATCTCCCAACACTTGGTTTGGTGTCATGGTGTCCAAACCACTCCTCACTAGAATAGTGATCAATGTGCCAAACCTTGAAGGCAAACATCTTAAGAACTTGTGGGAGAAGTCCTTGTCCTTCATCTCTTCTCCAAGTGCTTTGAGATCATTGACAAGCACTTGAAGCCTATGAAACACCTCCGACACACTCTCATCCTCCTTCGTCTTGAAGCTTGCAAACTTCTCTTTAAGAATGTATGCTTTTGCACCCTTCATGGCTTGAGTGCCTTCAAATGATTCTTCCAACTTCTTCCAAACCTCATGAGCCATCTCAATATTTTTGATTTGCTCAAATGTTCTCTTATCAATTGCATCATGAATGGCACTTAGAGCAATGTCATTGTTTTGGAGAAGCACTTCTTTGGCTGCGGTGGGATTCTCCGGATCTTCAATCTCAATTTTGGTTTCTACCACCTTCCACACTCTTCTATTGATTGACTTGATATGTGTGGTTATCTTTGACTTCCAATAAGGATAATTTGTGCCATCAAATAGGGGTGGCTTCTTAGTGTTGTTGATTTGAGCCATTTTTATACCGAAGGTTGTTAAGCCTCAAATCACGGTGACCTCGGCTCTGATACCACTTGAAAGGTCCTAATGGCTAGAGGGGGGTGAATAGCCTATTAAAAATTTCTACAACAACATTTAACAAACCGGTTAGACAATTATGAGATGAAGCAAGTGTTGCGCTAGCCTACTAAAATTGCAAGCCACCTACTACAATTCTAGTTTGTATAGTTTCTATCCACACAATAGCTATGTCACTACACTAAGTTAGTGTGCTATCAAAGGCTAACTAAAGAGACACACTAACCAAACTAACAAGCTCTCACAACTAGCTACACTAAAAAGCTTGACAACTAGTTTGCGGTAATATAAAGAGAGTGAGCAATTTGTTTATACCGCCGTGTCGAGGAAGGAGTCAATCAATCACAAGAATGAATACCAATGAAGACCAATTACCTCGAAATCAAATGATGAACACAATGATTTTTTTACCGAGGTTCACTTGCTTGCCGACAAGCTACTCCTTGTTGTGGCGATTCACTCACTTGGAGGTTCACACGCTAATTGGCATCACACGCAAAACCCTCAATAGGGTGCCGCACAACCAACACAACATGAGGATCACACAAGCCACGAGCAATCCACTAGAGTACCTTTTGGCTCTCCGTCGGGAAAAGGTCAAGAACCCCTCACAATCACCACGATCGGAGCCAGAGACAATCACCACTCTTCGCTCGACGATCCTCGCTGCTCCAAGCCGTCTAGGTGGCGGCAACCACCAAGAGTAACAAGCGAATCCCGCAATGAAACACGAACACCAAGTGCCTCTAGATGCAAACACTCAAGCAATGCACTTGGAATCACTCTCAATCTTACAAAGATGATGAATCAATGATGGAGATGAGTGGGAGGGCTTTGGCTAAGCTCACAAGGTTGCTATGTCAATGCAAATGGCCAAGAGAGTGAGCTTGAGCCGGCCATGGGGCTTAAATAGAAGCCCCCACGAAATAGAGCCATTGTACCCTTTCACTGGGCACAACATGGGGTGACCGGATGCTCCGGTCATATTGACCGGACGTTGGACCTTAGCGTCCGGTCACGCGATGCGTGCCACGTGACCCCTCTCTTCAAATACTGAGCGCTCGATCTCAACAGTCATGTGATGATCGGACGCAGCCGCTCAAAGTGACCGGACGTTGAGCCCCAGCGTCCGGTCCTTTCCAGTAAGCATCCAGAGATGACTTTTCATGACTGGACACACCCAGCGTCCGGTCACGCGGCGACTCCCCTGTGTGCTGCCACATCAGCAGGACCGGACGCACCCCTTCAGCGTCCGGTCACTCAGTGTCCCAGCGTCCGGTCAGAGACCGACGCCAGCAACTTCATGGCTTCCACTGACCGGACACGTCGGTCCAACTGACGCCAGCGTCCGGTCACTTCCAGTGACCTCCGTCTTTTCTGTCTAGGGCGCCGGTGGCACCATCGGACTTTCCGCACTCTACGGGCGGACACTCCGCCAGTGAAGTTTCTTACCCTTACTCAAATGTGCCAACCACCAAATGTATCACTTTGTGCACATGTGTTAGCATATTTTCACAAATGTTTTCAAGGGTGTTAGCACTCCACTAGATCCTAAATGCATATGCAATGAGAGTTCCTTTGGAGAATGAGAGTTCTGTGGATTTGATCCCCCCGGTGTTAGAGTTGATGGGGGGTGGTGCTGATACAGAGAATAATTTATCTCATAGAGATCAAGGATGAAGATTCTTTATTGGAATATTAGAGGACTGGGAAATGCAGGGAGGAGGAAATTGCTTTTAGAATTAGTTAATAAACATTCTTTTGATTGCATCTGTTTACAGGAAACCATTAAGTCTTCTTTTAGATATAGAGATTTAGAGAGGTTTGCTGGTCAGAAGGATATGTCTTGGTCCTGGTTGCCTTGTTCTGGTCACTCAGGTGGTTTGCTCATGGGCGTGGATAAAGAGTTGGCTATAGTTACAGCTAAAGATGTGGGTATTTTTTACCAATGTTTCAATCTTACCATGAAGGCAGATGGTTTTTAGTGGGTGATGTTCAATGTCTATGGCCCTGCTCATGATGATAGAAAGTTAGAGTTCTTGGAAGAGATTCAATCTAAAGTTCAGTCGTTGGAATGCCCTATGATTCTGGGTGGGGATTTTAATTTGGTGAGAAGAATTGAGGAAAAATCTAATGGAAATGTGAATGTTCAGATGGAGGCATTTAATGAAATGATCAATAATACAGCTCTTAGGGAACTACATAGGACTGGAAGTCATTTTACTTGGACGAACAAACAAAATCCTCCGATTATGTGTGTTCTTGATAGAGTTTTGGTGTCAAATTCCTAGGAAGATAAGTTCAATCTGACGTCGGTGGTAACTGGCCCGCGGCTTGGATCAGATCACAATCCTCTCATAGTGGACACAGGAGGCAACTTGTCAGGCTAACAGTACTATTTTAGATTTAGTGCTCATTGGCTCCAATAGGAGGGTTTTAGGGAATGGGTGAGAGATAAATGGCCTTCCAAATTTAAATATGATCCTCTAGATCATTGGCATGTGATCTCAAGTAAATTGAGGAGAGCTATAAAGGGTTGGGGTCAGAATTTGGATAGCCAGAGAAGAAAACAAAAGCAAGAAATTATTAGAAGAATTGCCATCTTGGATGATTGGAGTGAGGAAAGAGAATTGTCTCATATGGAGTGGGAGGAAAGATATGCTTTAGATCATACCTTTAACCAGGTGCTATTAGAAGAGGAGTTACAATGGCAAAGAAGAGGTGGTGAGAAATGGCTGTTAGCTGGTGACTCAAATTCTAGTTATTTTCACAAATGTGCTAATGGCAGGAGAAGGAAAATGCATATTTCAATGCTGGAGGTGAATGGTCAAGAAGTGGTTGAGCCTTGCAGCCTTAGAGATCATATTACGGATTACTATAAGAGATTGTTTGGGAGTGAAGATGTGGCTGAGATGCATTTGGACAGGGACCTTTGGCCGAGTTATCAGCAAATTCAGCAAGAAGAGAATGAATTTTTGACTAGACCTTTCTCTTTAGAAGAACTTGATGTGGTGATTAAGGAGATGAAAAATAACACGGATGGTTTTTCAATAGAATTTTTCAAAGCATTCTAGAATATGATAAGAGGGGATATCAAAGAAATGCTAGATAGATTATATGATGGGCAACTGGAGCTATGTTGACTAAATTATGGAGTTATTATTTTGTTACCCAAGGTTAAACCAGCGACTAGTGTCAAACAATTTAGACTGGTTTGCCTTTTAAATGTAATATACAAGATTATCACCAAAACACTCACTATAAGGCTCTCAACAGTGGTTGGCAGGGTGGTGAGTAAATTTCAAATAGCATTTGTACCTGGAAGAAATATTTTAGAGGGAGTGGTGATCCTGTAGGAGGTGATGCATGAACTTAAAGATACAAAAACAAGTGGGGTTATCATCAAGTTGGATTTTGAAAAAGCGTATGATAGAGTTAATTGGAATTTTTTAGAGGAAGTACTTCATAGAAAAGGGTTTGATATGAAATGGATTCAATGGATGAATAAAGTTGTTAGAGGGGGGAGGGTGTGCATTGATCTGAATGGTGAAAGAGGGGACTATTTTAGAAGCTTCAAAGGACTCAGACAGGGTGATCCCCTGTCTCCACTGTTGTTTAATCTTGTAGCAGATGCCCTTTTGCTATGTTATCAAGAGCTTGTGCTGCTGGGATGATTAAGGGGCTTGTACCACACTTAGTTGAAGGAGGGTTAACACACTTACAGTATGCTGATGATACTATTCTACTCCTGCAATTTGATTTGCAAACCTTGCGAAATGTTAGAGTGATTCTTTCTTGCTATGAGGCTATGTCAGGAAAGAAGATAAATTTCGAGAAAAGTGAGATTTTCTCAGTAGGACTGTCTACTGTGGAGATGAATGTTGCAGCAGAGATGTTGGGATGCAAAAGTGGAGTTCTCCCAATGAAATATCTAGGAATGCCGGTTAGTTGTCACAAGATATCAAAAACGCAATTGAGCTATGTCTATGAGAAGACAGAGAAAAGACTGGGAACTTGGCAATGTGAGTATTTGTCATCAGGGGGAAAATCCACACCGATTGATTCTTGTCTATCTAGCATACCCATGTACACGATGGGCGTGTATCGGTTATATGATGGCAATTTTCAGTGGTTGGACTCTATTAGATCTAGATTTTTCTGGGAAGGTACAAGTAAGAAAAGAAAGTATCATATGGTTAAGTGAGAAGCTCTAAACAGGCTGAAATAGTTTGGAGGTCTTGGATTTATGGATGTCAGAGTTATGAACACTTGTTTACTTGGCAAATGGATTGACAAGCTTGAAAGAAGAGATAATAGTTTATGTTGTAACATATTGAGAAACAAATATCTGGGCCACAAAAGTATTTTTCAAGTCAGAAATAGGAAGGGCTCGCAATTCTGGAAATCTTTGTTAGATGTAAGAAAGTGGTTTCAAATGGGAAGGTGCATTAAGATAAAATCAGGGATGCAAACAAGGTGTTGGCATGATTGTTGGTTAGGAGACTGTGTACTGAAAATAACTTTCCCTAATCTGTTCCACATTGCTGTTCGTCAAGATTTAGAGGTGGTAGAGGCATGTGTGGAAGGACAGTGGTTTTTAGAGTTTAGAAGGCAATTGAATGGAATCCTGTGGGAGGAATGGAGAAATCTGATGATGTTGTTAGATGAAGTTTCTTTGTCAGATGGTAGAGATGAGGTGTTTTGGGCTTTAGAGAGATCTCAGAAATATTCGGCAAATTCACTTTATAATTCGATGACCTTTGGAGGGGTTCAAAATGTGCGGATGATGCTTATCTGGAAATGTAATATTCCTTTGAAGGTTAAAATTTTCTTATGGATGGCCACACATGATAGAATCTAGTGTGGGGTCCAATTGAAGAAGAAGAAATGGTCTGGATCAGAAGAATGTTTCAGCTGTGATAAACTTGAAACGTCGGACCATATTTTGTTCTAATGCCCCATTGCTGTATTCTTATGGTCCTTTTTTCGTGAATGTCTCAGTTAGCCGTTGTCGCCAACAAGTTGTTCATCGCTATTCTTAGAGATCTTGACCAAATTTAGAGGAAAAAAACAGCAGGTAACGTTGTTCCTATGTGCAGGTGCGTTATGGACTATCTGGAAGGCACGCAATGATGTGGTGTTTAACAAGAAGACGATGACTTCCCCGGTGGCAATCATCTACAAGACATTGATGGTGGTGAAATCCTGGCGTCCGCTTTTGAAGCCTAAACTGAAGCCTGTGGCGAACGAAATGATAAATCTAGTTGCTTCTAATGCCACTGTGGCAATGTAACTTTGGCGCGTGTTTGTCTAATTGCTTTCTAATGTTTGTCCTAATGTTGGTGGGTTCAAACTTGATGTTTTGGTTTAGAGGTCTTGTGTTAGATCCTTTGCTATGTAGTTAGTAGAGTTCTATGAATGGTTTAGTGCTTAATCTGTAAGCTGGTATCCCCAGCAGGATCTTGGACTTTCGTTAAGCTTTCAATAAAAGCCGGGTGAAATGCCTTTGATCTAAAAAATAAGCTATAGAAGGCCCATATCAGCAAGCAGAAAGAGGAGATGGACAAAGTGGTGAAGATTATAAAAGAAGATGGTTTGCGAGAGTCTGATGCTATTTATGCTCATGCTTTAATTATTTGCACGAACACACTGCATCGTGGAACTTCCTGAGCATGGAAACAAAAGAGGGCCGCCTCAACTTTCTGCAGATCTGCTAGGAGAATAGGAGATCCAGATCCAAGTAGATGATATCCGGACAAGCGCTCCCACCTGCGGCGGTTAATGTAGTTTGATTTTCCAAAATGTGCATGTTGAGTTGTACTGTATCATTGAGAATATTTGTTTAAGTTCCATCATTCTAATGTGGCCTGAACATTGTGTTATATTTTTTTCTTAGTATCCAAATAAAATGTGTTACTGTGATGTAAATATCTTTGTTCAACAAACATTTCATTTTTTCATGTGTTATGTGGTTTGCTGGCTCCACAGTGTTCAGGACGAGGTAACTGTTGCAGCCATCACCGAGTCCCAAGGTATGTATTTGTGAACATGAGAATGCTAGTGCAGTTCTTTTCAACAACATTTATGTCTCCTTCAATTTGCCAGTTATGAATTAACTTGCACTACAAACTCCGAAGGAAACCAAAAGCTAACATGAAACTTTTATTTAAGGAAGAAATTGAGTAGCTTTCTTAGGAACCTAGGCTTGCATTTGCGAAGGTGTTTGTTGCACCTGCATGGGTTTATGATACTGGTGCATTTTCTTTGTCTGCAGAGGTGTTGCAAGAGTAGAATTAAGTGAAGGGAACCAAACAGTAAATGGGTGGATCTACATGTTTCAGCTACCTGCTGTACTGATGTTGTTGCACTAGTCAGCAACTGCAAGTGCCAAGTGCAAGATGGGGTGTACTGTATTTGGGACACACAGCTCACTCCCTAGTCACTACTGAACTTCACTGGCAATTGGCAAAAGAGTCCAAGACTCATGGTACGGCCGCAAGTTACTTGCTTGTAATGCATGTTGTAGGTCCATCTACAATTGCAAACTACTGATCACTATTAAATGGTGTTCAAGGTTCAGCTCACATTTAATCCTTAAATGGGACGTAAAGAAGACAAGACTCTATTATTGCACTATTGAAACCTGCAGACCCTTCAGCTTGACCCAACCAAATTGAAGGTTGGAAGTTCATACTCCATTAACTCATTTCTTCAGAAACTAGCCGTTCAAATTTAGGACTGAATCATGTTTTTTTGCAGATGAGCACCTCTGAGGACTTGGACAATAGTGACAACTCCAGCGAAGGACCCCCCATTTTCAACTTGGCGTCTGTTGTTGTCCTACTTGCAAAGTACAAAGCAGTAGTGGCCAATGCGGCTCCAGTGGTGAACCCGGACCTCCCCTTCCAGAACATGACCAGGCGACAGTGGATGGAAGTCACTCTACAAAACAAACAAAAGTGCTTGGACAACTTGCATATGTCTCTCTGATAACTTCCTGCATTTACATGACATTTTACTTGGGTTTGGACTAAAGGGTACAAGACAAATAGGATCCCTAGAATGTTTAGGTATATATGTGTGGACTTGTGCTCACAACCAGGCATTTAGAAGGAGCATGGGTAGATTCGAACGGTCTATAGATAAGTTAGTAGGAAGGTGAGTCATGTCGCCGAGGTTATGTGTAGGTGGGCAGACTATATTCTTGTTCTAGCTGATAGCACTTATGTTGGAGTGAAATGGCAACTTGGAACATATGCACCATTCTTTGATGGATGCATCGGGGCTTTTGATGACACTCGCGTTAAAGTTAAGGTGAATAAGGAGGCCAAAATTGACCATATAAATAGGAAAGGAGATGTAAGTATTAATGTTTGTGCCATTGTCGACATGGATGGCCGCTTCACATATGTCGGTGTGGGGATGACGGGTTCGGTGCATGACATGTCTGTCCTGAAAGAATGTTGGGAGGAACCAAACTTCCTGCATCCATCACACGGTGAGTGACGACTGCCATGGTATTATTTGACCTATATTTTTTTACTTGCTTGGGCACAAAAGAAAAACTAATTGTGCAAATGGTTCATGTGTTGTAGGCCGCTACTATCTGGTGGACGCTGGATACGCACTGGAGTCTGGATACATGTGTCCTTTAAAAAATACAAGGTACCATCTGGATGATTTTAGGGGTGTACCAGTTGAGACTATGACTCGACAGGAGAAATTTAACTTGACTCATTCTAGGCTACGCAATGTCAATGAACGGACATTTGGGGCTCTAAAA
The DNA here is from genome assembly GCA_904845875.1 of Miscanthus lutarioriparius. Taxonomy (NCBI): domain Eukaryota; kingdom Viridiplantae; phylum Streptophyta; class Magnoliopsida; order Poales; family Poaceae; genus Miscanthus; species Miscanthus lutarioriparius. The sequence goes on from CAJGYO010000012.1 coordinate 28,234,432, forward strand.
GGTTAGTGGCACATTCTGGATGTGGTACCTTACTGCCATAGGGTCAAGCAAAAGATGATTATTATGTCATACTTTGCACTGCACAATTATTTGTTCATTCGGGAGCATGGATTTGGATCACCTACCTACCCACTGTCTGTGTGGGTGCAACTCAATGCGAGCAATACTATGACAGCAATGAGGGAGTTCATATCTTTGGGGCTCTAGGGATAATGATTGTGCAGAGGTGATGTAACTTAGGATGGAAAGTAGGTGAATTCAAGATAGATGGGCTGTGGTTTGAATTATACATGTATGATACTTGGTGGTGCATGCAGCTGCAGGACGAAGGCGAAGGTGTATGTGCAGCTGCAGGTTGCATGTGGACTTGTCAAGCCAAAGACTTGCCCGTGCAGTTTGCTTTGAGGCTTCATGAAGGCTACAAGTTTTGTAAATGTTGCATGTATGCGTAATTGTATAACCATGGACTGGTCCAATATGTAGGTATTGGTATGTTCTATGAAGTTGTTGTGTCGAATGTTGTAAAGGACTGTAATAAGTAATAACTTGTTTGTGAACTATTGGTTGGAAGTGGCAATGGCATGTCTACTGTACATGCGCTGCTGGGTCGGTTTGTGCATGAAGTTGTTACAAAATTTGTTAGTTAATTAAATGTGCATGAACTGTGATGAATGTTTATAAGGCCTTGTGATAGTCTGAATGTGTACAGCTGTTGTTGTGGCGTCAGTTTGCACTCCATTCATTGCATTTGGCGCCATTTTTTAAATTTGAGTTGCATTCAAATAGGAGTGGCTGTGAACGGCCTGAAGGTGCCTGCTGCTTCTGCTGGTTTCCAACTGCTTGGCTGGTGGGCTGCTGTAGCAGCATCAGCCTAGCCGGCTTAAAATCTAGACCAGCCGAACAGAGCCTTGGATGTGAGAGTGGGCCATGTCCCATCTGTCTGACGTGGCAGCATGCGGCCCACGTGAGTGACACCTGGACCTGGTTATGCTATGCTAGCTCTCTCGTGAGGTGACGGGCTCAATCCTTTCGGACGCGTGATCTTATCCTACTTCAAACCCAGCACGTCCCAGACAGAGTAAATGACGGAGTCGGCCCTATGGTTCCGTTCCCACTGCCATGATCTCGATCGAGTCCGCCTCGGCATCCTCCAGCCCGCGAAAACCCAATTGGGCCAAAAAGGCCAACGCACTTCGTCTCGGAACATGAGTCGTATCACGACGATGTGGCACACTCGGACTCCTCACTCCTGGCTCGTGCGACCGGACCCGACTCGAACTAGAACAAACTCAACAAAGGCCGTGCACGCATCTACCACAACCAGACAACCTTGTATATTCACGAGCACCTACGCCGCAGCTTTCCAACGCGCTTCCAACGCCAAACCAGGAATTAAGGCAGGCAGAAGCCAGCATCTTCTGATCTCGTTCTCGTCGACCGGCCTGCCGTCTCGCTAGGCTTCCGTCATCAGAGATCATCATCATCAGACAGAAAAAGGGCTAGTAGCTCGCTCGCTCGCTCCCGACCGACATGGCAAACAAAAACAAGAAGGCGGGCGCCAACCACTTCGCGCTCCTGGAGACCGACGACCCCGGCGACACGCGCCTCGAGCAGCCGCAGGCCGCACCTTCCAGCCTCACCCAAGAGCTCTTCGGCAGAGCCTACCCATCTGCTTGGGAGATCATGAGGAACAGGCAGGAGCAGCAGTACAGCGCATCGCCGGCGAACGCGAAAGCTCGGGCGGACAGCAAGAAGGGCGCGCAGGGGCAGGGCAGCAGCGCGAGGAAGCAGCAGGGAGGCCGCCACGCCAATGGAGCGGCAGTCAATGACGACGACGCCCCCGCGCCGAGGTTGTACGATCTCGCTGAGTTCCCGTCCCTGAAGTAGGGGACCTGGTTTTGGTGACTGTAGTACGTGAAGTTTCTAAAATTCAAAGCGGGCAAATCTTTGTTAGTAACATTGCTGTTTTAACTTTTAACGTGAGTTAATGTCAGTGGTTTGGTGAATGCAGTACAATAGTTGAATTATTTGGAGTTGGAATTGATGCCTTCAACTGAACATAATGAAAAAAATGGGCGTATCGTGTTTTTAAAATAGGGTAGTGTTGACAACCGATATTCGCGTCAACAGGTGTCTTATTTTTAAGACAATAAGATTACTTTAAATATAATAACTCTAGTTATACTTATACAGATGTATTTTTATTAGCGAATTAAGAAATATTCATATCTCTAAGCCCAATATATATAGACCCTAACCACAATTGTTGGGCCGTTATGGAAGTGCACATTCTGACAAGGAAAATGTACTGCTTGCATTGGTACATATTACTTCCTCCGACTCGACTCAACTCAAAACATATGATATTGAAATTCGAAGTTAAAGGATGACACATACACACAAACCACATGTCCACGTGCGTGCATATTCAGAATTTGACGAAAATTAGATCGCATTTCAGTGTCACATATAGATCACATAAAGAGTTGCAATATGACGTAAAAGTTTCCGATTTGAAGAAAAAAACTTAGACCCTGAACTATTTCATAATCATCTCAGCCACTTGTATAGTTTCTTTCTCTCTTGTACATTTGTACTGAGAACTCTGTCCTACTCTTTATTTTTTTTTCCACGTCCTTTCCCCTTTAGATCGGGTTGATCGATACGCGTGCGTATATTTCTGCACGACTGGATCAATTTTCCTAAGTGTTGAAAAATTGGGAGTTAAGACAGAGAGTTGTTGAAGAGCATGTTTTTTTAATCTTGCCAACAAATCAAAATTGGGAGTAGGTTTTGGAAACTCTTGGAAATGCTCTATGTTAGGGACCAGTAGCTTATCAGGTTCATTTGAATACATAGTGTGATACAAATTGTCTTTTTAGAGAGAGAAAACACTCAACCAATAGCACACATTCGATCTCGCTATTGCCGACGTTCTCCTAGTAACCATGCCTGAAATTTGCTCACATATAGAAGTTGAATCTAGAAATTAAGGTGCTAGTTGAGAGCTCTGGTAGCCAATAAGATCATAGGCTCACGCTTGTGTTAAGACCCTGGATCCTATGGTCTAAAGCTTCGTCAGCCAAAATTAAGGACCAAAACTTTAGACCACTTTAGCTTACTTGTTTGGTTCAAAAATTTTGTGAGGTTGGCTAAAGTTTAGACCACACTTTAGATCTCGGAGCCTCAAGAGTTAAAGTTTAGTAGCTAAACTTTAGACCATAGGATGAAATAGGACCTAAATTGTTATTTTTTACTGGTAAAAGAGTTGTAATTAATATTATCATGTTCCTAATATATATATGAAATAGGTTCATAAGTACGTTAGCGGAAAGAAAATCATGTTTCAGAGATAAGTCTACTTACTATATTCAAATACTCGATGAGTGCAAAAAATCCAACCAAAGTTTCAAATGTTAAATTGCTTATTAAGAAAGGAAAGTATATAAGATACGTGTCTCTGAAATACCTCTTCGAGTCGCCATGTATTGGGTATGTGTAGTGCGAGCGCGATAGCACTACGCCAAAGCCGAGGATTTTTACTCTAGCGTGATTTCCATTAACGGGACTGGTGCTACTACGAATCAGAGTCTAGTCCTCGTCCGCCTCTCGTTAGCGCAGCGTGGAAGCGCAGATTTCGGCAATTTTCGATCTCCCGAAGTCCGCACGAGTCTTAGAATCGGAACAAGAACAAAAAAAACCTTCCGCTCTCACGGCTCCTCGGCCTCTATATAGCCAAACAAGCATCAATCTCCCGAGTCCACGCGACATCCTATATTGATCGAAATCACCGGCCGCGGCCTCCGTGTATCCAGCCACGTCGTACGACCACCTCGACTTGATCGTTCGCACGACATGGCGGCCAGCTTCAACCCCTGGACGGTGCTCGACAGTAACGACCCCGGCGACGTCATTGGCAAAACCAAAACCAAAGACAAAGAGGACGCAGCAGCCGGCAAGAAGCCGGCGGCGGCAGGATCCTGGGCGCCGTCGTCCAAAGCCATGGAGGCATCGACGCCGGCCAAGAAGCAGTACAAAAAGAAGTTGCTGGCTGCCACGGCTCGCGACCAAGCTAAGAAGAAAGGCCCCGGCGCCGCAAAGCAGAACGGCGCGGGGAAGGGGACTAACAAGAACTATTGAGGCGACCGACGCCCTAGCGGAAGAGCTGGCTAAAGACTTTCCGATTTACGGCGATGATCGGAACTTACGTGATGGATATGTATTCGTTGCTTGCATAGGGTATTCGTGTTTTTGGTGTCTTATTAGGTTTGTGGTCGTTCGTCTAGATTAGGTTACTACTGCTTTTTTGGTACATTCACTACCGGACACGGCTGATTTGCTGAGTGCAAAAAATTTTGCCGAGTGCTTTCTGTCGGACACTCGGCAAAGGCAATCTTTGCCGAGAGCCGGACCCAGCGGCACTCGACAAAGATAGGCCGTCGGCAAATCTTTCTTTGCCGAGTGTCCGACACTCGGCAAACTTTAGCCGTCGGCAAAAATTTTCATTTGCCGAGTGCCGAGCGCTCGGCAAAGATTGGCCGTCGGCAAAAAAATATTTGCCGAGTGCCGGGCGCTCTGCAAAATTTGGCCATCGGCAAAGGTGGCCGGCGTGACGGCGGCCACCTGCCGTCAGCCTTTGCCGAGTGTCCCGCCGTTAGGCGCTTGGCAAAGGTTTTTTTATTTTTTTAAAAAAAAATCTTTGCCGAGTGCCTTGTGACCTGGCACTCGGCAAAGGCTTCTTTGCTGAGTGCCAAGGCTAGAGATGTCTGGCTTTTATGTATCCGACGTTACAACTTTCTCCAAACTTTCTCAGTTTTTTACCACGGCCTCCACATGCGATAACAAGATACCTCGACAAGTTTCGTGATTTTCGGACTTCGTTTGGATTTTATATAATTTAAATACACTTTTCCCGCAAGTACATCGTCATGTTACGACAACAAGATCCTCGTAATTTCATCTGAGTTCCTGGATACGGCCTCAACATAAGCCAAACATCATGAATACCATTTTTTGAATGACCAAATTCCATTATTTCATGTACATGCAGTTCAAATTTGAAATAGTTGGAAAAATTCAACGAAACAAAAATAATTAAGGAAATATAGTAAAAAAACTCAAAATTGTCCCAAATTTTGAAATTGAGTTTTAATTACTGTAGCAAGGCCCCAGGAAAAAATAGGGCGAAAAAAACAAAAAAAAAATTGCCGAGTGCCAAGGTTGGCACTTCTAAGAAGAAGAGTTTGTCGAAAGTGCAGTCACGGGGCACTCGGCAAAAAGAATTTTTTAAAAAAATAAAAACCTTTCCGAAAAGTCACTGGGGCCAAGACTTGGCAAATCTTTTAACCTAAAGGCCCAGAACAGGCTGGCCCAACCCCACCCCTCTCTCACTCCTCTCCCACCACGTTTCCTGTCGCGCCATGCCGCCGCCCCCACGCCTCCGCCACGCTCATGCCCCCCCCCCTTTCCCCCTTCCAACCGAGGTCTTCGCCGAGTCTGTCGAGCTGCCCAGTCTCCCGTCCCTCACCCCCCGCCCGCCTACCTGGTGGCCTCAGTGGCCACGCCCCGGTCCCCTGGCCGCTGCCCCGAGCTCATGGCTCTCCTGGGGGCAATGACCAGCCCGGCCCCGAGCCAGAGCTCCCCCGGCTCCAAGCTCGCTCCCACCCCCCCCGCTGCCTGGCCAGCCAGAGAGGAGAAGGAGAGGAGCAAGAGGAAGAAAGAGAAGGGGGAGGAGGAAGAAGAGGAAGAAAGAGAAGGGTGAGGAGGAAGAGGAAGAAAGAGAAGGGAGAGGAGGAAGAAGAGGAAGGTGCCGACCCGACCGCCCGTCGATCCTCATGCCGTTTCGACCGCCCGTTGTTCCTCATGTTCTGTGCTGATCATCCCTCCCCCGTAAATCGTCATTGCCCTCGCTCTTGCCGTTCTTGCCGCCAAGGTAAGCCCTACCCTTGTAGTGTTAGTAGTAGTAGTTAGTAGTGTTAGTAGTAGTTGTAGTGTTAGTAGTAGTAGTTAGTAGTGTTAGTTGTAGTAGTTAGTAGTGTTAGTTGTAGGGTTTATAGTAGTAGTAGTTAGTAAATAGTAGTAGTTAGTAAGTAGTAGTGGTTAGTAGTAGTAGTTAGTAGTGTTAGTTGTAGGGTTAGTAGTAGTAGTAGTTAGTAAATAGTAGTAGTTAGTAAGTAGTAGTGGTTAGTAGTAGTAGTTAGTAGTGTTAGTTGTAGGGTTAGTAGTAGTAGTAGTTAGTAAATAGTAGTAGTTAGTAAGTAGTAGTGGTTAGTAGTAGTTGTTGTTAATAGTTAAGTAGTTCTTAGTATTAGTACTGTTAGTAGTTAAGTAGTTGTTAGTAGTAGTGTTAGTAGTAGTTGTAGGGTTAGTAGTAATTGTTGTTGTACTACTTCAATACTTTCATCTGCATGGAAAGAGAACTAAAGTACATGGCTCCTCTTGACATATTGGTGGTTGTTGGCCTTCGTGCCCATGTTTGGTATATATGTGGTTGTTGGCCTTTGTGCCATGTTTTTTGCAGGTTTTGGGAACCTCCCCGTGCAGGGAGGTGCTGCCGAAATTTTGAGTCAACACTAACCATTTTTGCCCTTTTTTGCAGGAGGACCTGTGGGAGGGACTCAGCGACCCCGATTGTCTTCGTTGGCGCTGCGGGTCTTCCTGCACCACGTCGACTCGCCACTGCACCGACTCTCCACCGCCCCGCTACCCTGACCTCACCGGCACCCTAGGTATAACCCCTCTATCCGTATGTGGTCTTTGGTCGTGTAACCTAGTTAGGTGTCTCCTGTCCGAAAGAGATACGGTTGGAGGTATGCAGATCTTTGTATATCTGCGACCGTATCTATTTTGGATTGTCCACGTTTTTTGGACAGCCCGCGGATGCGTAGATGGGTTAGTTTCTATGGTCCGCTCCAGTCCGAGATGGTGTTTCGGCATCACCCCCTGTTGTTCTCCGGATACACACTCTCCCTTGCAGGATGTGTATCGGGAGAACAACGAGGAGGTGCTGCCGAAATTCTGTCTCAGATAGGAGCGGAGCATGGAAACTAAGCCCATCTATGCATCCGCGGGTAGGATTATGACCTATCCTCACCTATTAGAGAGTAGGGACACCGCGTAGATGCAATTGATGGTCACCTGTGGAGATGTTATATATGCTAGAGGATGGAGGACCGTCAGTGGATGTACATGGGCCGGACAAGTCAGGGTGATGTCAGCATTGAATGGATGAACAAGACCGATCATTTCTTGAAGCATGCATTTGGCAAGGCCGCTAGATACCTGAAAATGGCTTTGTGTCCCTACAGCAAGTGTGGTAACAGGAGAATGCAAAACCAGGAAGTCATGGGTATACATCTGCACAAGAATGGGTTTACACCGAACTACACCCGGTGGGTCCACCATGGTGAAGCCAATCGTATGAGAGAGAAGGTGGTGAGACTACGTGTCGAGGCTTTCGATGCTGATGTCAGGGTAGCAGACATGGTAGATGATGTTCACCAAGCACAGTTTGCTGAAGGACGTGAGGAGGCAGAGATGCAGGCAGCCGTAGATGCGTTCAAGTACATGATGGACTCGACGGCAAAACCCCTTCACGCTCATTCTGAGGTCTCTTAGCTGGATGCCATTAGTCGCTTGATGGGGTTGAAGTCCGATTTGAACATGAGTCAAGAAGGCTTCGATAAGGTGTTGGCCGTGGTTGGCACCCTTCTTCCAAAGGACCACATGTTGCTGAAGACCATGTACGAGGCACAGAAGCTCCTTAAAGCACTAAAGATGCCGTATGAGCAGATACATACTTGTCCGAACGGGTGTGTCCTATTTCGTGAAGAACACAAGGAGGCAAATAACTGTTCAAAGTGTAAAGCTTCCAGGTTCCTGGAGGTAGAGTCTGGTGATGGTGGTGGCCAAACGAGGCAGCTTAAGATACCCGCCCGAGTCTTACGGCACCTTCCCTTTTCGTGTCGAGGCTTCAAAGGCTATTCATGACCGAGGAAACCGCGAAACAGATGACGTGGCACAAGAATGGCAAACGGTACAATCCTGACAAGATGGTACATCCATCTGATGGTGAAGCATGGACCAGCTTTAATGACAAACATCGTCTGAAATCCGATGAGGCTCGTAATGTACGTGTCGTGCTGGCAACAGATGGGTTCAATCCTTATGGCATGATGGCCGCCCCTTACACATGTTGGCCCGTGTTTGTTATCCCCCTCAATCTCCCCCCTGGCGTCGTCTTTCAACGACATAACGTGATCTTGACGTTGATAATTCCTGGACACCCGGAGAAGAATATGGGTGTGTTCATGGAGCCTGTGATTGATGAATTAATCAAAGGTTGGAATGAAGGGGTATGGACATACGACCGAGCTACAAAGCAAAGCTTCAAAATATACGTCTGGTACCAATACTCCATGCATGACTTCCTGGCGTATGGGTTATTCAGCGCCTGGTGTGTTCAGGGGAAGTTCCTGTGCCCAATATGCCAGGAAGATGTGAGGTTCATTTGGTTGAAGAAGGATGGCAAGTATTCGTCGTTCGATCAACATCGTCAATTCCTAGATTCCAACCATCCATTCCGACGAGACACCAAGAACTTTAGGAAAGGTGTCGCAGTCACGGACCTTAGACCGCACTTGAAGACTGGTGCCGAGGTTCATGCTCAGATAGATGCTCTCGTGCCCAATGAAGAAGGTGGTTTTGTGGGATATTGTGAGCAACACATGTGGACTCATAAGTCTGGCTTGACGAGGCTCCCCTATTTCGATGACCTCCTACTGCCCCATAACATTGATGTAATGCACACTGAAAAGAATATCGCCAAGGCACTTTGGGCAACACTCATGGACACTGACAAGTCTAAGGACAACCCTAAGGCTAGAGTGGACCTAGAGATGTTGTGCGATACACCACAGCAAGAGATGCGGCCTCCTGCAAATGTCTAGAACTGGAAAAGGCCTAAGGCCGATTTCATCTTGAAACCCGAACAAAGGAGGGAAGTACTACGATGGATCAAGGCGTTAATCTTCCCTGATGGGTATGCAGCGAACCTGAGCAGGGGAGTGAACTTAGGCACTATGCGAGTCAATGGGATGAAGAGTTATGACTACCACGTATGGATTGAGCGGCTTCTTCCGGCGATGGTACGAGGCTATGTTCCTGAGCATGTCTGGCTAGTGGTTGCAGAGTTGAGCTATTTCTTCCGCCAGCTTTGTGCCAAGGAGCTATCTCAGACCGTGGTTGCAAACTTGGAGAAAGTGGCACTTGAGTTGCTTTGTAAGTTGGAGAAGATCTTTCCACCCGGCTTCTTCTTGTCGATGCAGCATTTGATTGTGCACCTCCCGTATGAGGCACGTATGGGGGGCCCGTGCAGGCCCGTTGGTGCTATCCAATTGAGAGATGTCTGAAGGCCGTTCGCAAAAAATGTAGAAATAAAGCCAAAATTGAGGCTTCAATTGTAGAGGCTTCCATTCTGGAGGAGGTGGCAAACTTCACACAGCTATACTACACAACGAACCTTCCTAGCGTGCATAATCCACTCCCTCGATACAATGCTGACGAGAATGAATCCAACCTCAGCCTTTTCCATGGGCAACTTGTAAGCGCAAGTGGATCGACCAATAAGAGGTTGGATAATGAAGAGTGGCGCAATATCATGCTATATGTGTTGCAGAACCTAACTGAGGTGAAGCCGTTCATTGAGTAAGTTCTCAACGAACTTGTTTCAATACGCCATCACTATTCTGCATCCAACTGATTCTTTCTCGTTTGCACAGGGAATTTATTCGTTTGTCCTGGCATCAACCAAGGGGTCCTACCCCATGGCAAACCGATACCCTTCTTTCACAGGGTCCAGGAGCAGGGAGGCCTGATTTCATTTCTTGGTTCAAAACAAAGGTATTGTCCAATTTACCTCGTACCTAGTTTGAGATTTTGAGTTTCGCGTACTTAGTCCGGCAATCTTTCATTCTTGCGCTTGCAGGCCCAAACCGATGCAACTATGAGTAAGGAGTTGAGACAGGTTGCAAATGGCTTTGACAATAAGGTGAAAGCTTATTCAGGTTATGATGTGAATGGATATCGCTTTCACACAGCAAGCTACGAGGGAGCTCGGCCCCATCGAAAAACCACAAACAGCGGAGTTTGTACTCCCGGCACTGATGGCCTCGAGTATCATGGCATAATCGAAGAAATCTATGAACTTTCATTTTATGGTTCGAAACCTCTTCGTCTCGTCATGTTCAAATGCCACTGGTTCAATCCTCGACTAACGAAACGGAGCCCTAATATTGGTCAAGTCGAGATTCGACAAGATTCTGTCTATCAAGGAAAAGATGTCTTTATTGTGGCTCACCAGGCCGTGCAGGTTTATTATTTGCCATACGCGTGCCAAGGCAACAAGGCTCTTAAGGGTTGGGCTATTGTGCACTAGGTATCGCCACATGGTAGACTAGCTGTCCCAAACGATGAAGATTACAACTTCAACCCAAACACATATGAAGGAGAGTTCTATCAAGAAGATGGGCTACTAGGGAGGTTGGTGATAGACTTAACCGAGGCGATCGGAATGGAAGTAGACAATGAAAGGGTCGATGACGAGGAAGAAGGAGATGAGGTGCAAAATGCCAAGGACATAGAAATGCTTGAGCGATTACATTTAGACGATGATGATGAAGGCAACATTGAACCTTCGGACAGTGTTGTTTATTTGGACAACTTTGATAGTGATGACGAGACATATGATCCAGATAATCCCAATAATGATGATTATTTCTAATACATGTAATATTATGTTATTTTGTAATCGTGTTTTGTTTATTTATTTAGCATCTATTTTTAACACATGTACTAATATGTCTTGTTTGTTTCTTTTTAATTGCAGGTGATTGAACAAAGATGGCGGACAGTCGTGTGCCAAGGAATGTGAACTCGAGGTTCATGAGGGCACGCGATGCAGATCCGGATGCAGAAGAGGGGTCGTCGAATGGGAGGAGGCAGAGGGCTAGGACCAGCGGTAGCGGCAGCGGCAGCAGCAGGGGCCGACCTCCTCTAGTCAGGCCACGTGATGTGCCGGAGGAGGAGCGCCGTACCCCGGACTCCTCGGACAAGGAGGAGCTGGTTCAGCAGACGGACGACGAGGGAGACGAGGCACAGCAGGGCGGCAAGGCTGGAGGCACAGCTGGTTCGGACTCCTCTGTTGTGGCCAGGATCTACTTGCGAGGTCCCTCGAAACTCCCTGGGCCTCCGCTTCTTCCCCTACGCCCAGTGATCCACCCCCAGGGGGACAGGTAAGTAACTTTAGATTTTATCACAGCTACTTCATATAACCTGTTGAAAATTGTCAGAGAAACTAATAATGTTTGTTAATGACTTGTGCAGGCACTGGCTGGTTGTGTCACCTGGTGACTCACGCAACCCCAACCACATCCAGAGTCTTGTGTGCAGGCACTTTTACCTCGGCATTGTCACGCACAAGGGGAACACTGAGCCGGCCAAATCGTGGGACCACTACAAAGATGCCCCCGACGCATATGGAGATAAGCAAGAGCGGGTGAGGAGAGAGTTCTGGGTAAGTCTCGCTCGCACAACTTTGATCAATACATCGCATTCATTTGACTTTTTTGACATAATGAATTGATACATTGTGTTTGTCTGCAGACTTTTTTCAGATGTGAAGAGGGACAGGAGGACAGGGCGGAGAAGGTGATGGTGAAAAGTGCCAAGAAACAAATCACCGACATGCACTATGAGGAGCGCCTCACTTGCATTGTCAAGTACTACGCCAAGCACCTTGGTGAGAAGATCACCATGACACAGGCAAGACAGAGGACGCTGACCCGGGAACAATACCTTGAGGTAAATGAAGAAGAATAATACTGATTCGTTTTGAGATTAAGTAGCTTTAATTTGTTCTTCTTACATCTCAAATTCTTTATGACATGTAGATGATTCCATGGTGGTGCGAGTCGTGTCGGGACTGCTGTGTGATGATCGTGGACAGGTGGTTCACGGAGGGTTATATCCAGGACCACGAGGCAGAGCGAGAGCGGCGTATGGCAGTGACAGGCCCCACACACCATCAAGGCAGCCGTAGCCTCAGCGCGTACAAGCAAGCATGGGTACGTGAATTTTTAGTATTTTGACACTCCATTCTGCGTGTTTCTTCTAATCATCTTGTTGTCTTTCTCACAGTCGGCGTCACATGGTGGGCAGTCCATCTCCAATTTCATGGCATATGGTCTGGCCCGCAAGGGTAAGGCGACGTTCGTTGTCACCTGCACCCCGGATGACCCGCTCGAGTCCTACAGCAACCCGAGCGTCCACACCCGCATCAGCTCGTACACGTCGGAGGCAAGGTCAGTCCATGGGCCAGACTGGGATCCGAGCACCGACGACATCGATGGGATGATGGTCATGAGGCTCGGACAAGGCAAGAAGCATGGGTGGTACTGGATTGGCGATGGCACCCTCGAGCCCAGTGAGATTCCCTCCCTCTCCCAGATCCGAGCACAGACCCCGAGCGGAAGCCTGACCATACACCAACGGCCGTCCCATTCATAGCAGCGGGTCGACGCACTCCAGGTTAGTCCCATTTAACTCTTCGTACATTGATCTTTAAATAACTTAGTTACCTTTGCATTACTGAAACATTCGATTGAAATGTTGCAGGCCGACAACAAGAGGATGGCTCAGGAGCTGCGGGACCTGGCGGCGAGGACCGAGCAGGCCGAGCGGGAAAGACAGGCCGAGCGGGCCGAGCGGGCCGAGCGGGAAAGGCAGGCCAAGCAGCTAGCGGAGATTACGATGTTCCTGCAGAACTTTGGGCAAATGCACGGTGTAGCTGTGCCGCAGTTCGCTCCACCGTTGCCATCAGTTATAACTAGTCCTGTGAGTATGAAACCAAATTGCTTCGACTAGTGCTTTCATTAGATGACCACTCTAACAGATGCAATCTCTTGTCCTTTATGCAGCCTTCGTCGGCGGGTTCGAATAACCCATCTCAGGCGTAAGCAGGCGACGGCACTTTTCCTTCACCAGGCACTCAGTTTCCTCCCCACCTGTAGTTTGTATCTCTTTTTCACCGCTTGATGGACATGTGATGCACTATGATCGACTATCGACTTGTTTCGATGGATATTGGACCTATTATGCTTGTGATGTCGTGTATGTGAGATATTGTGTGATCGACATGTGATATATATGTGGTATTGCCTTTATGATGACATGGATGTGATATATATGTGCTATATTATGTTTGTGATGTCACAGATGTTATATATATCTCTTATATGCTGTGTTTGTGAATATAGAATAAAAAAAATTAGCCTCTTTGCCGAGTGCCCTGACCCTGCCACTCGGCAAAGCTGGGAAGAATTCCCAGCTTTGCCGAGTGCCAGGGTCAGGACACTCGGCAAAGATTTTACGAAAAAAATTAAAAAATATTTGCCGAGCGCCGACCTAGCAGGGCACTCGGCAAACAAATTATTAAAAACTAAATAAAAATCTTTGCCGAGTGCCTCCCCGGTAGGGCACTCGGTAAAGAAATTTTGAAAAAAAAATTAAAAAATCTTTGCCGAGCGCCTCTGACATGGCACTCGGCAAAGCATGTACTAACGCAACCGGCGTCATGACGGTCACTTTTCTTTGCCGAGTGCCGAGATTGCACTCGGCAAAGACTTTGCCGAGTGCCCGATAAAATACGCTCGGCAAAGAATTCTTTACCGACGGATTTTTTACCGGAGGCTCTTTGCCGAGTGCTGCCCTCGGCAAAGGCTTTGCCGAGGGCAAAGTAGCCTTTGCCGAGTGCATTAGGCACTCGACAAAGCGCCTGAATCCATTAGTGATTATTGTTGTTCTGCTTGGCTACTTATTAGTATTGTCAGAATATATCTATAAATATTTGAAAGAAAGTGTGTACCTAGCTAACACAAATCTACACAAAAATTTCAAACTAATTGTCGAAGGAATTGATAGGCAAAGTTTCAACAGATTGATAAAATCTTGGTCGTCTGTCTTCGTGACTAGGTTTCTTGGCGGAAAAGATAGCACAAGTGCTGTCTCGGAAAGTCAGAACACTTTCACTTTCTCAAGGATTAATGGAGATCATATATATTACAGAATCCTGAAATAGCCTTAGATTTTTAGGTCCCGTTTGGTATGTCTCTAAATAACTTCGGTTCACAGAGGAGTCTTAGATCTTTAGGTCCGGTTTGTCATGCGTCTAGATATGGAAAGACTAGCGTTCAGACATTCGGATGCACGTGTCTATTGTCCGCCCACGCGTCTGACGTGCTCCCTCTTCAGGTGGCAAGAAACGACGCAGGCGACACACTTCCCTGGATGCATGCGGTCAACGAAAGAGACGTGTGCATCGCGCCTCCGCCTCCCACTTTGCCTGGGTGGGCCCCAAGCGCATGCATGCAACTCCTACCCACCCTCAGGCACGCGGCTGCCACACTTGTCCGCGCGCTCTGCTATTGTCGCCGCGCGCTACTACTACCACACCTGCCGGCCCGGCCACGCCTGCTGTTGCGGTACGCATGCGCCTACGCATGCATGTGGGGGCTGTTGCGCCCGAGGGGACCACCTCTGTCTACGCCCACTTCCCGCGCCTGGTCATGTAGCGCTTGCAACATAAAATATTTGCTGAAACATACGTTCGAAATAAATGAAACATTTACAAACATATGCTTCCAACATATGTGTATGGCCACTGCAACATATGCAACATCCAGAGAAAACACTTGCAACATACGTTTGAAACATTTGAAATATACAATTGCAACATTCGTGTATAGCCAGTGTAACATATGCAACATCTAGATAAAACACTTGCAAAATACATTTGAAACAGCTGAAACATTTGAAACATACACTTGCAACATATGTGTATAGTCATTGCAACATATGCAACATCGAGATAAAACACTTGCAACATACGTGTATAGTTATTGCAACATATACAACATCTAGTTTTTTTTTCCGACGAAAGAAGAATTATATTATATAATAGTTGGGTACATCAATACGTTACAAGCACTCAGAAATTGATTTTCATCTAAATTATACCGACACTTTGAATAGCTCCAGATCTTAAAACCAAACCTGTACGACGCTTCAGAAACGCATGAAACATACAGAGCTAGATGCCATGGAGTGATGAAATATTTTGGGCCAACACTCAGCTGCGATGCAGATGTGGGCCCACGCTTCTCTCATAAACAGGCAAGCGCCTTGGCCAGCCCTGCAAGTGCCTAAACTTCTAAGCCGGTCGGCCAAAGCAGCAATGCGACAGGCAGCATGCAACAAGGGCAGCTAGGCATAGCGCAAACAACACACAAAGAGAAAAGAGCAGCGCTGCAAGCAGTAGCAGGCCTAGGCGATAGGGAGCAGCGGACGCAGCAGGCAGCTAGTCTTCTGTGGTCACGCGCATACACGGCCCGAGGCGCAGCATGCACCCCCAAATGAGATGCCACACGCGCTCCAAGGGTGCAAGTCCCGCTATAACAACGTGCCCCTTTTTTTTATTGGGTGTAACGCTGGGGTGAGTTCGTCTGTCCGTCCGGACGTCCTCAACCAAGCATTAGCGCTCTAAATAACTTCAATTCTTTGCTAAAGTCACTGATGAAGTAAAAAATAATAGTTTCGCTCTCTCCTATTTAATTTTCCTTTTTTGAAAAAAAATCAAAAAATATATTTTTTAATTGTGCCAATAATCCTTTTTTTTTTGAAAGAGTGCCAACAATCCTTTTATAACTACCTATAGACACAATCATGGTTTTGTTATGTTCTTTTACGAATACAGGCTGACTAGCCCATGATTTTTTTTCTAAAAATTTGGACAAGTACGTGCACGTTATATTAGCACGGTATACTTCCACGCTAGAAATTCATTTGTGTACCATCGACGCACATGGACTTGGCCCTCTCGCCCAGTTAAGAGGCCTAGTCCCTTTCTGCAACAAAGGACCCCACTCGTCAGAAGGAGAGATACCCCAGTGAGGCAGTGATCCAGATGGCAACGGTCAAGTGCCCGCCAATGCCAAGCGACCCCAACGGTTACTTTCGCAGCGAACTGCTTTCTATTTTTCCCTTCCCACACCCGCGCTCACAGCCTCCTCTGTTTCCACACCCCCTCCGCCCCACTCCCAGAGTCGAGAGACCTCCCCACAAGTGATCGGCATGAGTGGCACAGCCGAGGAAAACACTGGCGGAGGCGGCGCAGCTCGAGTGGTGGTGGTCGAGCGCGTGGTGACGGTGGAGTACCTGGAGCCGTCCATGTCGCGGGAGCTGCTGGGCAAGTTCCCGGACCCCTCCGCCTTCGACTTCGACTACTCCCAGAGCGGCATCTGGTCCCCGCTCAACAAGGTCCCGCGCGGCGGCGCGTGCGAGGATGAGGCCACCAACTCCTCGACCGACTTCCTCATCGCCAACCCGAAGCGCAGGGCGCGGGCCGGCGGCCGGCTCAAGGACTAGGCTGGCGGCGTCGGGAAGTCCAGGTGGAGGCGCAGGCGGCTGCGGCGAGACGGGCCCTTCCTCGACCTCCACGACACGGGCAGGGCCAGGCTCGACTTCTCGCCGCCGGCACCATCCCCTGCGAAGGTAGTAACCACTTGCCTCTGATCCTTCATTAAGCTTTGCTGAAATGTTCATGAGCATCACGCGGGTTTCCTCCACAGGTTGGTTGGGGCGGTTCTCAGGAGGGGGAGGCGGGTGCTCAAGGCGGCCATCAGGAGGCGCGGCAGCGGCGGTCCCGGCAGGCTCCCCTGCTCCAGATGGTCCTCCCCATGCTGTGATCGATCGATCTCGCACGCTCACACGAATTGCTTGCGTTTTGTTTTCACTTTGTTACTCCTACATCACAGTTCTTCGGATTGGATCCAGAGGCTAGTCCATGCCCTGGTTGTTAGCTTGTACTATAGTTGAGTTCAAATTTGTTGCAAGTTGTTAGTTGTAACAGTGTAATGCTCTTGCCGGTGATGTGGTACATGTTTTCATTCCATTTCCGTGAGCTTTATGCTGAGAGAGTATAAATTCCCGTGCCAATCAGTATCCATGAAACATTGAGGGCAGATCGTGCGGGAATTCTACAGGAATTAATTCAATTTCACGGAAAAGCTACACAAACAGGCAAAATTTCTTGCGTTCCAAACAGATGCTGAAAATGAAACGCATGGATAAAAGTCTGTTATTCATACAAATCTCAGTATTCTACTCTCTTTAAAAAAAAACTCAGCACACTAGTCTTTTGCCATTATTTGTGGAAGAATTCAATCCCTTCACGCTTCAAGTGGGAGCTGGATTCCTCGTGGAACAGTGAAGGTCAGGGTGCAAGCAATTTCTGTGACGAGTCCTAAAGTGTATCCACGCGTCGATTAACATGGAACCAGCGGCCCAGCCATCGTCGCCATCTATCTCGCCGACTGCCACCGCTTCTCCTTTTAAAAACACCTTATAAGCAAAATGGATCCTAGACCCAATTACTTTGGATTTTGGTGTTTGATGACCAACACAACCAAATTTGATTAATAAATTTGTAAGTAATTATTTTGTAGTTCAATAGGGTGCAAGACGTGACTTGGATGAAGGCGACATGATGATCCAACGATCAACGCCATAAGCAAGACCCTAGAAGCGCAAGAGAAGACCCAAGATATCAAGCAAAGTCCAAGCACGAAGATGGGAACCAAGCCGAACGCAAGATCGCGAAGAAACGAGCTCGGCAGAGGTGACTGGACGCGTCCGATCAGTTGCTCGGCAACAGCAAGCATCAGTAGCAACGACCGGACGCTGAGCGAGGCAGTGACCGGATGCATAGACTTAACTGTTCATCGTCGCGGCAACAACTCGGTGAGGACTGGACGCGCCAGGCAGTGGCGTCCGATCATGTCCAGAAAGGTTCCAGAGCGGCGCCAGCGCGACCGGACGCGTCCGATCGAGTGAGACCGGACTCGGCCCAGAGTCCAATCAACGAGCGCGCTCCAACGGTCGGCAGGACCGGACGCGTCCGATCAGGATGTGATCAGCATCCGGTCACTAGTAGAAAGTTAGGTCTCGGATCCAATGGCTAGTTCTCACTTGTGGGGCTATAAATAGACCCTCCCAACCGGCCATTTGAGCTGTGGAGAGATGAGAAAACATATCAAGGGTGTTGATACACTATTTTAGTGATCTCAATTTGCATAGTGCTTAGTGATTCATTAGATGCGTAGGTGTTTTGCGAAGTGCTTAGATTGATTAGACCACCGCTTATGTGCTTGTTTTAAGTTTAGGCCTAGTGTTTAGCGAGGTTTGCACACCTCTTATTACTCGATGCTTACGCGCACCATTGTTGTATATCAGAGGGGCTTATAGTCTTGCGAGATCACACCAACTGCATTTGTGGTGTGGCCGCCACCGTGTACCGAAGGAAACAAGGCCCGCTGCGGTTTGGCCAGAAGCTTGATAGTGAAGACGACGGGGAGCGTTCCGGGAGAGGCTTGCCGAAAGGTACACCGGAGACCCACTCGCACGTGGAAAAGAACTAGAGCTATCTACGGAGTTACCTGACCTAGAGCTTGGCCCTTGCGAAGGATTCCTTGCAAGGGGCTTCAACGAGGACTAGAGAGAAGCTTGAGCGCTTCTCGATACCTCGGTAAAAATACCGGAGTCATCGACGGGAGTTTGCATCTCTACCTCATCTTTACCTTCCGCATTCACATTGCTACCTTGGTTGATTGCTTTACTTTCCTAGCTTAGTTGATAGGCTAGTTGATAGGATTGGAACCTAGGTTGCATAACTCTTTTGCGGTAGAGATAGCAACACACCTAGTAAACCCGTAGTTGCACATCTAGATAGATTATTTTCTTACATAGGTTTTGACTAGGTGGAATTAGAGGCCATAGTTTAGAGTAGATTTTTAAGTTGCCTAATTCACCTCCCCCTCTTAGGCGTCACGATCTCTTATAAGTGGTATTAAAGCAGGTTGGCTCAATTTGGACCTTTGGCTTCACCGTCGTTGAGCCGACACTATTTAGAGTGGTTGGAATAGATACCTCTAGGCCTCCGCATTTTGACGGCACTAACTTCCCCTACTATAAAGCTATAATGGCTTGTCACCTTGAGACGGTAGATTTGGGTATTTGGAGAGTCACTCGTGACGGGATAAAACCCATTAAGAATCCCGATAAACCCACAAAGATTGAAGAAAAAGACATTTATTTCAATGCTAGAGCTAAAAATTGCGGGTTTGAATCTTTTAGCATGGATGTGTTTAACCAAATGTTCACTTTAAATACGACACATGAAATTTAGTTAAAATTACAAGAGCTTCATGACGGCACAAGTAATGTCCGTGAGCAAAAACATTGCCTAGCTCAACAAAGTTATGATTCTTTTGAAATGAATGATGATGAGCTTGTTTGTGATATGTATTTACATTTGAATCTAATTATCCATGAGCTCAATTCTATAGGATTAACAAAGATAGGTGATGCGGGCATCATGAGGAAGATCATCTCTGTGCTACCACAAAAGAAATATACAAGCATCATCACCATCCTTCACAACATGGAGGACTTGAGCACCATGACCCCGGCCATAGTCATTGGCAAGATAGTGGTATTTGAGATGTCATGTAAGATGGGTCACGAAGAAGCCTCTTCATCAAGCAAAGACAAAGCTCTCACTTGTAGTGAGCACAAGAAGATGAAGGGCAAGTAAGTTGAGACAAGCTCAAGCTCAAGCTCCTCAAATGAAGAAGAAGAAGATGATGATGATGATGAATCAAGTGATGATGATCAATCTTCCTCCTCCACCTCCGACCTTGATAAAGAATCAATCAAACTTATCAACAAGGTGGAGAAGATGATTTAAAGGCTCAATGTCAAGGGTGTGCCCATCTAAATTCAAGATTTCATTTTTACCAATCAAAGAAATGGGCAAAGAAAGAAAGGATGTAGCGAGTTGGGACACCTTATGAAAGTTTGTCCAAACAAGCCCACACCCAAGATAAAGAAGAAGGCGTGTAAGGACAAAGCCCTCACATCATTAATGTCATGGGATGATTCTTCAAGTGAAGAAGAAGACCATCACAAGAGACGAGGGTACAAGCACTCATCATCAAGCACTTCACGAGTGTGCCTTATGGCACGAGGTAACAAAAAGTCTATCCCTAGTGATAGTGACAATAATAGTGATAGTGATGATGATCTACCTTCTTATTAGGTTTGTCGTAAGTCAAATGTATCTTTGGTCATTGATTTTAAAAAATATATAATTATTCATGACATAACATTTATATATTATGAAAAATATTTTCAGAATTAATTATATATTGTGAAACTATAATAATCTTTTTAAATAGATTGTCAAAGTTAGTGATGTTTGACTCAGGACAAAGTTACTGTGATATGTAAAAATAACGAAGGGAGTACCACTAGGCGCACTAACTAGTGCTCATTCACCAAACACCTGCACAGCCCATCATTAGTTGCACGAACGCATATGAAACTTCATATAGCGCCTAGGATCCGCGCAAGGAGATTGCTTCGCCTACTGTTTGATTAATGTTCACTAATTGGACGCCGCCACGTGCCTCGTGCGTGTCTGAGCCTGGCTTTGGAGGCCAGCGGAGGCCTCTGCGACTGTACTCCAATCAGAGCTGCACAAATCAGTCGATGTCTGTTCCCCACCCCTCCGTCCTCGGCTCTTCGTTCTCTCCGTCTTCGTCCTCAACTTCTCGTGCTCTCCGTCGTTGCCCCTTCCTCTTCCTCCTCGGTGCCTCCCCTTTCTGTCGTCGCCCCTCCCTCGCTTCCCTCGATCCCATCCCACGCCGCCCTTTCTCAGATCGTCATCGCTCGTGCGTGCTCAGGCGACAACGACGGATGTGCTCGCCATGCGCGCATCCACATCGGGTCCACCAACGCCGGCGTCGAGTCTACCGCCGCCGACGCCGGATCCACCGTCGCGGTTCCATCAGTAGGCAGGTTAGGCCATGTGGTGTCGTCCATGCTGCCTCGCTTTTTCGTCAAAGCAACACTGATGATGGCGAGATAAAGCTTTCTCCAACTGAACGACGAGGTGGCCAAGGTGATAGGTATGTGATGCCCTAATCTCCATCCCCCTTTCTCAATTGTAGTTTTGTTTTAATCTCCACTTTCTCTTTATTTTCTACTCTCAGGTCCCCGCAGTGGAAGTCCCATGCGACACAAATGAATTACGGCACTCAGCACAACGGCTACGCCGTGATGGCCTCCAGCTACTGGAATTTGTGGCGTTCAAGCCGGTTGAGAAACATCTTGTGCAATGCTGGTTCGTGGCGTTCCCAATCCTGGAGAGCAGCAGCATGTGCAACCCTGAAGCGACCAGACTCAATACGTTACTCTGCTTTTTGCATCCTGCGTATTCGATGATATGCCTCTGTTGTGATGCTTCACTTTGTCAATTTGTCTGTACTTGGTTTTTTGTTTGCTTTGTAGTGAATTAGGATACCATTTTGGTGAAAGTGGTAATGCTTCACTTTGTAGGGATTAAATAAGCTGAGCTGACTGCATAGTAATATGTGAACCAATATGCTTGGCTCTTTTTCTATTACAGTGCTGATCGTAAATCTCTTCACTGATGCATCTGTTATTCTCATATCTTTTTTCTTTGCTTCACAACCATGGGACCTAGAGGACCTTAATTTGTCAGTTTCCTGATGCAGCAAGTATACAAGATGAATTATTTTTCATGGTAAGTTACTACCTGTGATCATGTGCACTCGGTTCCTGTTGTGTGGTTTCTAGATGACCTAATAAAGTAGTTACCTTAGAAATTTTGATCATTCCCTACAGTTTGCTTTTTTAGCTCAAAAAAACTTAGCTTTCCATAAATCAGTTTAGAACAATTGGTTTGTATGTTGAATTTTTCAGTTATCCCTTAATTTGTTTCATTCAGAAAATTATGTATGCATGCTGGTGCTAATGGATCAGGATTATACATTTGACTAGATATGTACTTTGCAGATGTTTGGACTTGCAACTCATCCCTCTGTGGTGTGCTACGCAGATAAACTCATCATGGTGTGTGGATCCTATAAACATGATATGTGAATTCTGTTTGTTCTCCGATTACCGCCTCAATGGTAGGAATGAACTTTGCTGCCTCCTTATTTCATCTATTCTAGCACATCTTTTTGTAGCTATAAAAAAAACTTGCTTTTTTACAGACCAGTTGGTTTGAGTAGACGAAAAGGAGAGGTTACTCTAATTATATCCTTTTTTAATGTTAGTTGAGGATATGCTCTTAAGGTGAGATTATAATAGTCAAGGCAAGCAACGTGCCTTTTGTATTGATTAAAAATTATATGTTCACTTATCTGAGCGGATTCCTTTATAATTCTAAGTCTGAATTGTTAGTTGTTTTCCCCTTCTATTCAAAATAGGATCATATTAAAAAAGATGCCTCTATGCCTAGCTCAAAAAAATTTCATGTAGTCAAGTCCTACTTGAAAAGGTCAATCTTAGCAAAGTATATAGTGCCATATTTTGCTGGCATGGTTCGGGTTGTTTAATTTATCCTTTTTATTTATGGAACAATTTCTACTTTTGGAACACTCAGTAAGTGTAATAAATCAAACTAAGTTTTGTTGGGGTTTCAATTCGTAAGACCTAAAGAGGCTTCCCCTGTTTGTCTCATCTACTCTGGCATCTATCTATGCATAATGCTCTGATAGGTGTTACATTGTTATGTTCCTACTTACTATAATGTGATATGATGACACCCGATATGTGCAGGTTCTCAACTTCAGCTAAAGTGTTTGGTTCATCTTGGTACAGAGAAACTGTTCAGTTTGGTGTCATGATATTATCGGAATTAGCAACTAGGAGGTAGAGAAGTTACAAAATTTAGTATTTATGATGATCAATCTTTGTTTTATTGGAAAACAATGTGTCATCCTTGGCCATATCGGTTGCATGTCCTTCTGTACATGGTCATTATGCGATTCTTCATCTTAATAATTTAGACGCCATGTTCAATTTATTTATCTATAGTATATAAATTTGTAGTGGGAGTTCTATTTACTGCATGAGTCAGATCAGTAACTGGTTTTATTGCCTTCATTTTTACTACTTATGACGTCAGATTCTGAGTAAAATTCATGTGAAAAATCATATATAGCAGCCTAAAACCAATAAACGCACATTGCTACAGCGAGAAGCCTAGAACGATGTACCGGTGATGCAGTCGTCGCCCCAAAGCAATGCACCACATATCTACACATATCAACACGTATGGTCTAAATCGATATATTAAACCAACATAATTACCATGGCCGTGTATAGCAGGTGCGCGTGCAGCGAAGCGCGCGTATCATGCTAGTGTTTCATAACCAGCATAATAAAATACGTCCAGTGTTGTTCGGGAGTGGAGGTCTGTCCTCTTGAGGACATAACTATATACAGCGCGTTCAGCTGGTATAGTTCCATCTTATTTCAGCTTATTCTCTCTCACAAAATATTATTCAATCATGAAAAAAAAATTAAAAAACACTGTTTCAGTGACCCTCCGAACGAGCTGATATACTTTGTTTAAAACACGCCAAGAATTCCTGGCCTCTCAGGCCTTCGGTACTGTTTGGCACTGTAGCTGACGCAACATTTTTTATTTTATTTTACTTTTTTTATTATACTTTTTAGTTTTTATTTTTATTGTTTCCCTCTTTCCTTTTTTCTCTTTTTCATTTTTTCTTTGCTTTTCTTTTTCGTTAGCTGACGCAACATTTTTTTATTTTTTATTATTATAATTTTTATTTTTCCCCTCTTTCCTTTTTTCTCTTTTTCATTTTTTCTTTGCTTTTCTTTTTCGGTTTCGGTTTTTCCTCCACTATGCGCGCGTAGCGTATCTTCCTAGTAACTTTAATCCAGCCAGACAATGTTGTGAGGTGGCAACGATGTGGGAATGAAGGGCAGTGGCCATTGGAGCCTTTGGAGGGCTACAGGGTTGTATGCAGTCCTCAATAAGCCTTGAATAGTAAAATATAAATAAAAATTGACGAATCAGGAGTAAGCCTACAATGACCTGCGCATGAAGGTGGTCCCTTACATTTTCCAGATCATGCTCATTCTCGACAATACATATACACTCCAGCTCCACCCAGTATAAACAGAACCTGTCTTGGTACTGCAATCAACAGATTGCCTGTCTGTCCACATCTGGGTAATTCTTGGGATAGCGACAAACAACTCGTTACATTATTGAAACCAAGCAGATAGGTTATGTTCAAAGCTAAGGTGATTGTAGGCTATCCCACTTCTCAAAACAAACACTCCAGGAAGCTCATAACCATTATCAGGATATCACAACAAGGAAGGGCAAAATTTGACATCACATTGTCAAAATATTATGTTCAGACCCTCAAAACTACAGATTTGTGTTTTAGGGAACCACAAATCTGGTCTACGAAAATAAGCAGGCATCAACTAAATCTGTGTTTTGCTGAAATTCCTAGGGCAGTGGTCATCAGCAAAGGGCCAGACCGCCACAGTCATGTTCCATAGCTGCGGTCTCCAGCATCCCCAAGGCTTGGGACTATGAAACTGCAGTACATTAGCGAGAATGAGTTAACAGTGCAATAATCATGATTTATGCATATGTTGGTAAAAATATAATTACCCTTTCTCAGTCACAATTTGATCCATAGTTCCTGTATACACACAAATCCTGCAGAAAAGAGTGATAAGATATACAATGATAGGAACCGAGGTTCCTCCCCTGACCGAGCGTAGGTTGTAGCGGTGGGTGATCGGGGGTCGAGGCTTAAACCGCGATGGACCACGGCGGGGCGCCGTGATCTCGCGGGTGGAGACTGGCGGCGTGCGTGAGGCAAGAGGAGAGGCGATTAGGGCACAGGATAATCTCCCGGCTCCCTAAAGGAAGCCGGAAACAATAATATGTTTCTGCTTAATTTCCTCAATAGAGTTTACATGTATTTATATGTCTCCGAATAATAATAGAAAATAACTCTAATATTATGTAAAATATGATAAATATGGGCCTTGAGCCCCCTATCCCGCCGGCATCCTCTAGCCACTGCTGGGCCTTCGCCTGGAGTACTGGATGCCGGTCATAACATCTCTCCCCGCCTTCTCAAACAGCTCGTCCTCGAGCTGAAAGTCGGGGTAGAAGGAGCGGAACTCGTCGACGGACTCCCATGTCGCATCCTCTTCTGGAAAACCATGCCACTGGATAAGCACCTGCCAGGTGTCACGGCCGCCACGGACACGTGGCGCCTTGGCAGGGCAGGAGTGTAACGGCCGTCGAAAGGTCGGCGCAAAATGGCCGGCGTTCTTTGGAGGGTCACCGCGGTGGCGCTTGAGCAATCCCACGGGAAGACATCATGAAGACGGGCACCCTCGGGCAGTCAGAGCGATATGCCACCGCTCCAAGACGCTCCAAGACGCGAACGGCCCGGCATAGTGAGGACCGAGTTTGCCCTTGGCCCCACGGAGAGAGGGATCGGGCCATGCGGTTGAGCGACCGCAGCCACGCCCACACCCGATCCGCCCACCCGGAACTCGGCGTCACGGTGGCGGCATCATAATATTTTTGACACAGTTGTTGAGCCCGCAAAAGACGTTGGCGCACCTCGGCGAGGATCTCATCACGGGACCGAAGAAGCGCATCCGCGACCTCGGTCCCGAAGCTGCACCGGCGTATAGGCAGCAGCGGCGGCGGAGGAGGGCGACCGTGAGACGACCTCAAACGGTGTGGCGCGAAGAGCCGTGTGGAAGGAGGTGTTGTAGCAGTACTCCGCCCACGATAGCCAATCCACCCAAGCGCGGGGGCGATCCCCCGTCACACAACGGAGGTACAAGGCGATGACCTTGTTCACCACTTCGGACTGGCCATCCGTTTGCGGATGGAAAGCTGTGCTCATGCGCAACTGGACGCCCGCCATCTTGAAGATGTCTCGCCAAACGTGCCCGGTGAACACGGGGTCTCGGTCGCTGACGATGGACAGCGGAAACCTGTGAAGGCGAACGATGCCGTCGAAGAAGGCATGAGCAACGGACGTAGCAGTGTAGGGGTGTCCGAGCGCGATGAAGTGGGCGTACTTGGAGAAGCGATCCACCACCGTGAGGATGACCGACTTGCCCGCAACCTTGGGCAAGCCCTCGATGAAGTCCATCAAGATATCCGCCCACACTTGGGTGGGAACGTCGAGGGGCTGCAGCAAGCCTGCGGGATGAACCGTCTCTGTCTTATTGCGCTGGCACGTGGTGCAAGAACACACCAGGTCCTGCACCAGCACACGATCACGGGGGATGTAGAAATCTGCACGGAGTCGGTGTAGCGTCTCCTGGGTGCCCTCATGGCCAGCTGAGTGAGCCAGGAGGAGCACTTGCTGGCGCAAGTCCCCATGGTCCAGCACGTAGACGCGGGATCCATGGAGCAGAAGGCCGTCATAAAGGCGCCATGGGGCCTCCAGCTCCCCCGCCTGGAACTGCGCCTGTAGGTGCTGGTCGTCAGGCGTGGCTGCTGTTGCCCACCGGATGGCGTCCAGAAGGTCGAAGGAGGGTCCCAACACGGGGAGGGCTACTGCAGCCGCAGCCACCAGGACGGCTGCCCCCCCATCTTCCAAGTCCCGGCGAGAGAGAGCGTCTGCCACGATGTTCAAGTGGCCCGGACGGTACTCTACCGAGAAGTCGAAGCCAAACAGCTTGCTGATCCATTGATGCTGCGGAACTGTAGACAAGCGTTGATCAAGCAAAAATTTCAAGTTGTAATGGTCAGTGCGAACCAAAAAGTGGCGCCCCCACAAATATGGACGCCAATGACGAACGGCCTGTACCAAGCCGATCAACTCCCGCTCGTAGGCCGCCAGTTTGATATGACGGGCCGCGAAGGGACGGCTGAAGTAGGCGAGAGGCCCGACGCCCTGGTGGAGGACGGCGCCGAACCCTCCGCCCGACGCGTCGCAGTCGACCACGAAGGACTTAGTAAAGTCTGGCATCTGAAGAACAGGTCTTGTGGTCAAAG
Source organism: Miscanthus lutarioriparius (assembly GCA_904845875.1). Taxonomy (NCBI): domain Eukaryota; kingdom Viridiplantae; phylum Streptophyta; class Magnoliopsida; order Poales; family Poaceae; genus Miscanthus; species Miscanthus lutarioriparius. Next base: position 28,261,439 of record CAJGYO010000012.1, read on the forward strand.
CGCGCTTGAGCACCTCGAATGCCGCCGAAGCATCGTCGTCCCACACAAACGCGTCCCGCCGCAAGAGACGCGTGAGTGGGGCGGCGATGATGCCGAAGTCCTGGATGAACTTCCGGTAGTAGCCCGCGAGGCCGAGAAAACCACACAGGCCACGGGCAGAGCGCGGAAGGGGCCACGCAGCCACGGCGGCGACCTTGTCAGCGTCCATGGCGACGCCGCCCTCGGAGATCACGTGGCCCAGGTAGGCCATCGACGACGCGCCAAACGAGCACTTGGATCGTTTCAAGTGAAGGTGGTGTACCCGAAGCGCGTGGAGGACGATGTTGACATGCTGCAAGTGCTCGGCCCATGATGGACTATAAATTAATATATCATAAAAAAGACCAGCACAAACCGTCGTAGGTAAGGCCGAAGGACGTCGTTCATCAGCGCCTGGAAGGTTGCCGGGGCATTGGAGAGCCCAAATGGCATCACCAAAAACTCGAAGTGGCCATGATGGGTGCGGAAAGCCGTCTTGGCGATGTCCTCCGGGTGCATGCGCACCTGATGATAGCCAGAACGAAGGTCAAGCTTGGTGAAGAAACGAGCCCCATGGAGCTCATCCAGCAACTCGTCAACCACCGAAATCGGGAATTTGTCCTTGGAGATCTTGGCGTTGAGGGAGCGGTAGTCGATGCAGAAGCGCCACGACTTGTCCGCCTTGCGCACTAGCAGGACGGGCGTGGAAAACGGCGAAGTGCTCAACCGAATGATCCCTTGGGCGAGCATCGCTGCACATTGGCGCTCGAGCTCGTCCTTCTGCAGCTGCGGGTATCGGTATGGCCGCACCGCCACTGCGGCCATCCTAGGCAGCAGGTGGATGTGGTGGTCGTAGGGGTGCGCCGGAGGGAGCCCAGTAGGCTCGTCGAAGATGTCACCGAGCTGCGCCAACAGACGATCCAGGAGAGGTAGCCGCGGGTCAGTCATGACCGCGGTCACCGCCTGCTGTGGGGTGGGCGTCTGAGGGCCGGGCACGCCTTGCCAGGTGACGCGGCGGCCCTCCCTCCAGAACGCCATGGTGAGGGCGTCGCAGTCCCACAACACGGGCCCCAACGTGCGAATGAAGTCGAAGGCGCCCAGGTTGAGGCCAACACACGTGATGGTGAAGTCCTCGTCACCGATGCGGACGGGCACGTTCCGAGCAATGCCCTCGCACGCCACGTGCTCACCATTGGCGACCGTGACACGGAGGTGGTCACCACCAGCTGGAGACAGGCCCAAGCGGCGCAGAACAGCCCCTTGGACAAAATTATGAGTGGAGCCGGTGTCGAGGAGGGCGAGGAAACTCTCGTCCTTGACGGTGACGGGGAGCAGCATGGCGTTGGGCGGGCGGATTCCTGCAACAGCATGGAGAGAAACGACGAGGGCGTTAGCAGCGTCGGCTGCATCGCCGGCCACTCCTTGGCTGGCCGGCTCGTCTGGAAAGGCGGCTGCGTCGGCGTCTGCAGCAGCCACCTCCTCGGCTTCCTCATCGACAAAGTCTGTAGACTCAAGGTAAAACAGCCGGTGGCACACATGGCCGCGGACATAGGGCTCGTCGCAGTTGAAGCACAGCCCTTGACGGCGGCGCTCCAACTGTTCTGCCGGTGTGAGGCGACAGAACTGACGCACGGGAGGAGCGCCCTGCCCGCCCGTGGGACCAGCGCCCGGCTGAGCTGGAGCCCCTGTTGCTTGTGTCGGGGCACGCGGGGGCAGGCCGGGACGAGGTGGAGGCCGGGCACCCCGCGGGGGTGGCGCCGTGGGCATGGCCGCCGCCCCATGCTCGAAAGCCCGTGCCAAGTACATGGCCGTCTGGATGTCTTGGGGATCGCGCATCTCCACATCCACCCGAATGTACTCGGGAAGGCCGCCGACGAAGAGATCGGCCTTCTGTTTGGCAGAGACGCCACGTGCATGGCAAGACACCGCCTGAAAGCGGTTGGCGAACTCCTGGACAGTAGATTGGAACGGCAAGCGCCCCAACTCCGCCAGCCGAGTAACGCGAACTGGCGGTCCGAAGCGTTGGCGGCACAGCTCGATGAAGCGCTCCCAAGAAGGCATGCCCTCATCCTGCTTGAGGGCGAAGTATCAGGTTTGCGCCAGGCCCTGGAGGTGGTACGCCGCAATCCACGTTCTGTCGGAGGCCGGCCATCGTTGGCCCCGGAAGAATTGCTCGTAGTGGTTGAGCCAATTCAGGGGGTCTTCCGAGCCGTCGTAGGTTGCGAACTCGAGGCGATGCGTCTTGGGCGGCAGGCGGTCGAAACCGCCCCCCATGGCCTGTGGAGGGCGCTCGTAGGGGCCCTCCTGGTCGGCCCTAGGTGGCACGGCCGCGTAGGCAGCCACGGAGGCGCTGGTGTCATGGAACAGCGTCCCGTCCACGCCGCCATACAGGGTCCCTGATGCATAGGGTTCCCCATGGGCGACCGTCAATGGAGCCTAAGGGATGGTGGTCCGAGGCGGCGCCGAGGAGTAGAGCGGCGCGGTCATGGATGCGCCGCCGAGGATCCAAGGGCCCAAGCCGGAATCGGCGACGGCGAGTGTGGAAGTTGCAGCATATGGATCGGGACCTGGGATACCGCCGGCTGAACGGAGGTTGACGGCGACGGCATGGAGTCCGTAGGCATCCCGTAGGGGTAGGTGAGGAGCGGCACCGAGACGGATGAGGGCAACGGTGGCGGCGGAGGAGGATGCGACGGTTGCGGTGGTTGAACCACGTACTGGCCGCTCAGAAACGCCCTCATCATGTCCTGCAGCTCCTTCACGCCGTGGCTGAGATTGACGATGGAGGTCGTCACCTCCTCGGGCGTGAACACCCGCCGCGGCGCGACGGTGGTCGTCAAGGATTGGGAGGACGGCACCACTAAAACGCCCGACGTAGCAGGGGGCGCGGTGGAGTTGGCCGGCACCGGTGGAATCGCCAGCGATGGCGCGGCGGAGGAGGCAGCGGAGGTGTCCATGATCGGCAAGGTCTCTGATACCAAGCTGATAGGAACCGAGGTTCCTCCCCTGACCGAGCGTATGTTGTAGCGGTGGGTGATCGGGGGTCGAGGCTTAAACCGCGATGGACCACGGCGGGGCGCCGTGATCTCGCGGGTGGAGACTGGCGGCGTGCGTGAGGTAAGAGGAGAGGCGATTAGGGCACAGGATAATCTCCCGGCTCCCTAAAGGAAGCCGGAAACAATAATATGTTTCTGCTTAATTTCCTCAATAGAGTTTACAGGTATTTATATGTCTCTGAATAATAATAGAAAATAACTCTAATATTATGTAAAATATGATAAATATGGGCCTTGAGCCCCCTATCCCGCCGGCATCCTCTAGCCACTGCTGGGCCTTCGCCTGGAGTACGGGATGCCGGTCATAACAACAATCATCAAGGTAACCTTACTAAAAATGCAACAAATTTATAGAACTTCAGAATGCACCCTGGGAATCTTTGATTGAGCTTCTTGATGGCACGAGGAGCAGCAACAGCTGATATCTGCATAACAATCACTGTTTAGAAAATAATAACCATTTTTTAATCAACAAACCGATCTGTTTCATCTTTTTCTTTTCTTTTTTTGCCTCATGAACTTACAATTCTTATCTAACTGATTTCAGCTCCACACTCACCTGATGGAAAACACAAGGTAAGAAGAAAGACGACCACTCAAACACGCATGGGCATAGGAGTGAAATCAATCAGGCAAACACAAAAAGAATGATAACCCAATATAAGAATTGGCTGTGATATACAAGGGAAAGGATTACCAGTTGCTAGCATAGGATCCACAAGGAGTATATTACATCCTTTTGGGAACCTATCAGGTAGCCTGCACTCAAAATTATGTTCCATTGATCATCAGGAAAACAAGTACCATTGGTAATTTCATACAACACTATAGCTTGCAACTCAACTATTTCAATAGATTGCACTAGAAAAAGATCTTATGATACATCAAATTAACTAAAAGTGTACAATAAGATAGAAAAGAGTAAGCTGGAACGCAGTTCATAATCACTGTAGTTCCAAGCTTGTATGATGAAAGTGACTTCTTCATCAAGGAAATTAAATTAACTAAAGAATATTTAACAACCTCCACTGTTTGTTTCCTAGCTACAAACAAGCTACATTTTTATTGAGATAATATTTCGTTCTGCCAAATGAAGTTACATAGCTTTAGTAGAGCCCCAACTACTGTGGTATAACATATCAACGACATTATTTATCTAAATGCAAAACAAAAAGAATGGCACCTACTTATTTAGGTAAACAGAGGGCAGCAGCGTTGTCTCATCCCTGGACATACCTTCATTTAGTATAGGTAAAAAAGGAACATTAGCAGTAATCAATAAGCATGCTTAAATAAATAAATAAATTTATCTAGAAAACTAGACCAGTTTTTATGTGCTAAATTTGTCTAGTAAAAAAAAGTTGAAGCACACCATGTGTTTGTGGACATATTTGTAGCATATTCATCAGCAGGAAATGTTTCAATCAAATATGATGTTCTTTGTAAGTCAAAAGATGAAAACATATTGCATCACGAACATCAGCAAGTGAGAAATTGAGTTTTTTCCCAACAAATCAAAAGTTATTTTTTCTCACCTAAATGGAAAGTTCTAGTTGATGGCAAAATTGATGTTGCAAGATCTGCAAGAGCAAGCCCTGCTCTAAGAATAGGTACAATCTGAAATATATCAACAAAATTCAAGGTTAATTAATAATATTGCCAAATTTGCAAAAAAAGATACATTGAAGAGAAATACAAACCATGATTGGCTCCATCTCACTGACAGATTCAACAACCGCAGTGCCCACAGGTGTCTAGATCTCCCGTGTTACTGTCGGCTACCAGAAGAAAGTGGAGAACTATCTCAATGATCGCATACTCAACGAAATAAAATTCATCATTACTGACTGCCCAGAATAAAATACATTAGAAGATTCCTTTTCACATCGCAGTGATCATTATTTTCACATCTACCCTAAACTATATCTTAACATCAAACATTTGCATCAGCACCACCAAATGTAGCATTTCCATCTAGTTTTAGGTAAGAATTAGGAACATACCAACCAATCCCGAGTTGCCTCATAGATTAGCAATCTCCCTAACTCCCCCATTGCACTCCCTGCAATTAATTGTCACCGGTAAAGCACGACGTGCCAAGAATAAGGACGAGATTCAGAATAACAATAAAAAAAAGGCACAGCACTCACTGAAGGCATGGGAAGGGGTGGAGCGATCGCGGAGCACTGAGACCCAGTGGCTGATCAGCGGGTGCGCCGGCACCACCACCTGCCAACGGCGCAATAAACCACCAACACCTTGATCTCCGACAAGTATTACGGCACCAATCATTAATACAACGTGCGAGCGAGTGGGTTCGTACCTTGAAATCATCGGCGGCCGCCGGTCCGTTGTTACAGTTCTCCATCCTCCGTACTCGAGATTGGGACCTTTGCTGGAGGCCTTTAGGGTTTTAAGTGAGTCAGGATTAGGACGAAAAGCAATCGGCGGCAAGGGGAGACGGCGGGATGGGAGTGCAGGATGGCCAGTTGGGAAGGCGGCGGGGAATTGGGGATGGATGTGTGCAAGGTCGGGCGTGTTTCTGCAATTGTGCTCCGTATAGGCGCGTGTTTGGTTGTACCATAGATGGGCCAGGCCAGGCCATATTTGCTACTCCCTCGGTTAAAAAAATCGTCTAAGATTTATATAGGTTAAACTTGGTTTAATTAAGTTTATAGAATCTTCTCAGAAATTAAATTTATAGAAAATATTATTAGTAATGTTTTTATCTGTTAATAAACTATAGTCACGTAATAATCATTTTCTTAATTCTTTGGTCTTCTTTGTTTTCTAATATACAAGGTTGGTCATAACTTGTAACTTGTAAGCGCGTTTATGGTTAGAAGTAGATCGAGAAACATTATATTTATGAAGTAAAAATAAATAAAGCTAAAATCCTGGTTAACTTGTGAACTTATTTAATTTGATGTATTCCTAATAACCTTAATGTGTTATCTGGATACTTTTAAATCTATTATCGCATCATTTCTAAAAAAATGATCTTAATATTTATAGCACATGTTAGCAAAATTGATATGGGCCCATCCGTGCTACCTATTGTATCAGTGAGACCATAACTTTTAGGTAAAACTAGAAGATCCTCTGCATGTTACCGCGGAGATTGCAAAAAAAATAAAAATAAATTAAGTAGAGATGATATGGATAGGTTGTATTAAGAGGTTAAAAGTAAGTGGCATGATGTAGCATCTGGTTTTAAGAATAAAATCAGATGTACACCATATGTGAGCCCAGGGAGTCGCACATATGGTTACAAATAGAGGTAATATCAAAAAACAATACTTAATATATAACGTACTTAGTACAAGAAATATAACCTTAGACAACAAACATCGGTAAGACAACTCCGTTCTTTAGGTGAAGACTCCAAATCCACAGGGACAAATGACTGGTTGATCACAAAGTCTAACTCCTTCAGACTCTAGCAATCTGATACCCATCCAGGATTTTTCTAAAGTATTGAAAATAAAGAAAGTGTAAGTACATGTCGTACTCAGCAATATAACATGAGATTCATGAGGCTTAAAAGGTTGACACTGATTTACTGCGATCAGATTTTAGTGAGTTATAATTTTAGCAATTAAGTAGCAACAAGTTTAGCATAAGCTCATATAACTACATGATCATGTAAACAAGAATAATGTATAGCAAGAAACAATAATCATTAGTGTCCATCTAATCCATAAGGAGTCCAGGCCGCTCGTGTCCGTGAACACGACTGATATACCGGTTTTACACTCTACAGAGGTTGTACACTTTCACCATGAGCCGTGATTTGCCTTTTGCCCGAGGTGATCTGCCTCTTGACCCACTACCAAGGAAGGTCGGCAGGGTTCACTATGAAGCCTTTCAAAAGTCCCTCTAACAAGTTAGCAACCGCTAGATTTCAGTAGCTAGGCGAATGGAGCCCCTCTAACAGAGTGACACAATCCATGTAGGCTATACACACTCTGAGAGACAAAAAGCCATTCTGTAACCTAGGCCTATCCTAATTCGCCTTAAGGTAACCACCAACAAGCTAGAAAAGCTCAGTTTACTTAGCTAAAGACAAAGCCAGAGCCATGGCTCTCATAGTTGTACTGTAAGTCCCGGGTGATCACTTACAGATAAGTCCTTACGGAGGGGAATCTAAAGCATTTGGAAAAGTAGCCAAATACTCTAGCCCCTTTATTCCATGTTGCTAAAAATCATATTTTAATGTTTATTACATATACCATTAGTCAGGCTACAGATCATGGTTATTGAAGTAGAGCACTAGCATCATACTAACTAAATGCATATCTCCCACAGGTATCAAGGTACAAGATACAAAAGTTAGGATATCCTTAAGTTAACAAGGTAGACACATGCATATGAATTAAGTGTATTAAGGTGAATAGATAACAAGGATGATCGCATGTTATAATTGCCTTAAACTCACATCCTCAACTGGTCCTAGCCTTTAAACATGGGGACAGTTCGGGTCAACCCAATGGTTCGTTGATCCAACCCACAAAATTGACCCTAATGGGCCCCTTTTACGACAGATGAAGCCTGCTCGGTCCAATGGCTCAGAGCCACTCAAACCTTAGGGTCAAGTGGATCGATCCACCAATCAGCTTCCTTCTACGCGGTGGCGTAGGCGGCGGTGCCCTCTGATCCGTCGTATGATGGTGGTGGACTCGCAGAGCTCTCATGGCTTTAGCTTCACCCCATGCCACAGTGGCGTCGTGTACAGGGACCATAGCGTCGTCTCTCGAATAGCAGCCAGGTGCGCTTGGCCTAGTTCCTGCTCTCCGCGACATGCGAGGCGCCGCCGTTACCTACGCATGCACGACGACATTGGGGAGGCAACACATCAATAGGTGACCAAGGCGAAACGCGGTGGGCAGGTGTTGTACGTGAGTGGGAACGGGGGCAACGGCGGTGGCACGAGGTGGCGCACGTACGGGCACGGAACATCGCCGCGCTGGGTTAGAGCTTTGTGGCAGTCATGGTGGCTACAGGACACGGGTGTGCCGGAGGCAACAGCGAGGGCTACAGCCTAGAAGCAAGAAAGGGACGCACTCGGATGAGGCAAAGAAAAGCTTGGACGTGTTCACTTCACTGGAGCCATGGGTGGTGCAACTTATCTCTTGTTGTCAACGATTGTTGTTCCATGAGATAAAATCTTTTAGTCTTCAATAACTGTCCTCAGTTCTTGCTTGCAGTTCCGTGATTTCAAAACTCTTGTCTCCTAACTACGGACGAACACAACGAAAGATTACACACTGGAGGACAACAATGAAAAGCACTACTAACTATGGCACATCTTTCCTAGGACAACTAATCTACTTCGTCGGACCACACAGCTTCATTCCCGGGCTCGGTGGGTTCCTCTACTGCCCAGGCTATGGATCCGCCTCCTCTCTTGGTGGTGACTGAGTGAGGGGAAGCAAGGGCTCTACTTCTGATATGTCCGAGGGTGGAGGTGCTGGCGGTATTGTAACTGTAACACCTCGGGTGTTAGCCTTGCATAACTTAACTTGCATAACATAAGCATGATCATCACGCATTCATAAACAAGCATTTACAATTGAAACCTTTGATTGAAACGTCTGCAACATTTGCTTGTTATCGCATGTTTCTTTGTACATATGCAAATGATCATGAATGAAAACATGTACTTGGTAGATGTGAGTCACAAAAACATGTAACCACACTTGGGTTAGCAATTAGAGCATTGTTCATGAAAGTCACTTTTCATAACCAAGCCTTTAAGTCATGTTTCAGGTGATTACACTAAATGGCCATATGAGTGACTACTACATGAAATGATTGAATGACCTTGCAAATTGCTTAAACAGGTGTAGAGTATCATTATGAACAACTTTGATATTCATGGTTAGGGGTAAGAAGGTCATTAAGCCATGCTTTGATGTGTATCATCATTTAAAAGTGACATGTTTGACTAAAGTTGAACTAGATGTTAGAGACCTTGCATGGAGGAGTTCACTAAAGCAAAGTTGTAGTGTTTGACATAAGGAACAACTTTTATTTTTGGGTCACTAACTGATTCAGCTCGTAACATGCTTGAATTGGGATCACAAAAATCAACAAATAACTGTTTTCAACACTTAACGAAATGCTAAGTCTTGGTTCATTGAACAGCCTGACAAGCTGACCTTCATGGCGATATAACTTGAATTCGGTTGAGAATTGGAACACGATTATTGAACAAGAGTTGTAGCTGGTACATTAGGCTTCAACTTTGATGTACGAAATTTTCGCTGAACGTCCACGGTCACGAAGTTTTAGTCATGGAAAAACCCGCTGTCAGGCATCACATCGGGTCACTGTCGAACGAAGCGAGCCGTTCAATGGCCGACCACCGGTAGAGCTTGCGCGCCGCATGTCCGCGGCGATGGCCGCGCGTCGCCGTTGCTCTGTCCGGTCAGGCCACGACGCGCCTGAGCGCGGCTTTAACACCGCCACCACCGCCCGCTCCTGCTCGTGCCTCCTTTTTCGCATTTTGCCTCCTCCTTGCTCGTCGTAGCGTCAGCCGTGCTCGTCCTGCCTCGCCGTCGCCATTTCAGATGCTCCGCCGAGCTCGCCTGCGCTCGCCACCGCTGCATCCACCAATTAGTCGCTCTCTCAGCTTCGCCTCAACCTTCCCCATTGTTTCCACCTTGCCTCTCCCGAGATCGTGCCTTAGGTGAGCCGCTGCTCGCTTTGCGCCGCCGCGGGAACACTCTCGCCGGAGTGCCGCCATGGCCGTTGCCGTGGCCGTACTTCGTCGGAGCGCCTCAAGCCTCCTAGGTCATGTAGTTCGGTTCGCATGGTCGCCGTGGTCCTGTTGCTCGCCTTGTTTGGCCTCGCTGTGGCCGGAGACGGCCGGCACACGCCGTGCAGCACCGTAGTGCCGCCATGGCCGACGCCGTCGTCCTTCGCGCCGATGATTCGCCCGCCTAGATAGCCCAATGTGTGCGCAAGGTCTAGAGGGTCACCATAGACTAGGTGCCATCGCCGGTAAAGCTCGCCGCCGGTGAACTTGGCCGCGCAGTGACGAAGCAGCGCCGCCTACCCTGTTTCGAGTCGATGACGCGTGGGGTCACCTGACCAGCGGGTCCCACCAGTCAGCGACAGCAGTGTTGAGGGCTAGTTCAAAAATTCCAGATTCAAGTGTGATTTGTGATTTTTGTATCTTCAGTTTGGTAGCTCCTAAATTTGTGAAGCCACTGTAAGCCACTGTGATGCACATTTGGTATAGGTTTATTATTTTCCTAAAAATGGCATGAAATTTTTACAATAGTCTATTGGTAGCACTAGTAAGCCACTGTAATTTTCTAAGAATTTGTGATGCACATTTGGTATAGGTTTATTATTTAACCTAGGGGTTCAAATAAAATAATAAAGGCATTTAAATAAATAGTTTGGGCTTCACCATTATGTTTTCTTAGATGTATTTGGTATGCTTAAACTGCTGGTAGACTTTTGGTCGTAAAGATTTGAATACTTATATGAAGTAGAAGTATTGTTACTTTATAATGCGAATTGGAATAGTTTCCGGACAGATTCTGGAGTTTGCTAAGTTGCATGATAGAGATGATGTTTGCTGTAAAAATGGTTAATAACAATGTTGTAGATAATTTGATAAGCTTTCCAGAAAGTCTAGGATCACTGTATTTGGATTAGTAGAGCTCCAGTTATGAGCGAAACAAGTAGCTGTTGTTTTGTGGTATAGTTGATGCATTGTGGAGGTAGTTAATTAAATAATCGAGAAGAGATATGCACCTACTCAATAAACATGATGCACTTGATAACATATATGCATTCGTAATACTTATGCCATATTCATAAATCTAGGATCGGAGGAAGAAATAACGTTGCTGGAATTCGAAGAAGCAGAGGAAGGGGACCAGCAGGAGGATCCGCAAGCCGCAGCTCCCGAAGGCGTGGAGCAGAATCCTGAAGAGCTTCCGGAGTGTCCTGATCACCGCCCTACTTCCTTCCTGCGAGGCAAGCCCTGGAGCATTCTAAGTCTCCTAGTATTTTACAAATGATTACTTAAGTACTTATGATTGATGCATTAGGTTATAAGAGTTGAATGGAACCACTTGATGCATATGCATTCCTTGTCCAGCTATTACACCTTTAACCGGTATAGGTCCAGGATCGAATATATGCTTAGCCATGCTTAGACCGGTAGAAGTCGGGTGATTTCCTGTCACCTGCGAGATATAGGTGGATACCGGAGCACGGTTGGTTATAATTGCTATCGTGGAAAAGAACCATGGTTAATGTAAATGGAGACCGGCCGGGATGTCGATAGAGAAGCAACAAGACATGGAGGTCTTGGGTGTGGATCTATCCCCATCTGTGTCGATCAAGGACCGTACCATTGTTGGAACTTCTGACAAGATTGAACGCATGCCTCTCACTTAGCTGGCCGGATAACTCGTTCCGACCGCGAAGCCGAGTAATTCAATTCAGGCCGGGACCCGTTCTGTTGTGCGCTCCTTCCGGGGAACGATCAGACTGAGCCCAAGGGCAGGTTGGGCCTGAGCATCCTGGCATCTGGTGTTCCAGATTGTGCGGCGCGGTACGGACCCACGAAATGTGTACCTGAGTTGTACCAAAGGTGACCTAAGGCTATCGTGGCTGGTAGACCTGGGTTTGTGTTAGGAATAAATTCCCAACTGGTTGAAATCGATTCGATCGCCGTCTCTCCCGGATAGTGAGAAACTTGGCTAGCTCCAACATTGTAGTAACTGTGTTATGAAACATGATGGGTCGGATGAATATGGAATTACAATACCTGCTATGGTTACTATTGTATGCTTCTCAATTGATATACCACATGTTTGGCACAGGATAGTTGCTAATCTAGAGATGGATAGTTATAAATAATTGATAAAGGAATCCTAAGTGTACATTAAGTCATTTGCTTTCATGCAAAATGTTGTCAAGCTATCTCCACTTATACAGCCTTGCATAATCCTTGGAGTCATTTTATTTCTGGTTTATGGCGGGTAAGTCTAGCTGAGTACCTTCTTGTACTCAGGGTTTTATTTCCCATGTTGTAGATGGCACTATATATCATGGTTATTGCAAGAGTTGCTTCTATCCCATTGTGGATGAGGAGTAAGCCTTGGGCAGCTTCTTATTAATCCTTCTACATGCTTTTGTGGACCGTGATCGTATCTTGGCAATCAGATTAAACTATGTTGGAAACGTTACTTTCAAACTTAATTTGCTTCCGCTTTTATCTATCAAACTCGGTTTGTAATAACTTTTATTCGTACTCTGATGATGAAATGTATCTGTGAACTTTATGTAATATGTGGCATGTATGTTGAATCCTGTACGATCTTGGTTGTTGTAAATCGTTTATCGAGACCCGTCGTGGTACTCGACGGACTACCGGGTTTATATAGGTTCAAGTATGACAGTGCGACCGCTTGCGGGCTGCCATTGTACTTGTACTCTTATAAATTGGTCGGTTCTGCGACAGTAACACCGGTTCTCCTTCTTTCCAGCGAGTGGACAGGGATTCCCTCCAAGACCAAGGGTCCCTGCCTTTCCGTGGCAAGCGTCCTACGCTTGGCCCTTGTGACAAGATAGGCATCCTCCAGCTACTGGGTGTGCCGATCTTTGGCCTCCTTCAGGGCTTCCGCCATGGCAGTCTCACAACTTTCTACGCCTGCCACATTGGCGTGCGCTTCAGCGAGCTGCACTTGGAGCATCCTGGAGAAGATCTTAGCTTTCTTGGCTCAACGGAGGCAATTCCTCAGCTCCGAGGCCTGCCGGTCATACTGCTCATCTAGAGCAATCAAGTACGTGGTCTAGTGCACCACGGTTGGGCTATCTTCTTGCGTGTCCCACCCTTGCAAAGCCTCCATACGAGCCCTCCATACCCGTCGATTCTTTTTCAAAGATAGAAAGAACCTAATGGGGGTACGAGCAATGGGCTCTTCATAGATCTGGTAAAGATGCTGCAAGGCTTTATGGGCCACAACTTGGTAGGTGTCGACGAAGCAAAACCCAGTTGCGGTCACGTTCTAGGCTTTAGTGATGTCGGGGAACTCTTCACTCTTTCCAATGTAGATGGTGACCTCACATCGCTCAGTGCCATGTTTCTCATACTCACGGCCCTCATACTCGGGGCGATCCTTGACTCTGAGTTTTTGCAAGGTGGCATACAGAATTCTAGGAAAAGCCTCAGTGTTCAGGCAGTAGCTGCTAACCCAGGCTCCTGCCATTCTTGGTGGGTGGTGGTTACAAGGAAGGATCGAGCAAGAAGTTTGCTCAAAAGAAAGGCTAGGTGAGCTAGGATGCACCGAGTGGTGATACCAAGTGACTAGGCTTGGCCTCTTTGTAATGGTAGAGCGGTCATTGGTCCTGGCGCAGTCCACCATCGAGTCTTGCGCGGAGACCAATAAAAGGAAAGTGGTAGAATCTTTATGTGCACGAGACGAACGGTACTTGAGGCCATAAAGGACTAGTACGGCTGCAAGGCAAAGCTCCGGCAAGAGCGTAGAATGGAGTACGGAAAATGTGAACCACGACAAGTGTGATTCATAGCGAACACGATGCATGAAGCCACAGTACAGCAGTAGCTCACAAACAAGGACCGGTCAGTTCGTGCACTATGCGACACGCGTGACATCTATGAAGGGTGTACCCGCAAGCAATACTGGCACGACAACTGAGGTAGTACTAACATGACTGACTTAAGGATCGTATACTACACAAGAGTTAGTCCACCGGAGAAAGCCTAGTTAAACCTATTCCGAATACTTAACCATAGCAATAGGGATAATTATATATTTCATATACAAACGCCCTAACTTTTTGCAAAAATATGTTATCACACTTTAATTTAGAAAAGGGTTTTGAAGCTTTATATCCTCATTTATGCTCTGATACCACCTAAGGCAGAACCGCCTAATCTAATACCCTCCCAAAAGTACTTGTCCTCCATTAGATACTAAGTACCCAAGGGAGTGCACTAAATCATGCCGTTCGGTCGAACCCACCCAAAGGGAGAGTAAAAAATCCACATCTTTCATTAGGATCATAAACGAGAGGATAAAGCTTACAATATTCTTATCCATTTCTTACATCACTTTATTACAACATTAGAGTACTTAAACAAGTTGAATGCAACAACAGAAATTAAGCATATGATCAGAGTTACAACAGAAACAAAGATTTATCTAATGACATGGTGAAGCATTAACGTAGTGGACATTTCTATACAAGATATGCTAGCAGATTTTACATCTTTTCTTATGAAAACCTTTAGTGAGGGTTATAAATAAACACTACGATCGCAGCGTGAAAGGAATCATCTTTGAGCCCACCAAAAGGTTTCCACGCATAAGAGTCAGCTCTAGTATCCACCTGTCACCTGCAACTGGGGGAATAAAACCCTGAGTACTCGATTGTACTCAGCAAGACTTACCCGATAGGAGGAAAATAAAAGACTCCAAGGATATGCAAGAATTATTTGGCTTGCTGGTTTATTACATTTGTAGGGAGCATTACTAATAGTACATCCTTATGTTCCAAGTTTTTAGCAGTTATTTTTATTTAATTAGCTAATTGAAAGCATCTAGGCCCCTAGTTGGGTATCGGTGATTAATAATGACACGAGATTACTATGACTAAAGTGTGTTTTGTAGAGGCAACTTGAGTTAGGTCATGGTAATGGCAATTGATTGGGCAATCATGGTTGTCATGCCCCAGTCGATGGAAATCATTTTAATTTTCAAAGGATGGACGACAAGGTTAAGGATGGACTAGTTCTAAGTGTCGTTTGGTGATGGAGAGACACTTAGAGTAGTTTAGGACTTTGTTTTTCCTTTGGCCGTACTATTAAGGGGGATATAGACTAGCAGCTTGACCTAGGTAAGTCTAGTGGGTTAGGTGTGGTGCACACTTGTCAAACCTAGCACTAGGTAGCTTAGGAATAGCCCTAAGATCAATTGGAGCAAACTTCATTCACATAGAATTTCGAGTTGGAAGTGAATGGAGGGTCAAATAATTGACCAGACGCTGGTCTGGTTGTGACCGAACGCTGGAGGGTGAGTCCGGTTAGTTCATTTGATCTAATGAAGTCGTCTGGTACTGACCGTACGCTGAGTGAAAGTGGACCGGGCACTGGGTGCCAACGTCCGGTCAACTCCGGAGAGGTTCCAGAAAGAAGTTTTCTTGACCGAACATGTCCGGTCAGTGATGACTGGATGCTGGTCAGGATCCAGTAACTGACCGGACACTGAATAGTGAAGTGATCAGACTCTAGGTGCCAGCGTCCGGTCAACATCAGTAAGGTTCTAGAGAGCATTTTTCTTGGCCGGACGCGTCTGGTCAGTGCTGACCGGACGCTGGTCAGAGTCCGGTCAGAACTTAACGGCTCTTTCTGACACAGTGGCAGGGATAACTGACTGAAGCGTCTGGTTACCCTGATCGGAGCGTCTGGTTACCCTGACCGGAGCGTCCGGTCACCCTATAGAGTGCTGACTCAACCTCCAAACATTATGTTTTGAATGAGGGGGTATAAATACTTACTCCACTCGTCTATGGGAGGTCTCTTGCCCATTTGTTCAGCTGAGAAACACCCTTGAGAGTGCAAAGGAGAGCAAGAGCCTAGTGAGGTGATTGAGATTTGAGAATCCAAGATTAAGGTCCTCATTAGTGCAAGGAGAGTAGCAAGTGTGCATCCACCCTTTTCATTAGGCTTGTCGTGGTCAAGTGAGAGTTTGTGTTTGTTACTTTTGGTGATCGCCATCACCTAGACGGCTCGATGGTGATTGGAAGTTTGGTGATCATCCGGCGGAGTTTGTGGATGACCCAACTCAAGTTGTGAGCGGTTGTGGGTGATTCACCACGACGGAGTGTCGAAGAATCAGCTCGTAGAGAGCACTTGATCCTTGCGCGGATCAAGGGGGAGCTACACCCTTACGTGGGTGCTCCAACGAGGACTAGTGGGGAGTGGCGACTCTCCGATACCGTAAGAAAACATCGCCACGTTCCTTTCCCTCTCTTTACTTTGAGCATTTATATTTAAGCAATTTATTTCTTGTTTTTACATTACTATAATTGCCATGCTAGAGTAGGATTGGAACCTAGGGTGTAAAAGTTTTATGCGGTAAAACAATAGTAACACATTCTAGGCACAAGGGGTGAAGTGGGCTAAGTGTAGGGTTTAATTATTACTAAAATTTTAGAATTAGCCCAATTCACACCGCTCTTGGGCATCTTAATCCTTTCAATTGGTATTGGAGCCTCGTGCTCGCTTAATTAGGCTTAACCGCCTAGAGAAAGATGTCCCACGAGGATGGACCTTCTCCTATCTTTGAGGGAGATGATTTTCCTTATTGGAAAATCCGCATGGAGGTATATCTAGAAGCTCTAGATGTTGGAGTTCTTAGAGCCGCCTCACAAGGCTTCCCAAAACCTAAGGATCCCGCACACCTTCAAGGCGATGAAGTAAATTACGAGAAATGGAATGCAAAGGCTAGAAACACCCTCTTTAGAGGCCTTTGCAAGGATGTTTTCAACCGTGTTCGGAACCACAAGGACACCCATGCACTATGGTCGGACATTTGTGCGCTCCATGAGGGAACAAAGAGTGAGTGTGAGGAATGCTACCACCTTGTTATGAAAAAGCTTAATTCATTTGAGATGCTTCCTAGAGAAAGTCCTAATGAGATATACTCACGCTTGAATGTTCTTGTAGAGGAAGTCAATGGGCTTGGACTCACACAAATGCAACCCTTCGATGTTGTAAGAAAGATCTTGAGTGTCCTCCCCATTGACAAATATGGGCATATTGTGACGATGCTTCATCAATGTGATCTTTCCACTGCTACACCAACTCAAATATTGGGAAAGATCAATGCACATGAGATGTACATGCACATCACACCACAAGATGACTCTTCTTCCACGAAGAAGAAAGACTTGGCATTCAAGGCTAGCCAAGAGAAGAAGGGCAAAGCAAGAGTTGATCATGATAGCTCAAGTGATGATAAAATTGATGATGCAAGTCTTGCTCTCAGGGTGAGAAAAAACCACCAAGATGCTCAAGAAGCTCAACAAGAACGATGTCAAGTTTGATGGCAAGAAGAAGAAATTCTTCACCAGCAATAGAAGGAAGCTCATCTCCGAGATGGATTGTTATAATTGTGGAGAACTTGATCAACTAACTCATCAATGCCCCAAACCCAAGAAAGACAAATACAAGAAGAAGTACAAGGGCAAGAAAGATGACTCAAGTGATGAAGATGATGATGAGAAGAAAAAGAACAAGCCATACAAGAAGAAGGATGGCAAGAAGAAAGAATTCCATAAGAATAAGAAGAATGGCAAGGCATACATTGTTGGTGATTGGCTCACGGATATTGAGTCATCAAGTGACTCATCAGAAGATGAAAGTGAGAACGAGAAGGTGGCCGCTATTGTAATTGATTCTTCACTATCTTCATCGACACCGCTGCCGTCATCCTCTACACACCTATGCCTTATGGCCCAGGGTGAACAAAAGGTACAAAAGGGTGATGATAATGCTAGCAATGATGAAAGTGGTAGTGATAGTGATGATGAATATGAATCACCTTCTTATGATGATCTTATCAAGTTGTTAAACCAATATACTAAAATCATTAGGAAGACAAGAGCGAAAAATGAAAAGCTAGAACTTGAGAATGACTCACTCTTAGCAAAATGTGACATAGCCAAAAAAGCTAGTGTTGAGCTTAGAAAAGAAAATAAAACTATGTCATCCAAACTCAAGGAGCTCAAATCTAAAGAAAAACATGATAAACTTGAGGGGATACATAATGAGCTCACCATTAGCTACAATTTGCTAAAAGAAGAGTATACCAATCTCAAAGTTAATCATGATAATATTGTTGTTTCTCATGAGTTATTATCCAATGAGCCATATGATGCTACTAACAATGTTGTTAAGATTGATATAGCAACATCATGTGATGACTTGATTGTTGAGAGCATTGAGCAAGGTTCTAGTAGCAAAGTCAAGAAGGTGGTTGTGGCTGACAACTATGATGAGTATGTCAAGCTGAAGAATGAGAATGAGAAGCTTAAGAAAGATCTTGAAAAGCTATCAATCACGAACACAATTGTGATAGAGAACCTTGACCATGATTGTGATATAGCTCTTGAGAATGAGAAGCTTAAAGAAGAGAACAAGAGACTCAAGATGGAGAAAAATCATGATGAACTTAGAGAGGAGAACAAGAAGCTTAAGTTGGAGAAAGAACATCTCAAGACCGGCTTGACCAAGTTCACAAGAGGCCAATATCTCCAAAGTGAGCTACTCATGAACACCGTCATGAAGATAGATAGAAGTGGTATTGGGTATTTGGCAAATCAAGAGAAGAAGGCTCAAGCTCAACATCAACAACAACACAAGTCAAAGCCAAAGCCAAAGAGGTGTATTGAGTGTGGACAAGAAGGTTACTTTGCCCATGAGTGTCAAGCTCCACCACCATAACCCTTGCCCAAGCATGCTAGACCATTTGCCTTCAATGCTCATTACATGCTTAGAAAGGATTCAAGTGGAAAAATAAAAGTCATGTTCTTAGGTCCACCCAATAAGAATAGGCCTAAGAAAATTTGGGTTGCAAAGTCACTAGTTGAGAAAGTGAAGGGCCCCCATCAAGTTTGGGTCCCTAAACAGCAAGCTTGATCTCTTGTGTGTAGGTGAACTACAAGCCCGGTGGAAGTCATTGGGTTATTGATAGTGGTTGCACTCAACATATGACCGGTGATCCTCATATGTTCACCTCACTAGATGAAGAAGTACATGGTCAAGAAAGAATAATATTTGCTGATAATTCAAAGGGCAAAGTTAAAGGATTGGGCAAAGTTGCAATATCAAATGATCATTCAATATCAAATGTGCTATATGTTGCTTTATTGAGCTTCAACTTGCTATCCGTTGGTCAATTGTGTGATCTTGGTTTTCAATGTTTGTTCACCAAGAAGAAAGTGGTTGTGTCTAATAAAGATGATGATCAAGTGATATTCAAAGGTTTTAGATACAACAACCTATATCTAGTGGATTTCACCTCCGAAAATGCAAACTTGAAGACATGCCTATTCACCAAAACATCACTTGGGTGGCTATGGCATATAAGACTTGCACATGTTGGAATGAGCTCACTCAAGAAGCTAATGAAGAATGAATTGGCGAGAGGTTTGAAGGATGTGAAATTTGAGAAGTACAATCTTTGTAGTGCATGTCAAGCCGGCAAGCAAGTTGCAAACACTCATCCAACCAAAGCTTACATGTCAACAACAAGAATGCTAGAGCTCCTTCACATGGATCTATTTGGACCAACAACTTATAAGAGTTTTGGAGAAAAACTCTATTGTCTTGTGATTGTTGATGACTACTCTAAATATACATTGATATTCTTCCTTCATGACAAGACCGAAGTGGCTTCATGTTTCAAGAAGTTTGCCAAGAGAGCACAAAATAAATTTGAAGTGAACCTCAAGAAGATAAGAAGTGACAATAGAAAGGAATTTGACAACACAAACATTGAAGAATATTGTGATAAAGTTGGGATCAAGCATGAGGTCTCCGCAACATATACTCCTCAACAAAATCGTGTAGTAGAGAGAAAGAACCGGACACTTATCACTCTTGCAAGAATAATGTTTGATGAGTGCAATACACCTGAAGCTCTATGGGCGGAAGCTATCAACCCCACATGTTATGCATCCAACCACCTATTCCTTGAAAAGTTTCTTGGCAAGACCCCTTATGAGTTGCTCAAAGGGAAGAAGTCGGACGTCTCATTCTTCCAGGTGTTTGGTTGCAAATGCTACATCTATAAGAAGCGGCAACACCAAGGGAAGTTTCAAAGACGTTGTGATATTGACTTTCTTGTTGGTTACTCATCAAAGTCCAAAGTATATCGAGTATTTAATCATACCACCGGCTTGGTTGAAGAAACATATGATGTGGAATTTGATGAATCTAACGGCTCCCAAGGAGCACATGAGAATCCTGATGATGTAGGTGATGAACCATTGAGGGAGGCTATGAAGAACATTACGGTTGGAGACATCAAGCCCAAAGATGATGAAGATGATGTACAAGTGATTGATCCACCTTCTTCATCAAATGTGCCATAAGATAGTGATAAAGATGGGAGAGTAGAAAATGAAGATACTCATGTCTCTCATGATCAAATGGTGGCACAAGCTTAAGATGTTGATGCTCCACAACCTCCCCCTCAAGTGGTTGATAGAAGAAATTCACCTCTACTATAAGCACAGACACAAGATCTCATCAAAGGGAGTCCTTCAAAGGGTGTAATGACTCGCTCTCAAAAACTTGCTTCATTTATTGAATATCACTCTTTTGTATCTTGCGTTGAACCTAAGAATGTAGAAGAAGCTCTTCAAGATTCGGATTGGATAAATGCCATGCATGAACAGTTGAACAACTTCACCCGCAATGAAGTTTGGACCCTTGAAGAGCGACCACAAGGTGCAAGAGTCATTGAACCAAAGTGGGTGTTCCGTAAAAAGCAAGATGATCAAGGCATTATTGTGAGGAACAAGGCAAGACTAGTTGCAAAGGGGTTCTCTCAAGTTGAAGGGTTGAATTTTGGAGAGACCTTTGCACCGGTTGCAAGACTTGAAGTCATTCGTATCCTCCTTGCATATGCATCGTATCATGAAATGAAATTATATCAAATGGATGTTAAAAGTGCATTTTTAAATGGCTTCATGAATGAACTAGTCTATGTTGATCAACCTCCCGGGTTTGAGGACCCTAGATATCCTAACCATGTTTATAGGTTGTCCAAGGCGCTATATGGGCTTAAGCAAGCCCCAAGAGCTTGGTATGAGCGCATTTGGGATTTCCTCATTGAGAAGGGCTTCACCATTGGGAAGGTCGACACCACACTATTCACCAAGAAGCTTGATGGAGAGATCTTCATTTGTCAAGTATATATTGATGATATTATATTTGGCTCATCAAATGTAGACTATTGCAAAGAGTTTGGTGAATTGATGTCAAAAGAGTTCGAGATGTCTATGATTGGAGAGCTTACATTCTTTCTTGGTTTTCAAGCCAAGCAAATGAGAGAAGGATTTTCATCTCTCAAGAAAAGTATACCAAGGACCTTCTCAAAAGGTTTAAAATGGATGAATGTAAGCAAATCAAGACACCAATGCCATCAAATGGACATCTCGACCTAGATGAGGGAGGTAAAACGGTTGATCATACTCTCTACCGCTCTATGATTGGTAGCTTGTTATATTTGACCGCATCTTGGCTCGACATCATATTTAGTGTGTGTATGTGTGCTAGATTTCAAGCTAATCCTAAGGAACCTTATTTGGTTGCCGTTAAAAGAATCCTTAGGTACCTTAAGCACACACCAAGCATTGGTCTTTGGTATCCCAAAAGAGATAGATTCCAACTAGTTGGCTATTCTGATTTGGATTATGCCGGTTGCAAAATTGATAGAAAAAGCACATCCGAAGGGTGCCACTTGCTTGGTAGATCACTAATGTCTTGGTCCTCCAAGAAGCAAAATAGTGTGGCTTTGTCCACCGCCGAAGCGGAATACATTGTTGTGGGTGCTTGTTGTGCACAAATTCTTTACATGAAGCAAACTTTGCTAGACTATGGTGTAGTTCTAGAAAATGTACCTCTTTTGTGTGACAATGAGAGTACGGTAAAGCTTGCTAATAATCCGATTCAACACTCTCGCACCAAGCACATAGATATCCGCCATCACTTTCTTAGAGATCATGTTGCTCAAAATGATATATCACTAGAAGGTGCAAGGACCAAGGATCAATTGACGGATACCTTCACTAAACCGCTCGATGAGGCTACATTTTGTCGTTTGAGAAATGAGCTCAATGTGCTTGATTTTAGTAACTTCACTAAAAAATGAGCTAGCGTTGTCCCTTGCATTGCATTGTAATATACAACATGTTTAATTTCTAGTATTGCACTTAGGGCTTGTCTAACATGGTTAAGATAACCGCCAAAAAGCATGTGAAGAAGCTTAACCTTGGATCAAACTTGACAATCAACTAGAATTACTTTCAAGTATTGCATTGCATATGCATGTGTGTTGCTTTGTCGTTTCTTTTCGGTTATCTTTTGAGCACACGCTGTGTTTGTCCACAATTAAGGAGAGCATTTGAAGCTCCTATCGGTCATAAAACCCTCTTGTGTGGTCACATGATGCTCCTCGCCCCTTTTATTGCATATTTTCTTAAAAAAGAAGAATTATAGCCTAAGGCAAAATATTTTGAAAAAATTGAGGGTTTGAGAGAGGCCTCTCACATCAATCCCAATTGGTGTTTATTTGAGTCTTATTAGAGTTGGGACTTGATTGGGAAAAGGCAGCGTGAAGGAACTTTGAAGATCTGCTAAAAATGGGACCGGACGCTGCACCGAACTCTGCTTCCAGCGTCCGATCAATTCACAGGAGGTGAACAGAAGCTGCGCAGAAGTGACCAGATGCTGCACAATGATTTTCCAGCGTCCGATGTGAAGGTGACCATGTGTTTGGTCAAACGAAGATGACGAACTCAGGATCGACCAGACTCTGGCCAGCGTCCGGTCTATGGAAACCGGACGCGCCCGGTCGCGAAATGAGGGGTTTTGGACCTCTCTGTTGTCGACCGGACTCCGAGTGGCAGCGTCCGATCGTTGCCACCGGTGCGTCCAGTCAGTAGAATCCACGTGGATCTCAAACTCTATTTCTTCTCTGTCACACGGGGGGCCACCATATACATCCTTTCTGCCCTAATCTCGCACCTGCGCTTTGACCTAACCATGCCTGCCTCACATCGCCGCGCAACCGCGTCTGTGCCGCGCCTGCGTCAGTCGTCACGCCGCTGCACCAGCTTTCCTGATCTAGCAGCGCCCACGCCCGTGCCACCGTGCCATCGCGCCTGCTTGCGCCTTTGCCTCCACCGCCACATCCCAGCGCCGTCGCGCCGCCTGCGTCTCCATAGCGTTGTCGCGCTCCACGCCGTGCTAGCGCCTCTGCTCACCTCGTCCGCGCCCACACTTGCCTTAGCCGTGCCTGCGTCCACACTGCCTCGCCTAACCCTAACCCTAGCCTTACATTGCCAATCCCAGTGGTGTCCCATGATTCTCTCCTTTGCTCATCGGTCGCCGGTTCGTCGGATTTCATCAGGTAGCAAGCCATCGCTTTAAATTTTTTATCTACTGCTTGCTTAGGGTTTCGCACCTCTAGATGAATATAGTAATTACATATATTTCCTATCTATTCTATCATGCAGCAAGTCAGTGCTCTTGTGGTTGTTTTGGCAGTTGTCAGTGAACTCAGGGCCAAGCCCGCGAGTATGGATTGAGGCCAAGCCTCACGAGTGTCAGTCGGCTCTTGATTCCTGTCAGTAGCAGTAATTCTCGTCAGATTCAGCAATGGCACGTTGTAAGAATGTCGGAGCTGGTCCTGGAGATGAGGATCCAAGGCCTCCGCCTCGCCTGACTGCTCAGTAAAAAGGAAAGGCATGCACATCAAGATTACAAGTTGTACTAGATATTGTAATAGTACCAAATTGGATACTTTACTTGTAACCTTGTCTCTTCAGAGTATATAAGGACAGACAAGGGTCCCCTAGAGGGGAGGTTAATCTGCATACATTTCAATACAATACACCAAAGACACAGGACGTAGGGTATTACATCGATCAGACGGCCCGAACCTGTCTAAATCGCTGTCTCTGCGCCTTGTGTCACCATCTGGTTCCTGATTACACGCACCGTCTACCGATAATCTACCACCACGGGCACCCCACTCGGTAGACTGCCGACCATATTTCGTCGACAGTGGCGCGCCAGGTAGGGGCTGTGCGTGCTGATCTTCCAATGAACCAGGTGGCGTACCTCAAGATCAACAACATCGGCGGCGACCCGGTGTCCCTCGACATTGTGCATCGTGATCTGCTTCCGTCGTCGATGACCTCAGACTCAGTGTCCCGAAGCAACTCATGGCTGCACACAACAGAACTTGGACTCCTGCATCAATGCGTCTCCCACAACAATTAGATGGATCAAGTTCTGCTATGGAGTTTGACTTCCACGAGAACGAACGCATCTACACGCCGAGATCCATCGCGGTGTTGCATGCCTCAAATAGGCACGAAGATTATTATCAGGGCTGGCCACCACGCCGCACGTGTCATCGCTCAGTTGAAAGGATGCGACACAGGAGCCTCGGCCCATTGAAGAATGAGATGCATCCCTCGTAAAGATTCACCTATCAGCAACTACGACGAAGACTTAAAAGCACCGTTATGCCATCACGTGATGATATATCTACACCGCCATGCAAAGCTTCCGTCGGACATGCAAGCAAGCAAGTTATGTGAGGTCTACATCACCGTGACGTGAAGAAGATGCCAAGCAAGAAAGCTAATTAAGGAAATAATAGAGATATTTATGTCAGGCATGCAAGGCATAATTTTTCCATGCTTCCTTATGCTTCCCTATTCCGTCAAATCCAATCTCCAAATACGGTGGATCAACGCTTCAAGGAAAAGCAGTTCTGAGTCCAAGTCCAATAGTGGATTCCGTCCGTCTGCATCAAGCGAGCCACGCCGAGCCACGGAGCGAGCCGCTAAGCAAGCCACGCCGAGTTCCGACCACGTCGACCACGTCTAGAGCGGCCCCGCCGAGCTCCGACCACATCGACCACGTCCCGAGCGGCTCCGCTGAGCTCCGACCACGTCGACCACGGACCACGTCGACCACGTCTCGAGCGGCTCCGCCGAGCTTCGACCACCAGACCACATCGCAATAATGATCGCCGCAAAGAACGGCGCTACGACAATCGCGACCACCGTCATGACGACAGGCCGGAAAGCTCGAGGACCGGACAACTTCATCGCCAACGACACGTCAAGCCATCTCTCGAACATCGCAACACGCCGACTACACCCACCGGTCGTCAATAAAGCTAAGTATTATTTTTAATTGAAAATTTCTTCGATCATCATACACCTCCGCCGACCACCCTTAGGGTGCGCTCCGCGTCAAATTTTCTCCATATATACAATCCAAAACATGTATAAGTTTTTACAACG
Organism: Miscanthus lutarioriparius; assembly: GCA_904845875.1. Taxonomy (NCBI): domain Eukaryota; kingdom Viridiplantae; phylum Streptophyta; class Magnoliopsida; order Poales; family Poaceae; genus Miscanthus; species Miscanthus lutarioriparius. The sequence continues at coordinate 28,286,620 of CAJGYO010000012.1, forward strand.
GTTCGTCGATACGTTTTCCTTCCTGCTTGAGAATCCCAGAGTCTGCACTGTCTCCGGCTTCACCCCACGCGTGCATGAGAGTCCGCCCTCTGCGCTACGGGTAGTCGGCAGTCGCTCCCTAGTAACACTGGCACTCTACGCACGGCAGCGTTCCGTACCTCGCGCTACGAGATGTTGGTCAGCCCAGGGCTGGCGCATTCTTCAGGATAGGTTAATACATCGCGCTACGCCACTACATAACAAAAGGGCTAAAAATAGCTAATGTTATTTTTTGAATATTACACCAAGTATAATCCATCGCCAACCGAACACCAAGTGTTTACTTCACCTCCTACAGAGAGGTCAATATATTTCGTACATCATCATGTACTACCGCTCTCCGTGTTTATTTTTCAGGAACACAGTTCAGTCAGCGAGCTCATGCTTCAGGGTTCGCCAAGACCACTATGGTGCTCGAGGACTCTGGCCAGACCACGCTCATGCTTAGGGACTCGCCAGACCACTCCATGCTCCGGGACTTCTCGCCAGACCACTCCGTGCTCGGGATTCCACAACAATAGCAAAAGCAACAGTCTGTCATGTAGATCACCACGTCGGATTTCCAAGACGGCGCCTTGCCTCCATGAGATGACCAGATCCGATCTAAAGCCCAAGTATCAAAATTAGAGCACAAGTTGGACTACAACGCTGTCTCCATCTCCAAACATGGCATCGACACGGAATTTCCAAGTCAAGGTTTCATCGATCAAGACGTTCCTCTTATTACGAGCAAACAGGAAGCAAGCAGGGACAAGGCATATATGGATATATGCATGCATCGTATATGGGTATATGCATGCAAACGTCATGGCCATGCAAGCAATCAGGAGCTACACGTATTCATGTTCATGCATATACGTTGCATATTCAGCCGCGCCTCTTGCTCACTCGTGGCGATGCTCGGCAACCTCTCGCGCCCGTGGACTACGGCATCAGATCAACACGAGGCAAAGCAGGCAAGGATGTATGACAACATTACCATGAAGCTGACGCAAGCAAGCAAGAAGAATGTATATGGGCCACGCAAGATATTTAACCAAGGCAAAATTCGCACGTCTGTGCATGCATGACATGCTGTACGCCCGAATTTAGCCCAAGTGCCAAGACGACGAGATCTCATCAGTCAGCAAGCAAATCAACAAGGATCGCCATGCATGCACGTGGGAGGAAGACCTCGGACTGTGCCTCGCCTTGTCGGACATGGGCTTCGCCTCCCTAAGCTGGGTAACTCTGTCAGCCTCCGACTACGCTTGGCTGACTACAACTCCGACTCTGTGCACCCGTACGACTGCATCAAGCCACCAAGCGAGCGCCTGAGCCATTAAGCGAGCCGACCACGTCGACCACAGACCACGTCGACCACGTCCCAAGGGACCACCAGACCACGTCGACCAGCCGAGCTCCGACCAGCAGACCACGTCGACCAACCGAGCTTTGACCACCTCGACCACTCTCCGACCACGGCCCGAGGACTTCGTCGCTCACTCCTCGACCTGTGCTCGGGGACTGCTCGACCACTCTCCGACCACGGCTCGAGGACTTTGCGTCTCGACTACATGCGACTGGCGACTCGCATACAGTTGGGATATTTTTTCTCACTTAGACCTTGCTACAAGGCTCATACCTCGCCTTCCAGCAAGCTCGGGGACTACATCGGTACGATGCACCTGCCGGTGCATCTCGTATCGCCTGTACGACGATTGGATTCTCAACTTAACTAGGAATTCTTTTTAGACCCTGGCACCACGTGCCTACGTCACCTACTACCAGGCTCGGGGACTAAGTGGGCACACTTCACCTTGCGGTGAATGTGTTTGTTTTTTGACCACTACGCCTCTGATGATCAAAGATGCTACGCTTCAAGACGCACTTACATTTCTTTTCAGAAATACAAGTGGGCACACTTCCCGGGACGGAAATCTTTTTCTTTCTTCTTAAGAGCACCATACATTCTTCGAACAACCTACTTCTCCGGCGACAACGGTGGTCAGAGACGTCAAGAACTCAAGCCTCACTGTTTGGAGAAGGTTAAAATGGCGTGTCGCATCAGAATACATGGTGCTCGGGGACTAGCTGTGGGGGATATACCCCCGGGTACCATAAGATGGTATATGGGCCGCACCATCCGAGGTGGCCTGGCCCGTAAGATCAAGGCATGCACATCAAGATTACAAGTTGTACTAGATATTGTAATAGTACCAAATTGGATACTTTACTTGTAACCTTGTCTCTTCGGAGTATATAAGGAGAGACAAGGGTCCCCTAGAGGGGAGGTTAATCTGCATACATTTCAATACAATACACCAAAGACACAGGACGTAGGGTATTACGTCGATCAGACGGCCCGAACCTGTCTAAATCGCTGTCTCTGCGCCTTGTGTCACCATCTGGTTCCTGATTACACGCACCGTCTACCGATAATCTACCACCACGGGCACCCCCCTCGGTGGACTGCCGACCATATTTCGTCGACATAGGAGGATTTTTATAATGCATATTTTAACAGTGGAGTTGCCTTCAGATCTTAGAGAGTCTATTGTTGCGGTTGCAGGCGAGCAGATCCATCCTCACCTTTCCTATCTGCCAGGATTGACAGATCTACTTGGATGGACTGGCCGCTATGTTCCGTCATGGGTCCGTGAGTTCTACTCCTCTCTTTGGATTGACCCGAGGCACAGATTCATTCACTTTGCTCTTAGAGGCCATGACTATAGGCTTCAGAGCTCGAGGGTCAGAGAGATACTGAGGATTACAGACTCACCCATTCGCCTTCATGAGGTATGCTATGGTCAGATAGAGCCTCCGAGACACCCTCACAGCGGACTTGTGCCACCTATAGATCTAGTCAAACCATGCTTCATAGAGCCATTTGGCGAGGGGTCAAGCAGGACACCACATGACCTTACACCTATAGCTCGGCTTCTTGATTCTATTATGAGGAGGACTCTGCTCCCGAGGATGGGTTACCGTGAGGGTTTGACTCGCATTCAACTATGGTTAGTGCATTCTCTTGTGTCTCAGACTGTATTTGATATTTGGGATGTGATACATTCAGAGATAGAGGACACACTAGCAGAGGGGTTCAGAGGTCATCGTCAGCTGCCTTATGCTCATTGGATCACGTTCCAAATCAGAAAGGCAGTTACACAGAAGTCCCCAGAGACGATGGCAGAATACACAGGTGCTACTACTGAGTTTCCATCATATGACATGACCTAGATGCTACGTCATAGTCGTGCGAGGACACCTCGCTAACCGAGCCATCGCCCAAAGGTCCTAGAGACAGTAGCCTAGTAGGATGAGATCATCAGGAGCATTGCAGCGATAGAGGAGGAGGAGCTTGATGCACAGCAGGAGGATGTGGTCGAGAGCGACCCAAGTGATAGCTCTGATGATGACTATCAGCCTATTCCGCAGATGCCTCCTCGACCACACGATAGAGAGGCTAGTGGCTCCAGCTCTGCTCCACCACAGCCACCATAGATAGACCTAGATCTTCTAGCTATACTTGAGCGGATGAGGCAGGACCAGGCATGTCAGGCTTAGGAGATCGCAGCTGCACTTGCTTAGGTTCAAGCTCTACAGGATGAGTTCTAGAGGCAGCAACAGGCCATGTAGCAGCAGCAGCTTGTGATTCAGCAGCAGTTAATTGGCTTCATGCAGCATGTATTCACTGCTATTGGGGTTGCTCCTCAGCAGTCTACACCTTAGATAGGCCAGCCTGCTACCACCACTTCAGTGACTCCAGCTGTACAGTCCAGTGGGCTTCAGAGTCAGGGACCACTAGCTACTCAGTTTGCTTCACCTACAGAGCAGGTGTCCCAGTGGTTTGCTTCCCTAGTGACTGCGCAGGGTCCGCACTTTACCCCTATTGTTACAGGCTTAACTCTGACTTAGATTCAGGGTTAGTGATGGACACCCTAGTCTCCAGGAGTCTCATCGCTACTTTCAGTGAGTTTATAGGGTAGCCTACACCTCTAGTATTCTGAGTTCCTGCTCCTACCACAGCTGCTCCAGTTACTGAGACTACTGAGACGATCCCGTCGTCTGTTGCATCATCCGAGCCACCTCAGACAGTCACTCCTATCCTTGAGGCTTCAGTGACAGCGACAGAGGCAGATGTGGCTCCACTTCCTATAGTGATACTTCTAGAGTCACAGGTCACACCAGTTACTGAGCAGACCTAGACCGCTTCACCTTCACTTCCAGCAACAGAGGGTCAGACCGCTCAGAGTTTAGGGTTAGAGGATGATGCTGCTCAGTTTTAGATTTCTCATCGCACCTCAGCGCCCGACTCGTCTGCTCCTATTCCACCATCCGACCCTTAGGTTTTGGTGCTTGATGCCAAAGGGGGAGAGGGAGCGAGTATGTTAGATCTAGGGGGAGCATGTGATCTAGGGGAGCATGTGTTTCATTTCTTTATGTGTCATACTTTGTGCATTCACGTTTTCTTTTATGCATTGCATTACATACTTGCGATGGTGAGACTTATGTGACATGTGTGCTCTCTACATTTATATCTTTATATATGTCATGTCACTTGGTTATGCTCATTTGCTTTGCTTCCGCATTTTACTCTGATTCAATTGAGTTTTACTTTATGTACTCATGCTTAATTCATATCTATTGAGTACACCATGTTGGCTTATGTAACACCTCGGGTGTTAGCCTTGCATAACTTGACTTGCATAACATGAGCATGATAATCAAGCATTCATAAACAAGCATTTACCATTGAAACATTAGATTGAAACATCTGCAACGTTTGCTTGTTATCGCATGTTTCTTAAACATATGCAACTTTTCTCGTTATTTCATGTCTCCATGTATCTATGCATATGATCATGAGTGTACACATGTACTTGGTGGATGTGAGTCACACAAACATGTAGCAACACCTAGGTTAGCAAATAGGACTTAGTTCATGGTCACATTTCATGAACCAACACTTAAGCTTCATGTGATTACACTAGCTAGCCCTATGAGTGACTACTACATGAAATGATTGAATGACCCTGCAAATGACTTGAACATGTTTAGAGTATCATTATGAACAACTTTGATATTCATGGTTAAGGGTAATTAGGTCATTAAGCCATGCTTTGATGTGTATCATCATTTAAAAGTGACATGTTTGACCAAATTTGAACTAGGTGTTAGAGACCTTGCATGGAGGAGATCACTAAAGCAAAGTTGTAGTATTTGACATAAGGAACAATTTTTATTTTTGGGTCATTAACTGATTCAGCTCCTAACATGTGTGAAATTGGATCACAAAATCAGAAAAATCAACATTTGCAGCACTTGGCAAATTTTTGCTAAGTCATGAACCTTGACTTACTGACAGCCGATATTTGGGGTGATTTTACTCCATTTCTGTTGCGAATTAGAACGAGTTCTTTAAACAAGAATTGTAGCTGGTACATTGGTTTATCATTTCGGTTTAAAGTGTTTGCACGTTGGAGCTACGGATTAGCTGTTAAATCGTCGTCAATTCTTGCTGTCAGACTAATGCGCGCGCGACTGAATCGAAATGAACCGCCGTCGTCAGTGGCCGACCGCGCCAGAGCTTGGCCGCCGCGTGGAGCCGATGGAGGCCGCACGTCGCCCTCGCTCTGATCAGCCCAGCCACGTCGAGCCGTAATGCCCTACATAGCGTCCCGCAGTCGCCTGCTCCGTCCCCGCGCTTTCATTTCACATTCGGTTGCCTCCTTCGCTCACCCGCAGCCGCCACCGTAGCTCAGGCGCGCCGCCGACGCCATTGCCGGCGCCAACTCGCCCTTGTCGCCCCTCTGTCACCACAGAAGCCACGTAGCGCCCCCTCAGTCCCACCGAGCCTGCATTGCTAGCCAAAGAAGCACGATAAGCTCCCGTGCCACGCGCGGTCCTCGCCGGAGCTCCACCGCCACCCTTCGTCGCCGTGGTCCCACCTAACCCGACCACTGCAGGCCACGAGAGCGCGCGCAATAGGTTCCTGGTAGTCCAGCGATGCTCGTCCGAGCTTTAGGTCGCGCCGCCGAGGTAGTCACCGGTGTACCGCCGTTGTCCCGCCTCGCCGAGCCGCCATGGCCGTCGCCGTCATCGCTAGCGTCGACGATAGGGCCGGCCAAGTAGTGCAAAAGTTGCGCCTGGTCGAGTAGGTCGTGCCGTGAAGACCTCACCGCCGGCGAACACGCCGTCGGCGAGCTTTGGCCGCGCCACCATCTCACAGCGCCGCTGCTCTGTTCATGTCTCACTGGCGTGTGGGGTCCCCTGTCAGGCGGGTCCCACCGGTCAGCGACAGTTAGAGTGTGGGATAGTTCATTTGCTTCCAGTTTTTGAATTCTTTTGTAATTTTTGTATCTTCAGTTTGGTAGCTTCAAAAATTGTGAAATAATTTGTTAGTGTTCCTTAGGAAGTGTAGTATTTAGGAAAAATATGTTCTTAACATTTGCAGTAGAAATTTTTGGAGATTTAAATAGAAATTTGAAATGTGCTTTTGAATGCATACAAATTTGTTTATTTTATATCTAGAGTTCCTGTGTTCCAAAAATTATGAAATTTTTGTGGTAAGCTATTCTTGTCCTATATGAACTCTGGTAAAAATTTGAGGATCAGTACATGTGTAGATTTGTAGTTATAGATTTTTATTTTATAATTAGGAGATCCTTGTGTGAATTTTTATAAATTATTTAGGAATCCAATATTCATGAAATTTGTTGGAGGTAATCCTAGTAGTATTTGGATGCTAAGAAAAATAGGAAATCTGTTGCTTGACACTTTTCAATAGGGTTTTCTATTTATGCTATTTCAAGCCTTGTTGCCTTGTCATTTTTGTATAGGATGTTTTACTTGGCAAAATGGCATGAAATTTTTACAGTAGTCTATTGGTGGCACTAGTAAGCCACTGTAATTTTCTGAGAATTTATGATGCACATTTGGTATAGGTTTATTATTTAACCTATGGGTTCAAATAAAATAATAAAGGCATTTAAATAAATAGTTTGGGCTTCACCATTATGTTTTCTTGGATGTATTTGGTATGCTTAAACTGTTGGTAGACTTTTGGTCGTAAAGATTTGAATACTTATATGAAGTAGAAGTATTGTTACTTTATAATGCGAATTGGAATAGTTTCCGGACAGATTCTGGAGTTTGCTAAGTTGCATGATAGAGATGATGTTTGCTGTAAAATGGTTAATAACAAAGTTGTAGATAATTTGATAAGCTTTCTAGAAAGTCTAGGATCACTGCATTTGGATTAGTAGAACTCCTGTTATGAGTAAAACAAGTAGCTGCTGTTTTGTGATATAGTAGATGCATCGTGGAAGTAGTAATTAAATAATCGAGAAGAGATATGCACCTACTCAATAAACATGATGCACTTGATAACATATATGCATTCGTAATACTTATGCCATATTCATAAATCTAGGATCGGAGGAAGAAATAACATTGCTGGAATTCGAAGAAGCAGAGGAAGGAGACCAGCAGGAGAATCCGCAAGCCGCAGCTCCCGAAGGCGTGGAGCAGAATCCTGAAGAGCTTCCGGAGTGTCCTGATCACCGCCCTACTTCCTTTCTGCGAGGCAAGCCCCGGAGCATTCTAAGTCTCCCAGTATTTTACAAATGATTACTTAAGTACTTATGATTGATGCATTAGGTTATAAGAGTTGAATGGAACCACCTGATGCATATACATTCCTTGTCCAGCTATTACACCTTTAACCGGTATAGGTCCAGGATCGAATATATGCTTAGACCGGTAGAAGTCAGGTGATTTCCTGTCACCTGCGAGATATAGGTGGATACCGGAGCACGGTTGGTTATAATTGCTATCGTGGAAAAGAACCATGGTTAATGTAAATGGAGACCGGGCGGGATGTCGATAGAGAAGCAACAAGACATGGAGGTCTTGGGTGTGGATCTATCCCCGTTTGTGTCGATTAAGGACCGTACCATTGTTGGTGCTTCTGACAAGATTGAACGCATGCCTCTCACTTAGCTGGCCGGATAACTCGTTCCGACCGCGAAGCCGAGTAATTCAACTCAGGCCGGGACCTATTTTGTTGTGCGCTCCATGTGGGGGGCGATCAGACTGAGCCCAAGGGTAGGCTAGGCCTGAACGTCCTGGCATCTGGTGTCCCAGAATGTGTGGCGCCGTACGGACCCGCGAAATGTGTACCTGAGTTGTACCAAAGGTGACCTAAGGCTATCGTGGCTGGTAGACCTGGGTTTGTGTTAGGAATAAATTCCCAGTTGGTTGAAATCGATTTGAATCGTCGTCTCTCCCAGATAGTGAGAAACTTGGCTAGTCCCAACATCGTAGTAACTGTGTTATGGAACATGATGGTTCAAATGAATATGGAATTACAATACCTGCTATGGTTACTATTGTATGCTTTTAAATGGATATACCACATGTTTGGCACAGGATAGTTGCTAATCTAGAGATGGATAGTTATAAATAATTGATAAAGGAATCCTAATTGTACAATAAGTCATTTGCTTTTATGCAAAATGTTGTCAAGCTATCTCCACTTATACAGCCTTGCATAATCCTTGGAGTCATTTTATTTCTGGTTTATGACGGGTAAGTCTAGCTGAGTACCTTCGCGTACTCAGGGTTTTATTTCCCATGTTGCAGATGGCACTGTGTATCATGGTTATTGCAAGAGTTGCTTCTATCCCGCTGTGGATGAGGAGTAAGCCTTGGGCAGGCTTCTTATTAATCCTTCTACATGCTTTTGTGGACCGTGATCGTATCTTGGCACTGTACTAAACTATGTTGGAAATGTTACTTTCAAACTTAATTTGCTTCCGCTTTTATCTATCAAACTCGGTTTGTAATAACTTTTATTCGTACTCTGATGGAGAAAGGTATCTATGAACTTTATATAATATGTGGCATGTATGTTGAATCATGTACGATCTTGGTTGTTGTAAATCGTTTATCGAGACCCGTCGTGGTACTCGACGGACTACCGGGTTTATATGGGTTCAAGTATGACAGTGCGACCACTTACGGGCCGCCATTGTACTTGTACTCTTATAAATTGGTCGGTTCTGCGACAGCTGGCATCAGAGCAAGATTCAACGTTAATTGTCACATGTGTATTTAAAAACAAAAGTTTTTGTTTCCAAAAACCCTTCTCTAGCAACTGATAGCTATATAATAGGTATTTGAAATCTAAAGTGTGCCAATGATCACTTTCCTTATGCCCAAATTAAGGACTATTAGGTGGCTATTTAAGTACTAACATGGGGGTTTTTACTTCGTCGTCCATACGGCGTGCTATTGTATGGATGCCATTCACTTGAATGGTAATGTATGGATCAAATGCCTCTACGCCAAGGTAAGATGATGAGTGTATGACCGCAAGATGTGAGCGTGCGGTCGGGGAGAGTTAGCTTTGGTACGTCTATGTATGCATGCTTGCATGTGTATATGGTGCGTATTTAATTGTGGGTTTAATTTATTGTCGGGTAGATTGATACGGAAGTATATGTATGGGTATACATATATGGAAGTATTTACAAATTACATTCTGCATATTTCATTATGGGTTTAGGGCTGAAATGAAAATTCTTATGCAGGTACACTAACAACGAAACGTGTAGCTCGACTAGTTACGCTATATATGAGAGAACGAATGTATGCCACCGTGTCTACCGTTAGAAACAAATTTTTTCCTAAGTTTGTGAGGACGTACGGAACGAGCATGCATCATGACAATTACCATTCACATAATTAAATTGTTCCTCCCCATATAAAATTCTTACTCGGTTATGTAACTCTTATCTGTCATGGTCTTGTCTCACCAAGTGGTACATGTTAATGGTGCAGATGGCACGCACAAAGCAGACCGCTTGCAAGTCCACCGGAGGCAGAGCTCCCAGCTGTCAGCTTGCTCCACGTACCCGTCAATGTCACACGTTTCTTGGAGAGTTTGGGATGCCTACACTCTTGTGGAGGGTGCTCAGCTATGTAGGCTATCCTGATGGAATGGAGCCCCGCTACTTCTGGGCGAATGAGCAGTTGGGGGAAGGTCTCTTGGTTACTATGGAGGCCGTTGTTCGTCCCGGAGGTGACGATTCTGAGTGGACAGGTTGGTGTTATGAGTCAACTGGCAGGACTGCTGAAGAAGCAGCTGGCAGGGCAGCCTTTGGGATACTGAGGGATATCATGGATCGTTTTCCTCAGGAATTGGCAGCCGCTTTGGTTGGAGTCTTTCCGAGGGGCAACCCCTCCACTGACTCATGGCAGCAGGCAAGAGGAAGACCTTTGGATATTGGTGCAGCAGAAGGGCAGAACAGCGATAACCCTGCCATGAGCGCCATGTTCGCAGTGATGAAGGTGATAGATGGAGTAGAAGGTAGCCTAAGACGTGTGTCTGGTGCTCTTGGTCATGCCCGCGATGACCGACATCAGCTTCAGAGGGAGCATGACGCCGATATTGAGAGGCTCAATGTAGAGATGGCTCAGTTAACTCATCAGAGGAATGAAGCCTGGTCCAGGGAAGATGTTCTGAGAGCTCGACAGTTTGAGCTGGAGCAGCAACTGGCCAATGCGGAAGAATACAACGACAACCTACATGAGGAGGTTCATCAGCTGAATAACCAGCTCCACCCTTACATTCTGCCTAGAGCCGCGGAGATGGATCTAGAGGAGGACGAGGAAGAAGAAGAAGTGGAGCCTGAAGAAGAAGTGGAGCTTGAGGAAGGAGATGATCCTACCTCTGACCTCGATAGTGATCATGATGAGGATTAGATCGCTTAGTACTTAGTGGAAGGGCTAATGTATCACCTTTATTCATGTAATGGACCTGTAGTTCGAATTTAGTATGGGTAATCCGACTATCATGTAATATTGTGAATCACACGACTATCGCACCTTTGGTTGAACATCAATGCAATTCCGTTCCTTGTTGGTGATCACGATTCAAATTTGCATGCGTTATGAGCGCGATAAGTGGTCAAATTGGGGATGCCATGTTGCGAGAATGAATTATTATGCCTCTGTTTTTATTGTGAATTTTGAGAATTTTCTCTAGTAATTTCAGTTTGGCATGATTATGATTCATCTGCAATCTCTTGACATCAACCAATAATCGCTTATTGTTGTAACTTCGCAGATGACGCGCACCCGTGCTGGAGCTGGTAGCAGTCACGATGGCAATGGTGATGACTTACCACCACCACCGCCGCCGTCTGCTCAGGAGTTCTTTGCTCAGTTCTTGCAGAGCCAAAGGACAATGGAAGAAGCTCTGTGCCTCATCGCGCAAAACACCGCTCGTGGCCACCCACAGCAACCAGGGGCTGAGCCAAATCAGCACAGTACATTCAAGGAATTTCTGGATACAAAGCCTCCTATCTTCAAGGTGGCTGAGGAACCACTACAGGCTGACAAGTGGCTCAACACCATTGAGCAGAAGTTTCGCTTGCTAAGAGTCACCGAGCATCTAAAAGTTGAGTATGCTTCTCATCAATTGCAAGGACCAGCAGGGATCTGGTGGACACATTTCCTATCGTCCTTGCCTGCTAATGCGCGAGTTACCTGGGAACAGTTCAAGCTGGCTTTTAGGGGACATCATATTCCCCCGGGCCTGATGCGAATGAAAGCGGCCGAATTTATGAGGCTCACTCAAGGAACAAAGTCACTCACTGAATATATGCACGCATTCAACAACTTGTCCAGATATGCTCCAGGTTTTGTGGATACCGAGGAGAAAAAGATAGAGAGTTTCAAGCGAGGTTTGGGTACTAAACTGATGAAGACTATGGCAAATTCTAGGTGTGCCACATACAATGAGTTTATTAGTGATGCCTTGACCCAGGAAAACCACAATAACATGCATGCAGTTGCCAAGGGTCGCAAGAGGGCATTTGAGGCCGGTGCCTCCGGATCTTTCCAGTCAAAAGCGCCTATCACAACTAGGCCACAATTCCATCCACCTGCACCCAAGTTTAGGCCTCCACCGCCTAAAGCTCAGAATAACAGGCCTCAGAAACCATTCCGTAAGGCGTTCACTATTGCCTTACCAAAAGGAAATGGCAGTCAGGACAGCTCCACTGGATTCAGAAATAATCAACCATGTTTCAACTACAACCAACTGGGTCATTGGTCCAAGGAATGCCCCCACCCCAAGAAGAATGGAAACCCAAATCAGGACAATCAGAGATAGGTGAACACAAGGGCACGTCCAGGATACGTGCATTATACCGCGGTTGAGGAAGTGCCCGCGGGAGAAGTTGTCATGGCTGGTATGTTTCTCGTCAACAAGCATCCCACTGTTGTTTTATTTCATTCGGGAGCTTCTCATTCCTTCATGAGTCAAGCATTCGCATCTAGGTATGATCAGGAAATAATTGAAGTAAACAAAGGGGGTTATAACATAAGTTCAGCAGGGGGTACTGTTACTACCAAAAAGATAGTCAAAAATGTGCTCATCTCTATACAAGGGAGGGAGTATACAACGGATTTGATATTATTGCCCGGGTTATCCATCAGTGTAATCTTAGGCATGAATTGGATGAAGTATCATGGTGCTCTTATTGACACCAGCACCCGTACTATTATGTTGAGAGAACCCACGGGAGGGAATGCTTTTCTAGTACCACTCTCCCGCAATTTTGAACTCTAACATTTAGCTTGCGCTATCCAAACCACCACACTACGTGATATCCCAGTGGTTTGTGAGTTTTCGGATGTATTTCCAGAGGAATTACAAGGCTTACCAGCTGATAGGGAGGTGGAATTTAAGATTGAGTTAGTGCCAGGTACAGCACCCATATCAAGAAGGCCCTATAGAATGCCACCCAATGAGTTAGCAGAACTTAAGGTTCAATTGCAAGATCTATTGGACAAAGGTCTTATTCAACCTAGATCATCTCCATGGGGATGTCCAGCCTTGTTTGTGAAAAAGAATGATAAGTCACTAAGAATGTGTGTAGATTACAGACCACTCAATGCTGTGACCATCAAGAACAAATATCCATTGCCTCGCATCGACATCTTGTTCGATCAGCTAGCGAAGACAAAGGTATTCTCCAAAATTGACTTGAGGTCAGGCTACCATCAAATAAAGATCCGGCCAGAGGATATACCCAAAACTGCTTTCTCAACTAGGTATGGCTTATACGAGTATTTGGTTATGTCTTTCGGACTAACAAATGCTCTAGCCTACTTCATGTACCTAATGAACTCGGTATTCATGCCCGAACTCGACAAGTTCGTGGTCGTGTTTATCGATGATATATTGATTTATTCAGAAAATGAGTCAGATCATGAAGAGCATCTGAGGATTGTCCTATCTAGATTGAGGGAGCATAAGCTATATGCCAAGTTTAGCAAATGTGAATTTTGGTTGACCAAGGTACCTTTCTTAGGTCACATCTTATCAAGAGATGGAATCTCTGTAGACCCATCAAAAGTACAAGAGATCATGGATTAGAAAGCCCCAACTTCGGTTCATGAAGTTCGGAGTTTTCTAGGGTTAGCAGGATATTATAGTCGTTTCATTCCAGATTTCTCAAAGATAGCTAAGCCCATGACTAGACTACTTCAGAAAGATGAGAAGTACAAATGGACACCAGAATGTGAAGCAGCTTTTCACACCCTCAGAACTTTGTTGACTACCGCACCTGTGCTAGCACAACCAGACATTGAAAAGCCTTTCGATGTATTTTGTGATGCATCAGGAATAGGTTTGCGATGTGTGCTTATGCAAGAAGGAAGAGTAATTGCATATGCTTCTCGGCAATTGAGGAAACATGAAGTCAACTACCCTACACATGATTTGGAACTTGCAGCCGTTGTTCATGCATTAAAGATATGGAGACATTACTTGTTGGGCAATGTATGTCATATCTATACTGACCACAAAAGTCTCAAGTATATCTTTACCCAGCCAGAACTGAACATGAGACAACGAAGATGGTTAGAGCTAATTAAGGACTACAATTTAGAAGTGCACTACCATCCGGGTAAAGCTAATGTAGTAGCAGATGCACTGAGTCGGAAGTCTCATTACAACACTATAGAAGCATTATTGGAAGATGGATTCAACTTGTTACATCCTGCTGTACTACACAATATCACGATCAGTTGTTCACTTGAGAGCAAAATCATAGATTTGCAGCAGACAGATGTAGGAATAAGTCACATCAAGAGAAAAATGCAAGAGCAAGAGACCAAGCATTTTAGATTGGACGAAAGAGGTGTATTATGGCTTGAGGACCGACTTGTGGTACCAAAAGACTATGAGCTAAGGAAGCAAATTTTAGAGGAAGCTCACTCATCCAAATTGTCTATCCATCCGGGTAGTAGTAAGATGTATCAAGATTTGAAAACCTGTTTTTGGTGGACTAAGATGAAGAAAGAGATCGCAGCCTATGTTGCTAGGTGTGATAACTGCAGTAGAGTAAAAGCTGTCCATATGAAAACTGCTGGATTACTTCAGCCATTGCCGATTCCAGGATGGAAATGGGAGGAAATCAGCATGGACTTTATCACCGGCCTTCCAATGACACCACAAGGTCACGATTCAATATGGGTTATTGTTGATCGTCTCACCAAGTCAGCACACTTTATACCCGTGAACACACGGTATATAGTTGGAAAATACGCTGAGATATATGTTTCCCAGATCGTGAGACTGCATGGAGTACCTAGGACTATAATCTCAGATCGAGGACCACAGTTCATAGCTCGTTTCTGGGAGCACTTACACTAGGCCTTAGGAACCAAGCTAATCAGAAGTTCAGCTTATCATCCGCAAACTTCAGGATAGACAGAGCGAGTGAACCAAATCCTAGAAGATTTACTTAGAGCTTGTGTTATATCTTCAAAGGGTTCATGGGAGAAATGGTTACCTTTAGCTGAATTCTCCTATAACAACAGTTATCAAGCGAGTATCAAGATGGCTCCATTTGAAGCCTTGTATGGCAGAAAATGTAGGACTCCATTGAATTGGATTGAGCCTGGTGAAAGGAGATACTTTGGTATTGACTTTGTCAATGAAGCCGAAGAGCAAGTACGTATCATCCAACAACATATGAAGGCAACTCAATCAAGACAAAAGAGTTATGCCGATAGAAGAAGAAGACCACTGACTTTTGAAGTGGATGACTATGTATACTTGAGAGTATCACCCATGAAAGGTGTGAAGAGATTTGGGATGAAAAAGAAGCTTTCACCAAGATATGTAGGGCCGTACAAGATTGTGGAACGGAAGGGGAATGTTGCTTATAAGTTACAACTTTCACCTGAGATGAGTGCAATATTTGATGTCTTCCAAGTTTCTCAGTTGAAGAAATGTCTTCGAGTACCTGAAGAAGCTATTGCACCCACCAACGTGCAGCTTCAATCGGATTTGACCTATGAAGAAAAGCCAATTCGAGTATTAGAGGAGATGGAGAGAGTAACACGGAGTAAGATTATTAAGTTCTATAAGGTGGTGTGGAACAATCATAGTGAACAAGATGCTACGTGGGAAAGAGAAGATTATCTACGAGAAGTTTATCCCGCCTTTTTCTAAGAATGGTAGGTCTTGCAAATCTCGGGACGAGATTTTTATAAGGGGGAGGGGCTGTAACACCTCGGGTGTTAGCCTTGCATAACTTGACTTGCATAACATGAGCATGATCATCAAGCATTCATAAACAAGCATTTACCATTGAAACATTAGATTGAAACATCTGCAATGTTTGCTTGTTATCGCATGTTTCTTAAACATATGCAACTTTTCTCGTTATTTCATGTCTCCATGTATCTATGCATATGATCATGAGTGTACACATGTACTTGGTGGATGTGAGTCACACAAACATGTAGCAACACCTAGGTTAGCAAATAGGACTTAGTTCATGGTCACATTTCATGAACCAACACTTAAGCTTCATGTGATTACACTAGCTAGCCCTATGAGTGACTACTACATGAAATGATTGAATGACCCTGCAAATGACTTGAACATGTTTAGAGTATCATTATGAACAACTTTGATATTCATGGTTAGGGGTAATTAGGTCATTAAGCCATGCTTTGATGTGTATCATCATTTAAAAGTGACATGTTTGACCAAATTTGAACTAGGTGTTAGAGACCTTGCATGGAGGAGATCACTAAAGCAAAGTTGTAGTATTTGACATAAGGAACAATTTTTATTTTTGGGTCATTAACTGATTCAGCTCCTAACATGTGTGAAATTGGATCACAAAATTAGAAAAATCAACATTTGCAGCACTTAGCAAATTTTTGCTAAGTCATGAACCTTGACTGATTGACAGCCGATATTTGGGGTGATTTTACTCCGTTTCTGTTGCGAATTAGAACGAGTTCTTTGAACAAGAATTGTAGCTGGTACATTGGTTTATCATTTCGGTTTAAAGTGTTTGCACGTTGGAGCTACGGATTAGCTGTTAAATCGTCGTCAATTCTTGCTGTCAGACTAATGCGCGCGCGACTGAATCGAAATGAACCGCCGTTGTCAGTGGCCGACCGCGCTAGAGCTTGGCCGCCGCGTGGAGCCGATGGAGGCCGCGCGTCGCCCTCGCTCTAATCAGCCCAGCCACGTCGAGCCGCAGCACCCTGCATAGCGTCCCGCAGTCGCCTGCTCCGTCCCCACGCTTTCATTTCACATTCGGTTGCCTCCTTCGCTCACCCGCAGCCGCCACCGTACCTCAGGCGCGCTGCCGACGCCATTGTCGGCGCCAGCTCGCCCTTGTCGCCCCTCTGTCACCATAGAAGCCACGTAGCGCCCCCTCAGTCCCACCGAGCCTGCATTGCTAGCCAAAGAAGCACGATAAGCTCCCATGCCACGCGCGGTCCTCGCCGGAGCTCCACCGCCACCCTTCGTCGCCGTGGTCCCACCTAACCCGACCACTGCAGGCCACGAGAGCGCGCGCAATAGGTTCCTGGTAGTCCAGCGATGCTCGTCCGAGCTTTAGGTCGCGCCGCCGAGGTAGTCACCGGCGTACCGCCGTTGTCCCGCCTCGCCGAGCCGCCATGGCCATCGCCGTCATCGCTAGCGTCGACGATAGGGCCGACCAAGTAGTGCAAAAGTTGCGCCTGGTCGAGTAGGTCGTGCCGTGAAGACCTCACCGCCGGCGAACACGCCGTCGGCGAGCTTTGGCCGCGCCACCGTCTCACAGCGCCGCTGCTCTGTTCATGTCTCACTGGCGTGTGGGGTCCCCTGTCAGGCGGGTCCCACCGGTCAGCGACAGTTAGACTGTGGGATAGTTCATTTGCTTCCAGTTTTTGAATTCTTTTGTAATTTTTGTATCTTCAGTTTGGTAGCTTCAAAAATTGTGAAATAATTTGTTAGTGTTCCTTAGGAAGTGTAGTATTTAGGAAAAATATGTTCTTAACATTTGCAGTAGAAATTTTTGGAGATTTAAATAGAAATTTGAAATGTGCTTTTGAATGCATACAAATTTGTTTATTTTATATCTAGAGTTCCTGTGTTCCAAAAATTATGAAATTTTTGTGGTAAGCTATTCTTGTCCTATATGAACTCTGGTAAAAATTTGAGGATCAGTGCATGTGTAGATTTGTAGTTATAGATTTTTATTTTATAATTAGGAGATCCTTGTGTGAATTTTTATAAATTATTTAGGAATCCAATATTCATGAAATTTGTTGGAGGTAATCCTAGTAGTATTTGGATGCTAAGAAAAAAAGGAAATCTATTGCTTGACACTTTTCAATAGGGTTTTCTATTTATGCTATTTCAAGCCTTGTTGCCTTGTCATTTTTGTATAGGATGTTTTACTTGGCAAAATGGCATGAAATTTTTACAGTAGTCTATTGGTGGCACTAGTAAGCCACTGTAATTTTCTGAGAATTTATGATGCACATTTGGTATAGGTTTATTATTTAACCTATGGGTTCAAATAAAATAATAAAGGCATTTAAATAAATAGTTTGGGCTTCACCATTATGTTTTCTTGGATGTATTTGGTATGCTTAAACTGTTGGTAGACTTTTGATCGTAAAGATTTGAATACTTATATGAAGTAGAAGTATTGTTACTTTATAATGCGAATTGGAATAGTTTCCGGACAGATTCTGGAGTTTGCTAAGTTGCATGATAGAGATGATGTTTGCTGTAAAATGGTTAATAACAAAGTTGTAGATAATTTGATAAGCTTTCTAGAAAGTCTAGGATCACTTTGCATTTGGATTAGTAGAACTCCTGTTATGAGTAAAACAAGTAGCTGCTTTTTTTGTGATATAGTAGATGCATCGTGGAAGTAGTAATTAAATAATCGAGAAGAGATATGCACCTACTCAATAAACATGATGCACTTGATAACATATATGCATTCGTAATACTTATGCCATATTCATAAATCTAGGATCGGAGGAAGAAATAACATTGCTGGAATTCGAAGAAGCGAGAGGAAGGAGACCAAATAGGAGAATCCATGCAAGCATGACTCGAAGGCGTGGAAGCGAGAATCTGAAGAGCTTCCTGAGTGTCCCGATCACCGCCCTACTTCCTTTCTCATGAGGCAAGCCCGGAGCATTCTAAGTCTCCCATATTTTACAAATGATTACTTAAGTACTTATGATTGATGCATTAGGTTATAAGAGTTGAATGGAACCACTTGATGCATATACATTCCTTGTCCAAATATTACACCTTTAACCCCAGTATAGGTCCGAGGATCGAATATATGCTTAGCCATGCTTAGACCGATAGAAGTCGGGTGATTTCTGTCACCGCGAGATATAGGTGGATCTGAACACGGTTGGTTATAATTGCTATCGTGGAAAAGAACCATAGTTAATGTAAATGGAGACCGGGCGGGATGTCGATAGAGAAGCAACAAGACATGGAGGTCTTGGGTGTGGATCTATCCCCGTTTGTGTCGATTAAGGACCGTACCATTGTTGGCGCTTCTGACAAGATTGAACGCATGCCTCTCACTTAGCTGGCCGGATGACTCGTTCCGACCGCGAAGCCGAGTAATTCAACTCAGACCGGGACCCGTTTTGTTGTGCGCTCCTTGCGGGGGCCGATCAGACTAAGCCCAAGGGCAGGCTAGGCCTGAACGTCCTGGCATCTGGTGTCCCAGATTGTGCGGCACGGTACGGACCCGCAAAATGTGTACCTGAGTTGTACCAAAGGTGACCTAAGGCTATCGTGGCTGGTAGACCTGGGTTTGTGTTAGGAATAAATTCCCAGCTGGTTGAAATCGATTCGAATCGCCGTCTCTCCCGGATAGTGACAAACTTGGCTAGTCCCAACATCGTAGTAACTGTGTTATGGAACATGATGGTTCAAATGAATATGGAATTACAATACCTGCTATGGTTACCATTGTATGCTTTTAAATGGATATACCACATGTTTGGCACAGGATAGTTGCTAATCTAGAGATGGATAGTTATAAATAATTGATAAAGGAATCCTAATTGTACAATAAGTCATTTGCTTTTATGCAAAATGTTGTCAAGCTATCTCCACTTATACAAACTTTGCATAATCCTTGGAGTCATTTTATTTACGGTTTATGGCGGGTAAGTCTAGTGAGTACCTTCTCGTACTCGGGGTTTTATTTCCCATGTTGCGAGATGGCACTTTGTGTATCATGCTTATTGCAAGAGTTGCTTCTATCCCATTGTGGATGAGGAGTAAGCCTTGGGCGAGGCTTCTTATTAATCCTTCTACATGCTTTTGTGGACCGTGATCGTATCTTGGCACTGTACTAAACTATGTTGGAAATGTTACTTTCAAACTTAATTTGCTTCCACTTTTATCTATCAAACTCGGTTTGTAATAACTTTTATTCGTACTACGATGGAGAAAGGTATCTCGTGAACTTTATGTAATATGTGGCATGTATGTTGAATCATATACGATCTTGGTTGTTTCATATAAGCATGTCTAACCCTTTTGCTTTTATTGTCAAAAGCTTATATGAACCAAGCATGTTGAAAACCTCACTCATCTCTTCTACATACTCGAGGTTGTGTTGTCATCAATCACCAAAAAGGGGGAGATTGAAAGCATCTAAGCCCCTAATTGGGTTTCAGTGATTAATGACGACACGAGATTACTATGACTAACGTGTGTTTTGCAGAGGCAATTTGAGTTAGGTCATGGTAATGGCAATTGATTGGACAATCATGGTTGTCATGCCCCTGTCGATGGAAATCATTTCGATTTTCAAAGGATGGACGATAAGGTTAAGGATGGACTAGTTCTAAGTGTTGTTTGGTGATGGAGAGACACTTAGAGTAGTTTAGGACTTTGTTTTTCCTTTGGCCGTAATATTAAGTGGGTATGGACTATTAGCTTGATCTAGGTAAGTCTAGTGGATTAGGTGTGATGCACACTTGTCAAACCTAGCACTAGGTAGCTCAGGAATAGCCCTAAGATCAATTGGAGCAAACTTCATTCACATAGGATTTGGAGTTTGAAGTGAATGGAGGGTCAAATGATTGACCGAACGCAGGTTTGGTTGTGACCGGATGCTAGAGGGTGAGTCCGGTTAGTTCATTTGATCTAATGAAGTCGTCTGGTACTGATCGGACGCTGAGTGAAAGTGGACCGGACATTGAGTGCCAGCGTCCGGTCAACTCCAGAGAGGTTCTAGAAAGAAGTTTTCTTGACCGGACGCGTCCGGTTAGTGATGACCGGACGCTGGTCAGGATCCGGTAACTGACCGGACGCTGAATAGTGAAGTGGTCGAACTCTGGGTGCCAGCGTCCGGTCAACATCAGTAAGGTTCCAGAGAGTGTTTTTCTTGACCGGACGTGTCCAGTCAGTGCTGACCAGACGCTGGTCAGAGTCCGATCAGAACTTAACGGCTCTTTCTGACACAGTGGCGGGGATAACTGACCAGAGCATCCGGTAACTCTGATCGGAGCGTCCGGTCACCCCGCAGAGTGCTAACTCAACCTCCAAACATTATGTTTTGAATGAGGGGGTATAAATACTTACTCCACTCGTCCATGGGAGGTCTCTTGCCCATTTGTTCAACTGAGAAACACCCTTGAAAGTGCAAAGGAGAGCAAGAGCCTAGTGAGGTGATTGAGATTTGAGAATCCAAGATTAAGGTCCTCATTAGTGCAAGGAGAGTAGCAAGTGTGCATCCACCCTTCTCATTAGGCTTGTCGTGGTCAAGTCAGAGTTTGTGCTTGTTACTCTTGGTGATCGCCATCACCTAGATGGCTCGATGGTGATTGGGAGTTTGGTAATCATCCGACGGAGCTTGTGGATGACCCAACTCAAGTTGTGAGCGGTTATGGGTAATTCACCACGATAGAGTGTCGAAGAATCAGCCCGTAGAGAGCACTTGATCCTTGCGCGGATCAAGGAGAGCTACACCCTTACGCGGGTGCTCCAACTCCTAAAAACTTAATGCACAAGCATAAAATAAAGTGCAGAATAATAAGGGTTATGCACTAGGGCTTGCCTGGGTAAGATATAACTAAAAGTTAGCACTCCATCATGGTGGCACAATCGTCAACGCACCATCTTTTTTGCTTCTCTAGTTGACTCCACGATCCATCATTATTCATATTATGATATATGTAGATGCAACGTAGAGATGTAATTAATCAACGACAACTCTTAAAATACGTTTATGCCTCTCACACTAATGAGCTAGCTCTAATGACTAACGTACTAGTCCACATATCCATGTTGTCGAATAAGGCGTTATTTCTCAACAAGTGCTTTTAGCTTTAGACTTTCAAGGTGTTTCTTTATTTTATTGATTTAATATATATATATATATATATATATTCGAACTAGGGCTCCTTAGCTATCTTAGCAAGCCACTTATTATAGAGCTACAAAAATTATAGTTAGCACCTAATAATATTAAGAATTTACTGTGAAATTTTTAGAGCCAACACAATTACCAATTTAATATAAAAATTCCTACAAGTTTATATCTTAACAATATGAAGCAACTCAATTCAATTAGATAACTCCTACAAATACTATGAAACTATGCGAACAAGATATATTAACAGGTAGATCATGATTTTAGAAACCTAACAAAATTAGTTTCATAATTTTTGGACACCGATACAATTTTATATTAAGTCTACAAGTTTAGCTCAGAAATTAAATTAGAAAAGCATTAACCAATTCCTAAGAAAAAGAAAAACGATTTCAGCCGCGCGACCCATTTACATGTGGCCCGCGCGGACGTGGCCCACGCGCTAGACGGCCCGTGGCGGGGGAAGCCCACGCGCGATGGTGCTTTTGCAAAAGAGACCTCTAGCTTATCCTAAATTACACATAAACCTACAACACTATTCCTATGTCTCTTTGACAAATTCATTTAACCCCCTAACTTTACTCAAATTTCCTCGCGCACACCCTGATGACTCTATGCACGGCGACACGGCGGGCGGTGGCATGGGGCGGTTACGCCGGCCACCAGAGGCTCACGCAGGCCCAGCTGACGGACCGACCTCCACCTACGGCCCTAGCACCTATACTAAGCGGTGGTGAGATGCAGCATGACACACCAGAGTGGTCGGCCACGGTGCGTGGTCGTCCATGATGACGGCGCAGCCGTTCTAGAGAGCTACGGTGCTAACGGAGAAGTAGAGGTAGCGGAGAAGCATCAGGGCTTACCACAGACTTGGCTGAGGTGATGGTTTGGTCGAAGACTACCTGAGCAAGGTTGGCTACGTGCGACCGAACGATGCGGCGGTGTACCACGACGGACATGACCACGTCAGCGACGTCGGGGTGGCGGTAGCGGTAAGGCTAAGGGGCGCAGAAGGAAGAGGAGTTCAATGCTTAGCTAGTAGTGTAGCCGATTGGCTCTAGATGGTTGGCTGGAGGGCTGCCATCGGCACTTACCGATCACGGCCTTATCGGCCCAGTGACGAGGAAACGTCCAAATTGGAGCTTGGCCAGGAGCGATTCAAGGTGGAGTGGGGATGGGCGAACAGGCAACTTAATGGTGGAGAATGAGACAAGACGAATCGAGTCGGGATGACCTCTCCAAGCTGAATTGGTGAGTGGGGTCCGTCGGTTGGGATGGCAGGGAAGGGAGGGGGTAGGTCAGAGCTTGGTTCATCCTTGCCTTAGCGGATCACGAGCGGAGCCATCAGTGCGGCACGCGTGTAGCAGCTACGGTCCAAACGTGCACGTCCACGGCATGTGCGGCCACAATGCCTTAAATGGCTAGGCGATGACATCGGCAGCGGGAGCAAGGCCATGCGCGTGGTGGCGAGTAGGATAGCAGCAATGTCACAAAGATGAGAAGCGGGAGGACAAATGCGGCAAGAAGAGGTGACGGATGGGGTAGCCGTGCGCGCGGCGGCGGCAATGAAGGCGAGGGGCGCAGGCCGACCGTCCGTCTGCGCAGCGACTGACCCGGCCAATGGCATGCAAGCGCGGCGACGTTCGAGACGGCGAGCCATGGCCAAGCCGAGGGCGGCCCTAGCCCACCAGCATGCGGCCATGTGCGCGCGTGGCTCGGCTGAACGTGGCCACGACGAGCACTGGAACGCGGTGACCGCGCACTCTAGACCGAGTGACCAGAAACGTGTTGCGCACGATTTTAAAGCAAAGCAAAGACTACTGATCATCATGACAAGGGTTCAACCAATTCCACTAACCCTAAGACGATACTAACAGTGATCTAGCAAAGCAATTGTCATGACCAGAGAGCAACCAAAGAGGGAGATAAAAGGATGCCAATATGAGTTCGTCATGCTGAACGCTGGTTCACGAACAGAGCGCTAACAATATGGTCTACAGCTCGTTTCAACGAAGTTTGAGCAATTTTTGCAACGCCAACGCAAAACCAAACTAGTCCCTGAACTACACCATGTCAAGGTACTCGTTATGGTGCAACCAACAGTACAAAAACCTGGATCTAGTGTTTAAGAAATTTAATCAACATTTAAATGCCAAAACAGCATCGTCATTAGTTTTTCACACAGGTCATTTTAGTTCTAGAAGCTGAAATTGAATTCCACATTCAATTCTCGACCTATCAAAATATTATTGAACAACATCTATTCACCAAAACAAAAGTTACATTTTCATCTACTAAACTTGTACTTCAAATTTTATTTAAGCACTAAATACAAGTTATATATTATTTTTGTTTATAAAAATTATTTTCATGCTTAATCAAATAGGACAAGCCACTCGTTATTTATTAGCTAGAATTGCTATTAGGCATTTTAAGCACTTTCGTCATACTTTTTTCCAAAATAAACCATAAACAACTTTTGTTCCCAAGATTATTTAAAAGCTTTTAAGTACCAAAGAAAAATTGATTAGCAACACTTATTTGATTCTTTTATTCACAAAAGTAAGTCACACCTGGTTCACCTTACCATTTCATGTGAGAGTTTATTTTAAAATCCTGGAAAATGCATACACTAGGGTTTATTAGGCCTTAACCCCAGTGCTAACTAAGTCCATAACACCAGGGGTGTTACATCACCGACTGGACATGATTCTATAGCACCACACAAGCATCTAAGCACAAACATGCATAACATACAAATAACTAAATTAGAACAATAAACCAATAAGTGAAAATGTTTTAAAACTAAACTAAGCATTGCTATGAACACATAGATGTGAAAAGCACGCTAGTCGGAGCTACGGTGCAAAAGAAACGTCTAACGTAAGATTCACTTCATATGAAAAAAGAGAAGTATAGGTTTCACTTCTTTTAATTATATAAAACATGTATAAGATACTTTAGATAAATATCTAGATTAAATTAAGTCAAATTGCATTTATATTATAAAACCAACATAAGACTAATCTTATTTTATTCACAAAATACCGAGGTGGAAAGCCTAAGTTGCTTTTAATTGGAAAACTAATTCAATATATATTAATCAAATTAATATTTTATAACATGTTAAATAGCATTACTATAATGTACATAATGTTATTATGAATCTAACGCAACTTGAACGGGCTTAAACAGAGCTAAAACGTAGGAGTTATGTCGAGAACAAGATCTGGATGGCAATTTTGTAAATACTGAGATGAATTTTGAATTAAAATTAAATAAAAAAGCTTTTGAATCTGGACAGGGATGGTGGGTTCAATATCGCACAACTACGTAGGGAGCTATGTGCAAAAGCGGCGGCGGCAGCGGCTGACCTGTTGGGCCCGCTGGCATTGATGTGGCACGCGCTGGTTGGGTGGTCCACTGTGGACCGACGGAGGTGGATTTGTGGACCGCGTCCACTGGCGCGCGGTGAACCGGTTAAGGTGTGAAGGGGTTCATTCTAATCTTGATCGTTCCACCCAGATTGGATGGCTCAAAATGATTGTGAGGGATGGGGTCACCGGCACAGTTCTAGGACGGCGGCACCATGGCTGGAACTTCGTTGGCGTTCGCCCAAATGGCGATTCCGGTCGTCACCTACCAAAACAAGGGCACGGGGACGGAGAAGAGGTGATGGCAAACAAATCTAGGGGATCAAGAGCTGCGGCACACAAGTAGAGGTGTCACGGATCTTGTTTAGGCGGCTCGAGAAGTCCGGCAATCCTTCGCCGAAGCAAAGTGCGTAACAGGGGGCGAAAGAGAAGGTGCGGCAGCTACCTGCGGCTTCCTTATCGGCTCCCGAAGCTAGGCAGGTGGCTCCACGCGACGGTGAAGCGAGGTCGCGGCGAATCGAGTGGCGGTGGCGGCTTAGGGCTTGAGCGGCTGCGAGCTCGGTTAGGGCGATTGCGGCTTGTAGATCTAAAAAAGGAGCGAGGAGAGAGGGCGGCGGCTTATATAGAGGCCTGGGCGTGCGCTCCACGTGGAAAATCCTATGGAAATTGGGCTCGGTCACGGATTTTTCCCTAGGCGGTGATCGGCTCGGCCACGTCTTGAGGTAGAGGACGACGCTGACGCGTGGGATGGCCTTGTCCGTGAAGAGGGGCGGCCCCGGCAGTCAGCCGAACAGAGGGAGAAGGTGAGCCCCCGTGTGGGCTGTCCACCTTGGCCTTAGCGTGCTGCTAGGCCTACGCGAAAGCAAGAGCGAGCGGGGCTGCGGGTGCGGGAGAAGGTGGGCCGGCGACTGAGGGAGCAGGCCAGCAGGCCAAAAAGAGAGGGAGAGAGAGTATCTTTTTTTATTTTCTTTTTCTTTTATTTCAAAGCCAAATTCTAAACATTTCGAAAGCATTTGAAATCATTTTGAATTTAGATCAAAGCCACTCAGTACATTAAACCATATGCACAAGCATGTATGCACAACAATGTTGCTAACTTCCTATGGTGAATTTTAATTTTATGAAAATTTTTATTTTCCTATGTTTCATGAGCACAAAAATTCATAATCAACCCAATTTATATCTATTTCAAAAGGAGCAAATTTTAGGGTGTTATAAATGATATGTCTATTAGTGAAAGGTGATGTGAATAGTTAGTGGAACATGATGTGGATGTCTACATGTTGAGATAAACTCGATATGATGTGGATAGCTTGCATTAAGAGGTTGGAAGTTAATGGCATGATATGGTAGTTATTAGTTGAAGATGATATGGATGTCTTGCATGTCGAGAGAGAACTATGATAACGTGGATAACTTGCATTAAGAGGTTGGAAGTTAGTAGCATGACATGGCTATTAGTGGAAGATGATGTGGATGTCTTGCATGTTGAGATAAAACTTGAGATGACATGGATAGCTTGCATTAAGAGGTTAGATGTTAGTGGCATGACATGGCTATTAGTGAAAGATGATGTGGATATCTTGCATGTTGAGATAGAACTTGAGATGACGTGGATAGCTTGCATTAAGAGGTTGGTAGTTAGCGGCATGACAAAGCTATTAGTAGAAGATGATGGGGATGTCTTGCATTTTGAGATAGAACATGTAGTGGAAATTAGTTTCATAAGAGATATATATGGGTTAACTCATGGTCCTTAAAATTGGCCTTGAGGCCATGGGCTAAGTCCAAGGCCAAGATCAGATCAGCCCATTCCTATCCCTAGGTAAGCCAATAAAGGTGATGTATCTGGAGAAATAGAAATCTAGTTAGACTCAGTCGACGACATCCGAGAAGGTTATTGTCATCATAAAGTATACTCGAAGGGGCTTGTAGTCTTGCAAGACCACACCAACCGCGTGTTAACGGTGCATACAGCAAGAATAAACCGTCAACTTTACATGCATTTATCCTTAAAACCAAACATCAAGATAGGTTTAGAGGTTTTAAACTAACGAATTCCATAAGTCTTGGTGAATATTTGTATGCAGGTTGGTTTATATAGAAAACAGACCAAAGCAGAACATTTAGAGGCATCCAAGGATTCCGGATTACTTCACAGGATCAACGGGCCCATCATCATACACACCAAGTATATAAACAGACATCAACAAGTGTGCAAATAAACCTGTGAAAACCCACTCAAGACGGAGTGTAGGACCCACCTACCAGAGGGGGTGGCCCACCTACCATGAGTGGGGGCCGCCGAGGACCTGCCCTATGGGCCCTAGGCCTCCGCCGCCTCATGCACATTTCTAAGATCTACGCCCTTGATTCTAAGGCGGTTAAGGTCGGTTTATCCAACGGTAGTCAAGGGAAGTGACGCGGATCGATGACGTGGCATTGGCTTGCTCCCTACTCCATCTCTCCTGTAAAAGGACCCCAGATCCCCTCTAGAAAGGCATCCATTGGGATCAAGAAACACCATAAGAGAGAAATCTCCACTATACCCTCAAGATGTAGAAGTAGAATAGTTAAGTTGGGAGTTAGGGAGAGTTGAGCTATGCTCAGGTTCTAGAGAAATCTTCGAATGTTTGGTATATCTTTGTATCTTACATGCTTTAATATAGTTATCTTCTCTATTTACTTATATACCTTTCATGTTTATCTAGTTTATGCTACAGTTGTATAGCTGAGTATGGTTTGTATAGTTCTCATACCTTAAGCATGGGATCTTCGCCGAGTGCTTTAGTTATTATATGTGACTAGAATAGTAATCAATGGCCCCGTTCGCTTCCCTGAAAAAACAAGTGTAGACGGTTGTGATTCTTCCGATGAAAAAACAAGTTTATAAAAGAAGCCAGGGGTCAATAGTGTAGACGTGGTGTCTAGACTATGGGTTATTAGTTGTGGTAGCCCCTAAAGTGATAGCTCTGTCAGGCCTTTGTAATCCACCACGTTCGCATTGGTGTTCGTAGAGATTTAGGCAACCTTCCCCCGACCATGCTTCTCACCCCTTGAGGGTCGGAAAAGTACTGATGCTCCAAAGTGTTATTGTGTGTGATTGCTATATCTATCCATGCTTTAGTTATACCCTCTGGTCTAAACTAGAATAGAATCAAAATAACAGAGAAGTATTTAGAAACCTTAAACTCACCCTTTGTCCCCTCAATTTAGCTAGACTACTCATTTATTTTACCATGGAATTCTCCTATGCGTGTTAATTATTACTCATGACTCTTATCGTTATCATCGCTTACACCACTTTAGTCTCGTCTAACCTTACTCCTGGGTAGTATCTAATCAGGTGGAGTACAACTGCACACTAGTATTGGACAACATATGTCCTCCGTCCTTACGTTGGCATTAGGTATGATTGCTCTTGCTCCAGGATTATATTTAACAGTCTTTTAGGTAAAATGAGCTTAGTAAACATTTCAGGAACGTGGATGTGTAGTGAAGTTTACCAGAGAATTGAATCTGCACAGAAAGAAAAAAAAAGAAAAAGACAATTCTGGTAGAAAACTGAGCAGCAGCATAAGTTCCTTTTCCTTCTCTGGCTAACACTGATGTTCCTGGCAGGAAGTCGGGAATAGCTACAAACTCTCTTCAGCCATGGCTACTAAAAACACTAGACGTGACGTGCTACAAAAGTACAGTGACTACGTTTCACCCAATCCATCTCACACTCTCCATGAAGATACATAACATCTGGCCTTGGCCTCAAAACAGATTACTGCAGAGTTCTCAGTGTCCATTCCACCTTGCTTGTGCATGCAAATGAATGAAGTTGTGAGCTTCTTTGGAGGGGAAGATAGAAAGCTTTTCTGAAAAGATCACAAGACAGAAATTGGTATTGGTAACTATACATGGTTTAAGGCTGTGCGCTACTGCTGCTGCTGTTCACCAGGAAATCAAATTTGGTTCCATGAGTTATCTTTTAGCAAAGCTCGAATTTACAAGCTTGCCTAGCTTTGTAATTTCATGGTATGTTCAAAATCATTAATACTGAAGGGTTGAATGATGAGAGAAGTTTCAAGTATAAAGGACTAAAGTAGCTTAAGAGCAGTACTTGCCTGACCATTTACTGCATCCTATTTGCGGGACTCCACCAGGATGTAAACTGGTTTCCCGTTGAGCTTGTAGAAATCCTGCACGTAAAAAAAATTGCAACCTCAGTAGACCTTGCTGTGCCTCTCTTTCAAAAGAAATGAAAATTTTGAACCTACCGAGGTGGCTTAAGAAAAAATAGTTATCCTCGTCTAAATTATCCCCATTGAAGGCCATGTTTAGATTGCAAAAAATTGCAAAAATAGTTATCCCAATCCAACTAAGCTCAAAAGATTATCTCCAACTAAACTGAAGTTATTTTTTTACCTACATTTAATGCTCCATGCAAGCGGCTAAAAATTGATGTGATGGAGAGAGAGTGAAAAAACTTGGAATTTTGATGTAAACTAAACAAGGCCGAAGTATTGAACAGGCAGACTTAGGTGGACTATAGGGTCTAGGGCACTAGGCTTAGTTCCACAACCCTCTCTATTTCATCATATATAGAAACATACCTGCTACATATGCTAGATTCCGAAGAGTTCAGCTTATACATATTCCTTTTGTTGTGGCCAATGGCTATCAGCTATCCTATCCATAGACCATAGGAAAAAAACAAGGTCGTGTGGTATGTAAAGTTGTAAACTAAGGTAAGCTGTTCTTGTAGCCCTGACCACATATACACCTATCTGTTACATCCTACAGATAACATAGGTCTTTTGACCTTAAGGTTCTCAGTTTTACTCGTAGGAGGAAACATTGTCAGCACATCATTTCATTTATTAAAAATCTGCAGTCACATGTATAGGAATAGTTACAAGCAGACTGAGGTCGAATACTTCCTCAGTTTCCTTTAGCTAACTAAAGTGCATGTAAGGAGCATATTGGTGGACCTTGAGAAAAAGCAATATATTATATTTTGGTACCTTTTCTGAACGAACTTATATATATTTTGATACCTTAAACTTGGGAAGCCCAATGAGGCATGCACACTCAACCACGTTAGCTCCTGCGCGCTCTGGAAATGCAAATAGTTTCAGCAGTCATGGAAAGGTTAGTTAGAAGCCACTTTCTTTCTAGTAACTCATGATATAACTGAGAACACAGTATGTAAACACCAGAACATATGCTGTTCGAATATTGTAAAGATCAGTTGCATACAACAGTCCACACAAACAACATTTTGTAATTTGATGAAAAAGAAGGGGAAGGGAAGATAGCTGAAAACTTCTAACATAGTGGTATCCCTTGTTTGCTTATTCTATGAGACACGAGTGCTCAATTCATATCCACAAACTTTTTGCTTGTAACATCAAATAAATGAGATTGTGCATCCAGTCTCATCGAAATCATGCCTATAGTAATTAGCTACCCCATAGGGCGTATCATTCGGACAAGATTTTGTCCTATGATGAATAAACAGCTTGTCCCGCTTAAGGACAAACTTCGTTTACAGTCAAAAGAATATGATGTCCTCCACTCTACATGTCATCACGAAGTTGTTGAGATGCTTCTCAACACCGCAAAGATACTCGATACACCTTTTTTACGCAACAATCTCTGAACTACTACACAAGTACAACCTCAACCAACCTTTTTCCGTATAACGCATCTGACTTCTCTTTTTTCCTTTAAGTTTCTCGTTCTAGGATCGAGAAATCACTGGTGAAAATATTTTCTTTGCTCATAAAAGGAAATCTGGAGTGATAGGTTTAAGTTTTATGTTGGAAAAAATGTTTCCCTTCTTTCGAGAACACATTGTTACATGATTAAATTAGCAGCTAATGGTTGATTGAAGAGCACAGAGTGTTTGATTTCTGTGTACTAATGGTTTGTTCTAATACTCAAATGATATACTCCACACTTCACACAGCTAAAATATAAACATTTAAGAATAGCATCTTTGCATTATACCTATGAACAAATGGGGAAAGTTCCTACAGTACAGGGATTATGTCAAAAGAAATATAAGTGCAATAGTAGTGTTTTTGAGGTCTTCCGTCATTATTAGTACTACCAGACAATAAACATCAACCAGAAAGATATGTGTTACAACTCGCCAAATATTTTTTATGATGATTTCATTACATATTTAGAGCACTAATGCTAATAAACAACCATGCAAAGTTGATGGTTTGCATCCACATATATATCATATTCAACTAAACCGACTTAGGAGGAACTAGGTTGCTTTATACATTAACAAGAAAATAGCATCCAAATTTGCCAGACTTGAACCAAGGTGGTATGGCTTACATTCCCACCCTCAACCAACTAGAGCTAGGCTAAGCTTCCTCAAATATATATCATATTAAACATAGCATGTAAGAATTTACTAACCAAGAAGTCTTATTGCAGCAGAAAGAGTTCCACCAGTTGCAACCAAATCATCAACAACCACTACATGCTCCCCGGGTTCAATAGCTCCAACATGCATCTCCAAACAATCCATCCCATACTCAAGTACATAACTTTCAGAAAATACCTCACCTATAATGTTATAAAAGCAGCAATTATTATCTGTGGGAACTGTAACAAAACAGCACACTACAATGAGTGTCCAGCTAGTTACGGTTTGCTTTCAAAAAAATTACAGTTAATAATATACTTTTGTATAATGATACTTCCACCTAGTAACAATCCTATGACATGCTTTTTACCATGTGGCATATATTGGTATCTTTGGGTTTCACGGTGAAATAAAAAGCAACAGATCCATATATCGTTATTGTTTTTGCTGATGTGGTAGCTATATATGGCATGATATGGTCTAGAGTATGTAGCATATGGTGTTATATTCATTTTCTGAGTAAAAAGTTTACAGTCCAATATATTCAAGATATAATAGCCCTTCGCTTCCCCAACACCGTTGAAGCCAAAATTATGTGTGACCTAATTTATAAAAGTTCTGTTCTTATTTAATTCTCCACCCACATCACCTGGAAGCTTCTTAGGTTTACGTAGTGGTATGAACTTTGCTCCAATGGCTAGCGCAATGGCTGGGCCAAAGATGAATCCTCTGGCTTCAATCCCTAGCAAAATATGAAGACTTGGTCACATGATAATTAAGTTTGAGAGGAGGATATATATGAAGTTAGATTTGAACATGATTATGCATGGCTGCGGTAAAAACACTTTCAGACATTCCTCGTGTGATCAAAAGAGTAACTTGATATCTTTATGTAACACAGCAAAAACCGCAATGACTGTACCGCAATGACTGTAAATAGAAGAGAAACCAAAGGGTGCAAAAATAGAGGTCGTCCAGACAGTGCCGTCCAAGAAGATGCCATACAAGGCCACGTTTAGTTCCAACAAAACTCCTAAAAATGCACTATGCAAAAAAAGATTCTACGTCATATCAAACTTACGGTAGATGTATGGAGTACTAAATGTAGACGAAATCAAAAACTAATTGCACAATTTGGTTGTACTTTACGAGTCGAATCTTTTGAACCTAATTAGTCAATGTTTGGACAATAATTCACAAATACAAACGAAACGCTACAGTAACGCATTAATTATTTGGGCACTCCCAAATCCGGAAACTAAACGTGCCCCAAGGAACACGAGCACCGGACAAGCTGTTTTTTGATGATGAAGATGAAGCAAATCCTCCGAGCGAACCGCAACAGTCCACCACACAAGTGATGCTCTACTTTGGCAGCTGTCACGCCCAACAGGAGATCACTGTGCACATGCAGAGCCCCGCACGGGACCAGGCCATGCGCAGATCGCAGGACTAGGAGGACTAGGAGTGGACGATAGAGGACAAATTACAAGGAAAGCGCGACCACATCTCGGCGTCCGAGCCGACACCGCATGTGCACGACCGCAGCCGTTCGATCAGGATCGCGGCGGCGCCCCACCACGGCGCCCGCCGCCGCCACCACCACCACCCCGCCGGTCCCCGCCCCGGCACACACGAGGCACGTCCCACTTGCACAGTCGCTACTCATGAGATCGCGCCGAGAACTGAGCTCGATCGACCGACCCCGCCCAATCAGCAGCCGTGGCGCGGCGCGGCCCCCAGGGACGGGACGCCGTGGCGCGGCGCGGCCGGACACGACCCAGCGGCCCTGCACTGACGCGAGACCATTGCCGTGGCCCCCATGCCGGCCATAAACCAACGCACACGCCCGCAGCCCCGCACGTAGCGAGCAGATGGTCCTCGACCTGCCCTCCCAGTCCCAGCTGAGCTCGGCGGCATTGGACCCCTGAATTATTACCCAGGGCCAGATAGAACGTCAGATGAATAGATGATGAGAGAGGACTAGAATCAGCATATTTTAGGACTTGGTATCAACATTGAACTCGATCACCTAGTACCCAACTGCTTTGCAGGTGTAGCTGCTGCAGGATTTATTTATTTTACTGTAAACAGCAGCAGGAGTAGACTGTAGGAGTATTTGTAGGCGAGAGCGAACGAGAGATTAAAAAAATGCGTAGGTGGAGGTGGTGGTGGTGAGTGATGACAAGACCTGATCGGCTGATCGCAACGAGCGAACGACAAAGCGTGGGGGACAAAAGGAGCACGGAAGATCTGCCCCAAAGATATTACGGAATCTCAGGACACCACCGCGCCGCGCCCGCCCAGTGCCCCCCACCGACCTGTCGTCAAAGCCTGTTTTCGGTTGGCTGCGGCGTATACCATCGTAAATTAGTACTTAATCCATCCCAAATTGTAAGACGTTTGATTTTTTTGACACTAAGTTTGACCACTCGTCTTATTCAAAAATTTATGTAAAATATCACTTCTTTCGTCGTGGTTTGATTTATTAATAAAAATTCTTCAAGAATGACTTAAATTTGACTATATTTGCACAAATTTTTTGAATAAGACGAGTGGTCAAACTTGGGGCCAAAAAAGTCAAACGTCTTACAATTTGAGATGGAGAAAGTAGTATTTTTCTCTCATATCAAATTAGTCAACAATACTTCGTCACGATCCTACAACGACCAGCGCCAGCAAACCGAACAGACGACAGCACAGCACCGAGCGGCGGCCGCGGAGGGTCACTGTTCCTCCGCTAAAATTTTACTCCTATTATATTAAATCGAATATTCGGACAAATACATAAAGTATTAAATATATATAAAAAATAACTAATTATACTGATTATGACTATCTTGCTAGACAAATCTTTTAAACCTAATTAGTTCATATTTCACAATAAAGTGCTACAGTAACACATATGTTAATAGCGAATTAATTAGCCTTAATAAATTCGTCGGTAAGCCCGACAAATGCTAAAATTTGATTTTTTATTAATATCCGAACACACTAACGACACCGTGTAGCATCCGATGTCACACCCCCCTCCAAACTTTACGCCCTGCTCTAGACACCCCCCTAAGGAAAGTGAACGGCCGGCGCCAGTGGTGGTGGTCGCGACCCGCGAGCAGGCAGGCAGGCGGCGGCAGCTCCGCTTGTCATGATGAACCAATGATGATGACTGGTTAGCTCGGTGGTCGGTTCCCGATTTGATTTACCTGCGACGGCGGCGATGCCCATGCCGCGGTAGCGCTCGACGAACATGTCCACGGCGTCCTTGAACACGCCCGGCCGCAGCAGCAGCTCCGTGATGTCGTTGAACATGATCCCTGCATGCGCAAACGCATGAGGCGGCCGCGAAAGAATGGAATGAAATGAACAACATGCTCCCGTGTGCCCGGGCCGCCGACGTGCGTGCGTGCGTGCCCGATCGAGGCCTCCTCGCGCCGCGCGTGCGGTTCGTCCGAGTCAACCGAATGATTGTGTTGGAGACGAGGGGGCGGACCTGGCTTGGGAAAGTGGGGGACGACGCGGATGGCGTCGGAAATGCCCTGCAGGCGCGGGTCCGCGGCGCCAAGGCTCTTGCCCTTCGCCGAGGCCGCCTCGTCCACCGCCATGGAGGCGTTGTTGCCGCCGCCGATCTTGTTGTTCTCCTGCTCCCCCATATCCACGAGGTCAAACCGATCGACGCTCCGGCCTCACTTGGATGAAAATCACTGCCGGCTTATAGCCCTTCCCTCACGACCTGGCTATGGGTATGGCTTCTTGCTTGTTCCCTGACCTCGATCCTCAGCTCAGTTCCTCCCTCTGATCTCCAGCTGTCGCTTTGAGCGGCCGCTGGAGGTGTGTATAAATAATCACGGCAAGCCGAGACCAGGTACAACCGCGGGGTGGCCGTAGCAAGCACCAAGGGATGTGTCTGTGACAGTGAGAGAGAGATAGGCTTAAGACTCCATCTTGGATTGGAAACCGGCCGCCGGGACCACCATTGTGCAGTGTTTTTCTCTAGGCCTTGTTTAGATTATAAGTTTTTTTTTTCTCTGTCACATTAGATTTTTGCACATATGCATGGAATATTAAATATAGATAAAAAAATAACTAATTACATAGTTTGATTATAAATTACGAGACGAATCTTTTAAACCTAGTTAGATCATAATTAGACAATAATTATCAAATACAAACAAAAATGTTTTAGTACCAAATATTGATTCCTAACCTCTATCTGAACCAGGCCCTACACACTGGCGGAGCCAGGGGGGGGCTGGCAGGGGCCATGGCCCCCCCCAATGTTTGACAACAACAAAGATTAGTAGTATAACTTAATATTTTTTATTTATATTAAGAGGAAGATTATATAAAATTCTTGTCATATATACCTATTAATATCTTCTAGATAATATAATCATACAAAACACAACTAGATAATAAAATTATCGAATGAAAAAAACCTAACCTTCCCAAGTATAATTCCCGACTACGCCGCTTTTTGAATAAATCCAGGCCCCCTACAGATTTTAGAGAAGGGCAAGCCCTGTTCAGCCTCGCTCACCTTGCTGGTCAGTCAGTGCCCAGTGGGCAGTGGCCAAACCTCTTTCTCCGTTTCTCTCTCTCTCTCCCCCGACCCCTCTCTGTCCTGTTCACGAGCCAGTAGTAGCCGTGTCAGCACTGGAGTTTGGGCTTTATTTAGTTTCCGGACATAGGAGTGACCAAATAATTAATGCGTTATTATAGCGTTTTGTTTGTATTTGTGAATTATTGTCTAAATATTAACAAATTAGGCTCAAAAGATTCGACTCGTAAAGTACAACTAAACTGTGCAATTAGTTTTTGATTTCGTCTACATTTAGTACTCTATACATATACCACAAGTTTAATGTGACAGAGAATCTTTTTTTTTGTATAGTACATTTTTCAGAAGCTTGGTAAAAACTAAACATGGCCTTGACTACAGTTGCTACCTCGACTAGCCTGCCGTGGTTGCCCAAATCTTTATGCCAGATTTTGCATGAAGCTAGGTCCCAAACGCCAACAGTGTCGCAGCAGCACCTATGCTAGCCGGCCGGCCGGAAGAACCTTGCCTACTAGCTCTTGCATGGCTGAATAGTCTGTTCGATTGGCTGATTTGTTTCGTTGCTAGATTTACGAAGAAATACTATTGATTAGTTTATGTAAGAGAAAAATACTATTCAACTAAAAAATTATAATCGTTTATGACACACCACGGCCAAACGAACATGCTGCCGGATCCGATGCTCACCCCTGCTGCCCTGCATCACCGCATGACTTTTTCTTCTATGGAATGACTCGTGACACGTCTGCGCATTGCCCAGGGTAGTTGGTGTATGGGGTGCACGGTGCACCATCTGTACGCTGCTACTAGAACACTAGTAGTAGTGATGCCAAGATCAAATGACAGCGTGGCATGTGTTGATAAATGAAGAGGTTTCTACTACTAGACGTGTAAACGTAGGAGTATTACGTCTTCCACCAAAGCTGTGGATTAGCTCCAATTCCAGAGGCATCGAATTTTGGACGGTGCCAAATTGATGGGAATCAGCCGGGCGGTATAGTACCACTACTGGCATTGGGCGCTGTAGGTGTGGCTAATGCTAAGGTATTGTTTAAATTCAAGGTGTAAAGTTTTAGATATCAAATTGGTTGTTAAATGGAGTGTCACGTGAGGTGTTCGGATATTAATAAAAAAATAAATTATAGAATCCGTCAGTAAACCACGAGACGAATTTATTAAACATAATTAAGCCATCATTAACATATATTTACTATAACATCATATTGTCAAATTATAAATTAATTAGACTTAAAAGATTCATCTTGTAAATTAGTCACAAACTATATAATTAATTATCGTCCAACAGTGCCCACGCCGCGGATTTGACCGCTCCGGCATCGCGTCTTTTCTCCCACGGAATCATTGCCATGTGATTTCCGCGCTGCCGCTGCAGCATGACTGCATGTACTGCACCCTGTAGCTGTAGTACTATCCGGAGTGTTGGATTCGAGCTGCTAAACTTTAGCAGCTACTAAATAATTTAGTTATTTTAATAACTTCAAAGTTATTAGATAGGGCTAAAAAAATTTTTAGTAGTTTTTAGTTATAGTGTTTAATTAAAAAGTTATTAAAATAATTAAAATTTATTAAATTTAGTAGTTCTAAGCGAACCAAACAGACTCCACTAGTATCAGTACGCGCGAAGGCGCAGTACGCCGGTACCTGCTCGTACGCAGGCTGCATGCGCGCCCGCCCGGCCTATGACCTAAGGTCCTCAGGCGGTCAGGCCTCGGCGAGCCTCGGCGGCACTCGCCGTCTCGCCCGGCCCATCACCGCAGAGGCCTCGTCGGTGATAAACGATAGGCAATATAAACATAAACGACGAAAAATATTAGATCCAACACAGAGAAGACGAGATCTTAATATAAAAAACCCTTCTAAAAAAGAAAAAAAAACCACAAACACCCGTCAATAAGTCTTCACTATATCCGGTGAGGTTATAAACGTCTAGGATTTACAACTTTTCTTATCCCAAACCTCCCGACAACAGACCTCGCTTTCGCTCCAATAGAAGTTAGTCTTTATCTTTATCTTGTACATAACTCAATTTTATCATAACTCAACATTATCCACAGCGCCCCTAGTGGGCAGCTAGCCGTCGTAGCCTGTGTGGACCGCGGCGGGGAAGCAATCACGCATTCACGAAGCGGACTAGCGGAGTGCACGACGGCGACGGGATTGGCATCCGCGACCAGCGGAACGGAAGGGGAAGCGCGACTGGCCGACTGCGCGACCGAGCGGCAACAGGGGAGGCCATACGGGAGAGTCGGCGCAGAAGATGGCAGGGCAGCCGGAGCTTTCGACCTACAGAGGATTTCTGGGTCAGCGAGCCCAGATCGAGCGTATCCGCTGGCAGTGAGATCCGGGATATTGCCGTGGGCCCGTCCTGCCCACTCCGCATCTCCTGCGCTGTGCTGCGCCGTAGGTTTTGGACCCAAGCTCGGGCTAGGCCGTACACGGAGCCAGCCGGAGCCCGGATCCAATCCAATCGAATTGGGCTACATGTGCCCATATGCCGCGCAAATATTTTTCCTCCTTGCGTGCAAAAAATTTCCATTCTAGAACAGGGCTAAAACTCAAATATTTAAAATTTAACCAATTATATATATATATATATATATATATATATTAAAAGATGCGAACTGATCATAGATAAGTTGTTTAGGTTCCTTGTGGTAGAACCTGCCCACCCAAGTTTAAGTCCTCGACTTGGCACGGGTGTAAGTATTTTCCTGGATTTATTCCAGGATTTAACGACGCTATGCTCGGCAGCGAAGTGTCAGTGATGACTTCGTAAATCTCGAGATCTGCTGGCTCAGTCCTTCGGAGGTGCTCGCCAGTGATGACTTCGTAAATCTCGAGAACCGTCGGCTCAGTCCTTCGGATGTGCTCATAGGGGTGAGTGTACATGCGTGCGTGTTGTGGGCGTCTGCGTTGTACCGTGTAATTCTCAAAAAAAATATGCTAATATTTATGGTACGAAATAAATATTATTATATTCATCATGGAATATATTTTATAGCATATTTATTTGGAGTTATACATGTTGATAATATTTTAAAAAATAATCAAACCCAAGATAGTTGAGTTTGATCAGATCTAGAATTGCATCGTCGTTTGGACGGATGTAGAGTAGTATGTTATACAACTTTGCTACGTTTGTGTTCGTATTCTAAAAATCTTTCCTCTCATGCTTGAATTTTTCGCTTTCCTTTTCCTTTATTTCTTCTTCACAAATAGAATGCGTATAAAAGAGAATAAAACCAAAATTCAAGTAAAGATATACTCTCTTCCATATCTAAATTTTAGTTAATGCCACCTTATGTTGGATTTACGCTTAGCCTAAAGAGGGGTGGATGTGAGCGGTGCCCCCGAATCCTTGGGTTCCCTTCCAAGAATCTATATTAACACTGCTAGTAGTTAGCTTGGCCAAACCAATAGCAGCCAGCAATGCATGGTTAAGCTCGACAAGAGCGGCAAGTCTCGACTGAAATGTCCCGTGAGCACCAAATACGGTGGAGGTTGAATTGGGCGTCTAATTTAAACTTAAAAATTGAGGGTCAAATTAAACCACCACTAGAAAACCCTAAACTACTCAACCAAGATGTGCCTTCACCTAAAGGTCATAAATACCTCAAGCGCTCCGATAATTTGTGCTTTACCAATGATATGATAGTCACTGGATAAATATACTACACCTCTGGCTTTCGAAAAGTCAAATCTAGCTTTTTCTTGCACTTTGCACGTTTTTATATAGATAGACTTGCTTCTTGCTTTGTAATTGGTCCAAAAGGAATATTATATTGTTTGGCCTTAGCAACCGAACTTTTGCTCATTTTCGAATCAACTCTGCCGATTATACCATTTGGCAATGTCCCTTTTTCTCTATGACTAGCCGATGACTCAATGATGATCAGCTTCTGCGTTAGTTTTTCTAAAATATTCACAAAGTTGTTCCTCTAATCGACCACGAACCAATAGTACAAGAAGGCAAATATGTAAACCATGAAAAGGTAGTACCGGTGAGAGATAAAGGGAATGTTTGTATTTTCATCTAACTTTCTATACTAACATCATCCATTTGTGTGAGATATAAACTAATGTACGTGTTCCATGGCAGTTTTACTATCTTACTCACGAACTCACCAACCAGAGGGATCTTTTAAAAAATCCATGTAGTATGGGTATGGCCTACGGTAAGTAGGCATCTTCCATGGTCTTATAGATGATGCAGTGGAGTCATGTTGTTTCTTTTAATTCGGTTAGAGTTAGCATTAATATATGAAGCCAAATCATAAGTACTAGTATTTGCACGTGCTAGTGAATTTTCATTGATTCAGCTATAATTAGTAACATAAGAAATCGAAACATGATTATTAGCATTTGCACATATTGTTGAATTCACATTAACTCGTCTCGAGTTGGGAGTACCTTATGAATTTTCAATAATCTGACTAAAGATAATAGTAGCGGGTGAAGCGGAATTATGGATATTAACGTTTACATATGGTGTTGAATTTACTCGGCTGTATTGTGTAATTCAAATAAAAAAATATTTGTATTGTGTAATTCGTGTATCTGCAACGGTCTGTGCGAGCATTCGTGATTAGATGCAAATCTGTAGTTGCACAAGCAACTGATCTACCTTTCCGTGTGATGTCCTTGATACAAAAAGATCTCTCCTTTTCTCTCTGAACGACTAGCGTCCGGACGGCCTGTGCGAGACCCACACCCAAACACGGCTCCCCATGCCCTGTGCCTACTTCGTTCTGCAAGTTCCACCCGCTCGAATTCTGCGCCGCTCAAACGACTCATCCCACCCACGCCACCTGTCCCCACGTGTGCCCATGTCGTCCGAACATCACTAGCATCACTAGCATCGAGGAGAGGAGGAGACAACAAGCCAAGGCAGCAGAAGTGAGGAGTGAGATGCAACACCTGATTTACTTTTGAAACGTCAAAATAAAATATTTGCAACATACGTTCGAAAAACAGTTGAAACACTTGCAAATACATTTGAAAACCCTTGTAAAAACACCTGAAATGCTTAAAAAAGCCATTGCAAAACATATACAATATTCAGATAAAATATATGCAACATATGTGTGAAACACATGCAACATTTAGATAAATACACTTGCAACATACGTCTAGAAAAATAATTGAAACATTGGAAACAAAAATTTATAACATACATGTACAACCATTGCAACATGTGCAATATCCCGATATACTTTTGCAACATCCACCTGAAACATTTGCATCATGCAAATGAATCTGAAACACTTGAAACATACTCTTGTAACATGGGTTTCCAGCGTGCAATGTCACATTGCTACTTGGATGAATCACAGAGCTCGACGCCGCCGCGGCGCATGGAGCTTGCCGGTGTGCCTCCAGGCGAGGACATGCTCGGTGGCCTGGGTGAGCACTTGCGCGAGGCGCGCGAGCACCCTAGGCGTCGGGAGGACGGGCTTGGCGCGGCAGAGAACGGAGAGCACCCTAGGCGTCGGGAGGACGCTTATGGCGCGGCAGCGCCTCGAAGGTGGTCATGTCTTCAGACTTGGTGGGCGCCGTGGAAGATGGCGGCGACGCGCGGAGTACGCTTGGCTGGGTCGGTTTCCCCGAGCCAAAATTTTTTACGCGATGCGCCTCGAAATCTTGCGGCGGTCAAATATGCCGCAAAAAACTGGGCCAGCGAAATCACGAGGAGCGAACCGGAGGCAGCAGGGACAGATCGCCAAATAAAACGAGTAAGCAGATCTAAACACGGATACGAGTACGTGATTTTTTTTAATTTAGAAACAGAGAAATGGGGGGTTTTGGGCTAGCGTCGCAGGGCCCACCAGGGTGTGTCCAGCCGGCTGGATGCCCGCTCCCCAGCATTAGCGCTTTTCTCTCCGTGACGAGGACAGTCTGTTAATTAAGTGACGATCCTGGCGCCGGACAACGGGTCGCTCTGTGAGAAAGTGGAGAAAAGCAGAAGGAAAGCTATCTGTTTGAGATTCAGATGGAACAGACATACGCAATGCACACAGGCTTGACAGGGCACACCACAATGGTGGAATATTTCCCGAACTGCCCAACAGGGACGTAACGTAACAGAAATGCTATATGACACCCATTAGACAGACTCTAACGTAAGCATAGCAGCCGGTCGTCACCTTTTTCTTCTTCAGCTCCTCCCCCAAATGCGAAAAGGCGTGGAGGCTGAGGCGTGCGTAGGCATGAGAATTCAGAACAGCAGTCACGAAGGAAATCGTTCGTGGATCAACAACGACTCACATGATGCGAGAACTGATAAACCTAGAGTCCAAGAGGATAACCGGGCCAGCTGCAGGCTGAAGGATTCCTCAAAGAAAAAGCTGCAGGCTGAAGCAGCTAGGAGCAGTATACGTGAAGTGTGACCGCGCGGCCGGGAGCAGGACGGATGCACGTCAAAGCTCCGCAGCCGATCTGGGCATATCTTGGGCGCACTCACCGGTCGCGCTCCGCTCGTCCACCACCACATGCCGAAAGAAAGGGACCTCGCGCTCATCTCATCCTCACCACCCCCACCTGCTTTGTCGCGTGCGGCGTGCCCGGCTGCGTCACGCCGCGTGAGAGCGAGACCACAGATCACAGACGAGACCGCCGGAAAGAGGGGAGGGAGGTCAAGTTAACGACGGGTCGTCCACTGGCCCCCGCGCGCGCCGGAGCCGCGGCCGCCCGCGCGCACCAGATCGGCCATGCAGATGCAGTGCCGTGCAGGCAGCGTGGGGGCGGGGTGCGCGTGGGCGCCGCTATTTTTCCCTGGTGTGGTGTCCCCTGCGATGCCTCATGGCTAGCGAGGAAAATTTTGACGAAAAGACGGCGGCGCGGCGACACCCAGATCGGGGAGGAAAGGAACGGGTCTTTCGCGGTGTCTTGTTCGTGCCTGCTCTCACTCATCACATCGTCGTGGCAGCATTACGCAGCTGCGGCGTCGCGTTTACTTAGCCTGGAGAGGACAAGTGATGAACGACACGGCTCGTGGCTTTACCGCATTATTAGTACTAGTTTTGTTTGATTCGACTATTCGAGAGCGCTGCGGGGATGCACTAGAGACTAGAGACTGGAGTGGATGCTGGCCCGCTCTCGGTTAAGTTTGAGCATCTTTTCTGTTCTGGTGAGCAGAGAAGTCGTGGCGTGCGGTGTACTGTAACAGCTAGCCGATTCAGACTGAACGGAAACCATTGGTACCCGGTGGGAAAATCAGTGCCTTTCTGTGGGAGCAGTCAGAGAACATTTTTTCTCCAATGGCTCTCGTCTTAGCGATGCATTGTCACTACTCACTACGGAGCACTCACTGTTGCGTCTGGAAGCACGGCAGCACGGAGTAGGCTGCTAGCTTCAACAGGAAAGCAGTGCGTGCCTCCACTGTTCACTCCATTTCTAGCTTTCTACCACTAACTACTACTGCCGTCTTATCAAGAACTACCTCCATTTCGTTTCCGCGTAAAGCGGTGTCGTCCAGGTCCAACTTCTCCTTTCGAAATGGAGGTAGAGAACACCGGCCTCCACAAGTTTCAATGGCGAAAAAACAGACCAAAGAGCCCCAAGACTTTCTTGCCCGCATGCACCAGCAAGTCGCAACAACGGCGTCGCATGCCAATTGCCAAGGATCTGAAAACTATAGAGGCCTTTTAACCGTCCTACGCACGCACTTACTTGTAGCGCTCGCTCTCGCTCGCACGCACGGTAGGATGGTCCTGGGCGGCGCCCACCGCCACCACGAACCGAGCCGACGCCGACGAGCAGCTAGCTAGCCTCAACAGACGCTCCCGGCCCTTTCGTTTTCCCAAAGGATCTGCTGGTACGGGACGGTAAGATCTGCCGCGTACTGCTCCCGTTGTCCGCACCGCACACGGCCGGCCCGCGCATCCATCCGTCAAAAAGCTAGGGCAGCCTTGATCGTGCGTGTCGTCGCTCTCCAGCTTTAACCAATGGTGATAATGAGTAGTAATGACGACCTCTCTCCTCTGAGAAATCAGAGCTTGACTCCTGTAGCACACTGCGAACGAGCAACCGGTCCTGCAGAGTGCAGACGTGGCCAGTCGAACCTGGACACGACGAGATGACCGCATGCAGAGCTGGAGGCC
The DNA here is from genome assembly GCA_904845875.1 of Miscanthus lutarioriparius. NCBI lineage: Eukaryota > Viridiplantae > Streptophyta > Magnoliopsida > Poales > Poaceae > Miscanthus > Miscanthus lutarioriparius. The sequence continues at coordinate 28,330,812 of CAJGYO010000012.1, forward strand.
ACAGCCCACTGGGCAGCCATGTGCCGGAGCCGCAGAAACGGACGGCGGTAAAAGCCGTACGTGTTCCCTCCCTCCCATGAACACGGAGCAGTTGGATCAATGATGCGCGTGCCAAACTTTGGGTTATTGTTTTCAAATTCGACGTGCTAATCTGGTCTCTCGATAGTGCCTGTGCTCGTCGTGCAAGATACCAGGATCTCGGGAAAGCGAAAGACACTGCACGGCGTCTTTCTCGCTCTCGTCCCTCGCTGCTGTGGCTGTGCTGTGTGTGACTGGAACTGACGCCTTGACGCCAAGCTTTTGCCCAGTAGTAGTACTGCGATCTGTCGCGGAGCTCTGGATAGAGTTTAGCCGAATCAAGGGACCTAATCCAACTGGTGCCGTAAAGGCCACGGGATTTGGGACGGCATCAAACATCCGCACATCGCATGATTGGCCTAGGGTGGCTACCTAGGCACTAGAGGTGTCGTCAGAAGGAAACAGGTGATGACTGGCCAGTCAGGGATCAGCTGGAAAATGGGCGTTAATTCGTCGGGTTCGCTCGGCACGGATCTCCCCCGAGATCCTCTATTGAATCCGCTGCTGTTCTCATTGGTGTCACACATCGTCGCGCCGCATTGTTGGACATTAACGGCCGGTTACTGTTTTGCCTGCACAGGTACAAGCACAAACAGACAGCGGCCGATGGTTGGCAAAGAGCTACGTAAGGTGGTGCACTTGCACGGTTGCCCTCGCTTCAGTGCGTGTTTGCCTTTTCTTTTCTTTTCAGTTTTTGTACTGATTGCCTTTGTTTTGACCTAGTCAACTTGCTGTTGTCCCAGTTTCGATTTGGTGATAAAAGGCAGCAAAAGCACACACGGCGGGCAGTGGTGTGTTTTTTTTTTTGAATGTTGGCAGTGCTGTGTTGACTTAGTTAGTGAGTGTTTGGTCTGTAAAATAAAGTGGTTTAGGATCGTCTCACTCTACTATTTTATTTAGTTTGTGTAATATAATGAGTTGATTCATCACTGCCTCATTCCATATAAAATAGTTAAGGGGTGTTTGGTCTATAAAATAAAGTGCTTTAGGATCGTCTCACTCTACTATTTTATTTGGTTTGTACAATATAATGAGTTGATTCACCACTGCCTCATTTCTTATAAACTACGTGCTATGGAACTTAGAGGCCTTACGCGAGGATGTGCATGCCGTTCTTGACGGAACTGAGTGGCGAAGGGAGAGACCGGTCACCGAAGGCTGGCAAAAAGCTAAAGGCCCTGTTCGGCAGGACCTATTCCGACTGCGGCTGATTTGTAGGATTGATTTATTGTGAGAGAAAAGCACTGTTCCCATGACTAAAAAGTATGACTGATTTTGGCTGATAAGGGCCGAAGCCAAGGACCATATCATGCACACAATGCATCTCTAGTGGACTGGTACTGTGGCACATCAAATCTCACTCGAGTAATCTTTCTGCGTGGTGCACGCAAGTCACACGTACAACTCTAATGTCAATGTGTCATGATAACCTATTCTCTGCAACTAAAAAGAGCGAAACGCTTTTATTCGAGCAGCCCTTCGACATGTACCTGATGGCCTGATGAATGATTAACATGCCCCGCACGGTCCAGGAGTGAGCCGTTCTAAAATATGCCATGTTCACTTGGTTTATATACTTTTTTTAGTCAATAAATAATATTTTTTCTCTCACAATAAATCAACTAATAATATTTTTAGCCATGACTTTTCAGTCAAACGAATAGAGCTATGGATCTGAAGGTTCATATTCCAGTGCCTCACGGGCATTCCTGATTAGCTTGCACTCTACTCCCTACCTGTGATGGAGCCATGGAGGATCCGTACCGTGGATGGTTAAGACATGATGATGGCTCTATTTCAGAGAAAAAAAAATCAATGGGGCCACAGCAATCCCATAAAAGGTAAAAACAGTCTCCACTAAATTTTACATGTTTGGTTGTTGCCATGGCTAGTTTATCTTGGGCCAGAAAATAAACTAACCCCAGTACTTACAAATAGGCGTATGAGAACGGTGCTTGGGCTAGATAGCTTCCTACATTCCTATTCAAACAGTTCCGATGTGCACAGTGAGTCCATTTGTACGTACTTTTACATTAGCTTTAGTTTTTTTTTTGAGCAGAACATACTTGCTTTATTAGTTGACAAGCAACGACGTGATTCACGCTTCCTCGGCCTCACAGATGTAATCAGCTGATGTCAGGCCATCGCAAATTAAAGCCAGCCCAATTGAGAGAATTAAGCCCATCGACGCAATGATCTAGGGACCACGAGTTGGTTGGGTTGGGCCAACACACCAGACAAAAAGTGATGCACACCATATGGGCTTTCCATCGCAAATTCATACGTCTTGTTCACTCTAAAATAAAACTCGTTGTGTCTATCTATTTAGAGCATGTTTGGTCGGACTCCGAGCAGCTCGGCTCCTTTGACTCATTCTCTGTTCATCTCCTGTAATGATACTGTTCACCAGAGCTGTTTTTTTCTCTCCTCCTTTCCTCTCTCACTGACAGCGCCGGAGCCGGAGAAGCATGTTTTTTTATCTCCTCTGGCTTCAGCTCTGGCGCTACAGTTGCGCTAGAGTGTGGGAGTCAGAGCCGGTGGGAGCCCGGCCAAACGCGCCCTTAGTATATACTCCTTCCGTCCATAAGTCTCTATCGTCTAAGCAATTTTTTTCCCAAAAGTCTCCATCATATTAGATGGAGACCACTGGCCTGTTCGGTTGGCTGGTTCGTATCGTTGCTGGTTCGTTTATGTGAGAGAGAAGTACTGCTGGCTAGTTCATTGGAACAGTGTCTATGTGAGGGGGCTAGCCAGCCCAGCCTGCCAGCCAGCCTCAACCGATCATGCTGCACGTGTTTAGCTTCTTGTACGTGCTACGCATTTTGTACTCGTTGACTGCTCCTTGTCTATATTTATTGGTCCTTGGCTGTAACTCCTTGACTGCTTTTTGTCTTAAATGTAAATTGGCGTTGTTTACTGCCCTCTAGTTATTACGCCGAAGGCTAATACTATGGAGAGTATATATGTATACATATCTTGAAATACAAAGTACTCCCGGCCCTACCATGCATTCCATAAAATTTAAGAATATTTAAGAGAATCCTCAAATGACACACGTATCCAGTGATTAAACCTCAATTAAGGAGTTTCTTCTCAAATTATGATTTTCTTTTTAACAATTTTTACTAAATCAGGTATGGATATATTCCGGTACAAATTTTAGGAGTCACGATGCATTATATCCTCAAATGACACATAATCTGTTCTCTGCGCGGCCGTCCGTCCGCTTTTCTGCTCTGGCGCCGCCCGGCCGCGCCGCCAGCCACTCGCGCCACCACTGAATTGGCCGCCGCTCAAGCTTGGGGCTCCGCCAGCTCCAGGCTCTGCCAACCGCCCGCCCCTAGTTCCGGGCTCCAGGCTCTAGCGCTGCCTGCCCGCGCCGCCAGGGAGGGATTCGGCCGCTGCTCTGACCTCCAGCGCCGCCACCGCCTTCTATCCAACTGTGGTTTCGGGGCCTCAACAGCCCATTTGAGTGGACTAGGCCTATTGGTTGCGGTCTTGCGGCCCCAAATCAATCTAGTCCGAACTGATAGGCAGAGCCGAAAACCCGAAGCACAGAGCTAGCGGCGAGAGCCCGAGAGCAAGAGGATCGCTGTGCACTCCGGCGGCGGGACCACGGCACCACCGCGAGTCCACGACGTAGAAGCCGCCCCGCCCGGCTGGGTCGTGTCGCGCGGGAAACTACTTCTGAGCCATTCACGACGCCGCGGTCCCCTAAGCCGCTGCCTCCCGTGAGTCTTGATCCTTGAGGACCGAGGGAACGCAGTTACGGACGCAGGGCTGGATCTGAAGAGGCGCTGACGAATTGGAGGGCCGTTCCAGCCTGGGGATGGGAAGGCTGGTCGTCGCGGCGGCGGTGGCCGCCTGGGCGTTCCCGATTGCAGCTTTGGTGAACTCCGTAGTGCCAGAGCCCTACATGGTGAGTTCCTTCTCTTCCATTCTAAAGCATGCTTCGCTTCGGTTGTTGAGTGTGCTTCTAGTGAACGCTGTTTCATCAGGCTGCAATGGCCTACTGAGGATGGAAACAAAAAAAAATTGAGCTGAACTAGATGAATGACTGGATGTGCACTGTATGCTTATAGGAAATAACTTCGCCCAAGTGATCTAGCCAAATTCTTTTCATAAATAAATGCAAAGACACTTTTCTGTTCGATATATATTTTGTACTTTTATGAATGTAAATATAACACTGAGCATTTACTCAAATGTTCAGGGTATTGTTTCCATTCAGAAACACAAGTAAATAATCCATGCATCACATAAGCCATGGCTTTCTAAAAAATGGAATTCACAGTCGGGGAGTCATGATATCTATATATTTGTTAGGAATTGCTTGGGGGATTGTTAAATTTGCCTCATCTGGTTATACACTAGTTTCAACACTGTAGATACTTTTGAGTAAACCATGAGAAATTCGGTGAACTCTAACCCATGCCTTGTGTTTAGGATGAGATCTTCCATGTTCCACAGGCACAGCAGTATTGCCGTGGAGATTTCTGGACATGGGATCCCATGATCACCACCCCTCCTGGCCTGTGAGTTTTTGACAATTCCTCATTGCTTCATGCTCAAATTTACCCCATGATGGATCGTTGTTGCGATTTTGCAGGTATTATGTTTCACTAGCATATATTGCTTCTTTCTTTCCTGTTGCCTGGATGGTTCGGGTAGCAAAAACATTTGATGTTCTTTGCTCCACAGCAGCTCTCAGATCAACTAATGTTTTCTTGGCAATGGTCTGCGCTGTTCTTTTTCATGACCTGCTTTTGTGCATCCGGCCAGGAATTGGAGAAAGGAAGGCAACTACCTACGCTATTCTTGTAGCATTGTATCCTGTTCACTGGTTCTTCACCTTTCTTTATTACACTGATGTTGCATCATTAGCTGCAGTTCTTGCAATGTACCTATTCTGCTTGAAGAAACAGTTCTGGATCGGCGCAACGGTGAGTGCTTGAACTAATGCTTTATAGAAAGTTCACACTTTATGTTACATATATACACTATCGTTGCATTCACAACATAAACTTATTAGGACCCATATCATCGCCTTATAGCATAACCATTTTTATTATAATTATTTACTGTAGGCGATAGGTGCATTGTGATCTGTACCATCCCCTCTCCTGTATCTTGCCATACTGAAAGCAGCATGTACTCCTAGATTGTTAATTGATAGATTATGCCTGCATTTTAGGAACATGCAGTCAGGGTCTTGATGTTTGTCATAAATTTGTTGATGATCATTAACTTAAATAAATTTCTTTTGTTCTGCAGTTTGGTGTTTTTTCAATACTTTTTCGTCAGACAAATGTAATATGGATTATATTTTTTGCTGCCAATGGTGCTATCACATACGTAAAAGACTTGTATCCCAAGGACAATGTTTCCCATGAGAACAGTGAACCAACACATCAGTCAAAAAAAGCTTCTGTCTGGGATAACAAAATTAGCGCTCAAGCTTTGAGAAGACGGCGAATCAATAGTCCCATAAGTAAGAAGGTCATTGTTTCTGAATCTGCTAACCCTTACAACAGTGAGTGCTCCTGCTCCTTTAATTAAGAACTTATACTTACAAACTGGTTTGGCGATAATTATGTTGCATGCAACCCATCTGATGCCATATCTAACACTTTTGATAATTATGTTCAGGTCTTACAGAGGAAGTGTGGGACATCAGCTTGAAGTTATGGAACTCGAAGTGTGAAATTTTGATTGCCTTTTCACCATTTGTAGTTGTCATGGCGGCATTTGTAGCATTCATAATATGGAATGGTGGTATAGTACTAGGTAAATTTTATCTCTAATTGCTCCTCCTTTTAAGTGATTTAAAAGACTTTAGCTGTATGCTTAGTAATATGTTAAAATTTGCTAAAAGCACTTCCTTTCTTATGCAGGTGCTAAGGAAGCTCATGTTGTTTCGCCACACTTTGCACAGTTTCTGTACTTTGGTCTTGTGTCAGCTGCTGCCCTCCAACCATGGCATTTCACTCCCAACCGAGTATTGGACCTATTCCACTTGTCTGGAAAGAATAAAACCTGTAGTTCTCTGGCAGTATTAATGGGTCTTGGTTTAAGCTTCGTCGCTGTACATTTTTTCAGGTTTATTACCTAGGCGCTTCCTTCATGTCGTTTTTTTGTCCAAGCATGAGAACTGCCACAATGACTTCCCACTAAACCTTTAGACGCTTACCAATGATGGCTCAATATTTTGTTAAAACCACAATGAAGCTAGAAGAAAAGTAGCAAAGCAGTTTCACCACCGTAATGCTTTATTTTAAGCGCAGAGCTAGAGTTGCAGTGCAATATATGCCACAGGAATCTTGACTCTCACTTTTTTTCTTTTATTTAGACAATGATGTTCATCTTCTTTATTTATTCCCAACTTTTAATGAACCGATCATCTTTTGATGCAGCATTGCTCATCCGTATCTTCTTGCTGACAATAGACACTATACCTTCTATATTTGGAGGAAGGTTATTCAAGTAAACTGGATGATGAAATACATGTTGATTCCACTTTATGTGTACTCATGGCTCTCAATCATCAACATCTTAGGTAAGTCTCTTTTACTTGAACATAGGAAAGCTAACTACTTTCATAAGATTAATGAACTATATCTTCTGTTTTTCTCATCTTGCAGCAAAATCACAGACAAGGATTTGGGTGTTATCATTTGTGCTGTCAGTTGCACTGGTTCTTGTACCTGCCCCGCTGGTTGAATTCAGATACTACACAATTCCATTTGTGATACTGGTTCTTCACTCTCCAGCAATTGGCAATGGCAAATTGCTTGCTATGGGGTCACTTTATGCAGCCGTTGACTTGTCTACTCTGGTGATGTTTCTGTCCCGACCATTCCATTGGGAACATGAGCCTGGAACACAAAGGTTTATGTGGTAGTGTAGGATAAAACACGGGAAGTTGGGAATAGAGCAAAAGCTTCATTTTACTGTAGTTTTGATTTGAACTTCTAACAGGACCAGTAAGCATACCTGTGTCCGGCCTATTTGGATCCTTGAGTGAATTTTATGGAAGAAATCAAAACAATAGTGCTGAGTATGGTCATTTTCTTTTTGTCAGCTTTTATGTACACTTGGCATTCTAATCAACCATTGCACAAGTCAAAAATAGGAAGTGCAGACATTGTTTGATCACACGGCTTTGAAGGGCAACAGCAATTTATATGCTTTGATATTGAACAGGAAGTGCAGTGTCACGCCATAGGCAGGTGGTGCTGATAATTTTGACGAGGTTGCCCTCTTCGAGTGAATCGCAGCTGACTGAGAGAAGCAGCTTTGCAAATGGATTGATGATTTCACTACTGTCTAGCTGGCTGAGAGGTTTTGTCCTGTGAGCTAATATTCCTGTATTGTTCTACAAATCACTGTCGTAATTGAAGGAATGTTTGCACCAGAAACTAATTGAGACCTTGTGATGGTTTTAACATTAGTTTCGAATTTGGGTCTTGGCTGCATCTAAATTTAGCATGTTTATCATGTTTGTTGAATATGTTGGATGGTTTCTTAGGTCGATTTTCCAATTATACAGTTGATGGGCAGTCCAAAGAAGCATTTACAGTCTTGCAAGATGACACAAGTGAGGAATAACAAATTTTAGTTTCCTTTATCACTAGTTATATCCAGAAGAAATTAGTAGTCACAAGTGAGTATCTATTTCAAAGCCTCACCCAACAATGCAGCTGTTTCCTAAAGTACAAGAGCCATACACAGAAGGTACACCATACTTCTCGAGGATACGGATTACTGAACAGCTTATGCTGATTAACAGTAATGGCTACACAGGGAAACCATCAATTGCAGGACATTGTTCCGCACATCTCTTAAACATAGAGCCATATACAACATACAACAACATTTTTGCAACCCTCTACAAAATTCCAGTTGTTCACAATCACTAATTTGCATTATTTTTATGTGGCCATCTTTGGTCTTCACAAGGAACTGACCCATGTTCTCCCAAGTAAAAACAGCGACCAGGATCAGATGGTTTAAGGATTCAGAGAGTCAATTCTGTTATCCTTTGTATTTTTGTATAATCCCTTCTTATCTTCCACAGCCTCTCCACAACTTCTTTCATGGATGGTCTGTCTTCGCGGGTAGGAGCGACACACTGGAACGCCACATCAAAGATTTTATTCAGTATATCCTCGTTCACTGCTTCAGTTAACATTGGGTCCAGTATGTCCCTAACATTGCCTCTCTGGTACTTATTGAAGGCCTGTATCAACGATAGACTGAACCTCAGACATCTTAAGTCTAGGACGTATACAACAACAGGAATGAAAAAGTACAAGCATGGGAAGGAGGTGGGTAAAAATTTAACCCAAAGAAGCATCAAATAAGAGCTCATCTTTTATCTATTTAACTCTACAGCATACTTCACTTAATTAGTAGTAATTTGTTTGCAATCTGTCTCCGGCTTCTAACTGGCACACTGGTCTACTTCCCTTGGAAAAATCACTATAGAGGAACTAAAGGGACATTATACTACGTACCCAATTTATAACAATGCTAATGGCAGTCTGACAAAAAGACATCGGAAAAAAACATCAATCCTCGAATTGGTAGGCAAAAGTAGGGTAGCGAATACATACCCATCTCACTGTAATCCTTTCTGTTGGACCCCTCCTTGCCTCAATAGGACGACGGCCTGAAAGGATTTCTAGGAGCAAAATACCATAAGAGAACACATCGCTCTTGATCGTAAGATAGTTTGTCCTCAGATACTCTGGATCTACATAGCCTGCTGTTCCTCTCACATCAGTCTGAATCTGTGACTGGCCTGGCTCAGTAGGACCAGTTCTTGCAAATCCAAAGTCAGCCACTTTGGCCATGAAGCCTTCTGTCAGCAGAATATTTGATGACTTCACATCCCTGTGTATTATGGGCTTCTCTAAAGGCAAAAGAGGAATAACATCAGACTATGAATTGAGAAAAATATGCATGCGTGTTTTTTTTTTGTAGGAATGACAAAATAAAATTTTCTTGTTATCTGGGTGCATACATTACCACTTCATCACTAAAAAGCTGAAGAACATAAATGTGTTACAGAAACATATTTTTCACTGAAGAGAGTTACACTGTTACATATCACGAGCTTATTTCACATGTGGAACTGCATCATGACAAAAAAAATGTTTGATTAAATAGAGATCTGGTCGCAAGTTCTTATGGCCTACTTGGATTGGGTGGTTTGCTCTACAGATTTCAGATTTAGTTCCATTTTGGACTGAATCATAAGGAACTGGACCTCTATCACCCCATCCTAACAAGCCTTAGTTGCAAAAGGAATTCTTTTCATCTTAAAAAAAGTGCCCTAAGCAAAAAAAAAACTCGACCGGGGGGGTTAAGACTGCCCCCGCAGCATTACAAATAAGAAGAAGGACCTTCTCACCCGGCCGAGAAAACCCCCGCCCCCGCCCTTACACATCGCCCCCCCAGTGCTTTGGTTATGGGGACGGATGAGGGGATTTTTTTAACCTCAGCCTGAAATTCGCTCCCACGGGGAGTCGAACCCAGGACCTAAGGAGTGCCGCTGGGTCACCTAACCGTTTAAGTTGCATGATTTGGATTGATAAAGACTAAATTGCTTGATGCTTAACTAAGTACGTGAAGTGTACCTGCATAGAGATGCAGATAAGTCAATCCATGGGCAACATCTATAGCAATTTCAAGCCGCTGATTAAATCCCAAAATTAGGCCATGTTGACCTGAAAGAAGATTTCAAAATATTAGACCAGTCATTTTGGAAGGAATACAAAAAACTAGCAATCTGGTTTACACCTTACCATCCAAATGCTCCCTAAGAGTGCCATTTGATACGTATTCTGTTATGAGAATCCGTTCATTGGCTTTGTCAATACAACCAAGCAATTGGACCAAGTTCTTATGTTCAATATTTTTTAGTAATGCGACTTCGTTGCTGAATTCAGCACGTAAAGAGATAATTTTTTCCTGCCAAATGAAACCATATCAGAATCATAGTTCATACTACAAAGTATGGTCTACAAGAAAACTGCCAATGAAAAGGGAAGTTTATGAAGAAGCACATCGAAAAATAAAAACCAGCACATAACATTATCATTGACTGATGGAGTAAAGAATGGAATATGAGTTCATAGTTCATCATCCAACACCCATCTATCGGTCTATAAATATGGATCAAGTAACGGGTCTACAACATACCTAAACCTGGATTTGACACTCTACCGCAATCTTGATTCCCCAAAATACAATGCATACAAATGTGCGCTAATGCAGATGAGTAATTGTATGTATATAGAAAGGAAAGAGTACAAGATAAGGTCACGGTCCAATTGTCCAAATAAGTCTCAACACAAATAGAACATTCATATCTCACCGAAACTGGCACCATGCGGGGCTAAAGCTAGACCATTGTAGCTAGGAAAGTTGCTAGAATAGTTGCCTGGACAAAAATAAGTTACCTTCTTTGCCCTTTTAATAGCTACGACACGTCCATCTCGCAGCGTCACTCTGTAGACCTTTCCAAAGTAACCTTCGCCAACCATCAAGGCCGGCGCGAAGTTATTTGTCAGTTTAACAACATGTTCAAGACTGAGGTTTAAAGGCTCGTTTCTACTTGGTGGCGAAGAAGACAATGAAAATCTAGATGGACTTGCAGGTACTCGAAGCGGGCTTCCAGGAATTCTATCAGAAAACGACCTCATTTCAGAAGAATTCACTGAAAACAAATAAAAGCAATGTCACAATCGATAGTGAGTTTTTTATACAACCAGAGATAACAAACATATCTCTTGTTTGCTAGTATGAACTTTGTCCTGACAAACAGGTTAGCCATTGCTTTGCTGCGTTGACAGGTTTCATCATGATGAGTGAAATTTTGTTTTCTGACTTACAGGAATTGGAATGTTCTGCAAGAACATGGTCTTCGCTTCCATCCTTCCTTTTTGAGCGAAAACAGGGGCAGAGGGACTCAAAACACACAAGAAACATTCCCGCAGTTGTAGCAGCTACCATAGTGCTACCTGTCTCCAGTCATCAAATAATGGGCAGAGATGTGCTTCTTCATTTGTACTTGATTTCTTTATATGAGCACATTATGGATAGGAAACTGTCTTGTATATGATTGGCACGGAAAAGTCTGCCCCCCTTCTCATAGGTTCAATCAAAACAGAAAAAAACAATAAAGCATTCAGTTTAGCAACTTTGAATGAGAAACAAAATTAGATACTGGTAGTACAAAACGAACTGACACTTGACATACTTCTATCATCAAATAATTCACAATACAGTCGTTTCCAAAAGGTAAAACATGAAGAGTTCGATTGTGAACACACATACAATTTTGCCCTAGGAATTCCATTACCCTTAGTACGTTGCCAGGCAGTAGATGATGATGCATTTATCATAATACAACTAGAGGTGATGTACAGATTCATAGTTGACTAAAAAAGGGGGCAAAAAAGCTAGTAGTCTAGTTTCTGTAGATTTTGTACGTCTGTACTCTGTACTCTGTACTTATCAGTCTAATTCAAACAGTTACTTTGAACTCTACCCGAACCAAGTGCTTAAACATAGGCAGCCAAACAGGACGGAAAGCGAAAGATCAAACTGGAAAAGAAGAGACGAGCAGGTAGTTGATCATGGCATCATGCACGACAGCACCAGAACAAGGTACAAAAAAAGGAAGCACATGAGGATCCAAGGTGCCTCAAATGGCATATAGTGCCAGCTGGCACGGTGTCTGTTGCCAATTAAAGCAAAACTTTAGCTTCAGTCATTTCAGGTCAGTGGCAACATTGTAGCTTAACTGCTTCAGCCTTTAGTTAAGGTCAAGCCCACCATCGAAACCGTGCCAATCCTATCCCACAGAAAAATACTAAAAACAGATGAGCAATGAATCTTTGCGGTCAGCGATGCCATAACGCTTACCTATGCTACTCTGCAATCACCAAAAAAAAACAGGCCAGACAGCAATCCGATCACGCACCAAATATCCTAACCGCTACCAATCGCCGGAACACGCATCTGGAGGCCGAATCCTGGAACTCCAGGAGTTCAAGAATGTTAGGCGAGTACTCACCGGAGAGAAGAGAAGAGACTCGAGCACCGGGCTCCGCCGCGGCTAGCGATGCTCCCCCGTCCCGTCCCGCCGCCCCAACGCCTACCCAACCCGGCAGGCACGCACGACTCCTCGAGGAAACACTTGGACGGAAATGGCGAGGAAGGGTGTTCCTCTCTCCTTTTCAGGAATTCCCTTTTGATTTGATCGGATCTTTGCGGGTGGGCACCCCCTGCTGGCGTGGAAACCGTGTGTGCCTGCGCACCGGTAGGAGGAAGTAGCGAGGCGGTCGCCCAAGACCGACGACCGGGAGGAGAAGACTGGTAAACGACGCCGACGCGCTGGATACTGTATAGGGGCGGCTTCCTGCCAGGTGGGTCCCAGGGTTCGCGGGTTGGTGTGTCGCTGCCGGACGGGGCCCTTTGGGTTGTGTCGCTTCGGAAGTGACGAGGAAGGCTGCCTCCAGATACGAGAAGTTTGTAGGACTGACGTTGGATTGGGTCAATACGCGAGACATCTCTCTGAGTTCAGTCAACTGAGTCAGTAGCGGAGGCGGAGCCGCGGAGCCTCAGGGTTAATTAAGAGGGGAAACACGATTTGCAGCGTAAATGCACAATTAGGGCATATTTGGATGATGCGGTTTTTGAAAGCGGTAGTATCACAAAACTGTGGTTTTATAAGTTAAACAGACACAAAATTGTAGTTTAGAAAAAAAATATCATAATTGGAGTTTCTAAAACTCCAAAAAGACTATAGTTTTGACAAAACCACGGTTTTAAAGAGTACAAGATTTATTGCATCCAAACACTAAGTAAATTTTAAAAACCAAAGTATTTTGTAAAACCATAATATTTCTTCAATACTTTAAAAATACTTTGCATCCAAACACGACCTTCATCGGCTCAACTGCTTTTTACACTTGTTGGCTTGTTGCCCCGACAGTCCTAATCCGTTTGCTGTCTAGTTTCTCTCTTCTTTTTACCATAATAAAAAATTAAAATGGAACAAACAAGTAGATTTATCGCATCTCTCACTTGCAAAGAATAGACATGCAGAGCATGCGGTTCCAAAGAATATATGAAATTTAAAGTGACTCTGTTGGACAAAGTCATGTACTCCTATGTAACTACCGGCGAAGAAGATCGAAGAGATCTATACTGTATAAAAATATGACAGAAATGCCTACTGCTAACGTATAAGATGTTCGACCCAAATATAGATTCTATGGTTTGATTTTGCATGAGATATGAACCATGAGTATAAAATATATTCCCTCAGTTCCAAATTATAAGTCGTTTTGATTTTTTTGTTATATCCATTTTGCTATGGATTTGAATAAATAATATGCCTAGATGCATAACAAAATGTATGAAACAAAAAATTTAAAGCGACTTATAATTTGGAACGAAGAGAGTATATCGTTTCTAAACATTGTTTCAAAGCCTATGGCCTTTGAAACCGTTCTGGTACACGCTTTCTAAAAATTTACACAAATCTAAAAGCAATCGTCTATTTTATCATATATTATTTATCAATTACTTTTTATTTAGTATATTTGCCCACAGTCCTACCCGCACTCATGGTCTTTTTATTCATTTTTAGATAAAATATCTCTAGTGTATTAATTTTTTTACTTATCTATCATGGTTTTTGAAATGTTGTTGTTTTTTTAACAAACTACACCTTATATTAATTCTAAAAGCCAATATCAAGTTTGTATGAATTAAATATAGTGTAGAAAATATACAAAAATATGATTATAACAATAACTTGAACATAAAGATTCATGTGATGTCTATCTAGTATCTATAAATTGTGTGCACCTATTTATAGAACCACACCATGGGCATGTTTAGATGAGTTAGGCTAGCTGCTAGTTGGACAAAAAATTAGCTTAAGTTGGCTTAGCTAATTGACTAACAATTAATCAAATGTTTTGCTAAAGAAATAGTATGTATATTAGCCTTTCTGTTTGGATGCACTAGTATTATTTCTAATTAATTTTTAGCTAGCTGGCAATTAAGTCATGTATTCAATAGGCCCGTATATTGAAAAGCACGGATCTTGACTTATTGATTATTGTACATTCAACGTAAAATCAATGTTTGGAATGTTTATATACTACTAAAACGATTAGGACGTGATTGACTGGTTTTGAAGATATAGGATGACCTTTGTGAATTCCTCAAGACTGCGGAGTGGATTTTTTAGGCTGTTTTCCCATGGCACTGCTTAATAAGATTTTAATCTTTTAAGATAAGATTTCTCTTAGTCATCTTTCACTCGACTATCTTCAAATTCAACAAGAAAATAGGGCAGATTAAATGATGGAAGACATGATCCATGAACACACAAGCAAATCGTAACCATATAGTATGAAAATACTTTCGCTGGTTCCCGTCTGTGCTGTGCGTTAGCACGCCGCACGTGCCACGCCGGGACAACACGCGACGCGCACCATGCACGGTTGAAACTTGAAAGAATCTATATATCTACCTGTTTGATAATCTCTACATATCGAATCCAGGGTCCAAGCTCGGGCACCCGGTTAAGCCACGTCGCCCGTTAACCATTAGCTGCTAGATCAGACAAAAATGAGATCTAGGCCGTCCGATGAGGATCGGTTCTTCATCATCGTCCACGGCAATCGCGAACCTTCGCGGGCCGCACCTGGTTCCGCCCGCTCACCTCCGCCGCTCCGTGTCCACTTTCTTCCCCGTGACCTCTGCTTGGTTGAAACTTCGGCGAGGCGCGCGCGGCGGTGGCCGAGGGCTACCAGCGCCGGCATAACCCCCCGGCGACAGAGCCCGCACGCTCCAGGCCAGCGGCGGTGGCAGCTCCCACACGCGCATGGCCGCCGCCGGCTCCGGCGCCCGCACGCGCCTAGCCGGCACAAGCTGCGGCCCAAAAGTCCGAACGATGATTTACAGGCCCCAGGCATCCCTGTGCTCAAGGGCGGAGCCCAGGTCCGGCCACCCTGGGCCGGTGCCCGGGCTCCTCCTGCTGGCTGCTAGCTGCTGACACGTTAGCTGCTACCGCGCGGGAGCAGGAGCATGCGAAGGGATCCTAGCGCAGGAACATGAACATGAGCTTGAGCTTGAGCATGAGCTGGCTGCTGGCTGCTGCTGACACATTAACCAACGAGCATGAGCATGCGAAGGGATCTAGCCAGGATAATATGATTTTATTTTAGCACGAGCAAGTAGCCAAGCA
This sequence comes from Miscanthus lutarioriparius, assembly GCA_904845875.1. Taxonomy (NCBI): domain Eukaryota; kingdom Viridiplantae; phylum Streptophyta; class Magnoliopsida; order Poales; family Poaceae; genus Miscanthus; species Miscanthus lutarioriparius. The sequence continues at coordinate 28,346,167 of CAJGYO010000012.1, forward strand.
TAATATGATTTTATTTTATCATGAGCATGAGCATATGCAAAGGGATCCTAGCCAGGATACGGCTGTGCACTTCTATTTGAATGAATGGCTCCTTCCACGCTAATTGGTATTTATTTGTTCTTGTCTCTACTAATCCATTCGAATGCATGAGCCAATGAGCCAATGTTTTCATCTACCGTCCCTGTTTCAAATTATAAGATATTGGCCCCTACTAATCCATTTGAATGCATGAGCCAACGAGCCAATGTTGCCATCTACTTCCTCTGTTTTCAAAATATGAATTGTTTTAGATTTTTAATACATTAGTTTTACTATGTATTTAGACATAGTGTGTACTTAAATACATAGCAAATATTATTTATAAAAGCTAAAACGTCTTATGATTTGAAATGGAAGTATAACATCATCTTGGATGATGGTTGCTTTGTCATGCAAAAATATAGTAGAAAGTTCGCCATAGGTGAATTTTTATGTTGGATCTGCTACTGCTTATATCTCGCCGAGGCTTCGTAAAATTCCTGGCTCCGCCGCTGTCTGTGCTTGGCGAACGCCTCAGCAATCTAGGCCATCAGTGCGGCCATTAGCCACCATGGCTCCAGGAGACCAGCGGGGTGGAGGTGGAGGCTCAACCTCACCGAGTCCGTCCGCCTCGATGCCCCTCGGCTCTGCGAGGCCCGCCTCAATACCACGGTGTGTGCTGCACCACCGCATGGCCATCTAGGCCCAGCTCCTTCGCCTCAATTGTCGACACCCAGCGTCGCATTGAGGACTTGATCGGGATTCGAAGCTCGACCGCTCCAGCAGTAGGGCCTCTGGGAAACACCTAGCACCAGCCGTGGAATACTGGACCTGTAAGGCCCTAGGGCTGTTGGGTCCTGCAGCACTTGTGGTGAATCGGCTGGCTATCCTAACCAGAGGAAGGAGAAACGGAGTTGCGTAGGCTATGCCCCAGTGATGGTGCCGACATAGTACCGGACAACTTGGTGTGTGCATTCACAGAGTACCTCTCTGCTTCTGTATCGATAGGGATTTTTTTTTAATTTTAACATTTTTTTTGTAAATTATTTTTAAATCTAACACTATTTTTTTTTTCAAATCTAACACTTTTGACCGTGCCTATTTTCCTGGCGTGGCGAAACGCCTGTGTCGCGTCATGCATGGTGGCGCGGCGAGAGAGATGACGTGGCCACGACTGGAACGCTGACCGGTGACATGGTAGGGTCTGCCGCGCCACCGATCTAGGCACGACACTAATGCGCCACGGCGCATGGCGCCGCAAGCCGCTGTTTATTTTCAAAAAGAAGTGGCAGGACAGACAGTGCCAGTGGCCTGTCAGCCACAGTGACAATCCTGGAAGTGGCGCGTCAAGAGCAGGCGTTGAGATGAGATGGACAGAGGCAGGCAGGTAGGCAAACAGACATCCAAAAAGGCGAAGTGTGATATAAAAAAGAGGAGACAGGTAGAGCTCCCCGATCGGCTCGCTGAATCTTGGCTCAAATTGGCTGAAAATACTGTTCTGGCTAAAATGTTATGAGAAAAAAACACTGTTTCGGCTAAAAAAAAGAAGCTGAACAAGTCGGATATGGGGTAAGCCGAACGAGACCACTTTCATGCTTTGCTCGTCAGTGTGTGTGTGAGAGAGAGAGGAATTGAACAAAAGCACCATGCCACTTTCTACATCCTTTGATGGCAATTTTTAGTTTTGTCTAAGGTTGACATGTATCCACAACAAGCAAACATGCATGGCAGTATCTCATTTATTTTGTGCTTTTCTCTTCGATCATGAGCCTCATAGACGCCCAAGCATTCTTGCGGGCATTTTCTTTGTCAATTGTCAGCTGAGGGCAATGGTTGAAAGTACCATTAGCTGATTTGGTGTGAGAGAAAAATACTATTTATTAGCTGATAAGCTATAGTTTATAAACCAAATACGACCAAACGAACAGGCTGATGCGTGCTGCTGCCTCCGGTACTAGACTAGACATAGTGGTATGTATGTCATATCACTTTGTGTATGGCAATTAACTCGATTTATAAAAAATACGTGTAACATTTCTATCTCTAAATAAATTTATTAAAAAACTAGATTTAAATATCTATCAATGATATTAATTATGTATCATAAATATTAATATTTTTAATATATATTTAATCAAAGTTGTTTCTCAAAAACGAAAACAACATATATTTAGGGACGAGGGAGTATACGTTTGCAATGAGTAGTATGTAGTAGTAGTATCTGAAGAAAAAAAACAAAAAAATAACCAAATCCGCCCCAAGAACACTTGGTACTGGTCTTTATTTGGCATCTCCAATCCTGTAAAGATTGACATGGCTTGGGTGAGATGTAGATTCAGGCTTTGTTAGTGTTTGTCTGTACTTGCACTTGCAGACGATGCATACATAGCTAGTAGTACTTGAGTACACGTACAACATACATACCTCCTACTTCAAGTAATCTCCATAATAATAGTACATAAACTAACGGTACACTAAAAGATGCCATTAGCCATTGTTTTCGGTCAGTACCCAGAACATGGAAGGAAGGCTCAAAGTGATAGCTTCTCCCATGCAAGCAAGCAACTAGCAAGTGTAACAACAAAATGAATGAATGGGCCATGATGGATCTTGAGAGAGGGAGAGGTCAATCAGCCTGTTGGCTCGTTGGTTTCAGTCAGGGCTTATCAGTCAGCCAATAGTATTTTCTTCTCACAACAAATCAGCACCAGTCAGCAAAAATCAGCTCAGAAACCAACCAGCGAACAGACTAAAGGTGCCAAGATAAAAGCTCACACTGTCTCTCACTGTGTGTGTGCGCGTGGGCGCGCGCGCCCCTGCTTGCCTTGCCATGGCAATGGCATGATCACAGGGGCTCATGTCACTATTCACAGCAATTGCATGGTAAAAATCACACAGAACCAAATGGATTGGAGTGGCGCATGGAGCATGGGCCCTGGTTTTGTAGTGCAATCAAAGCATGTCAGTGTTCCTCCATCGGGGAGCTCTATCTGTCTCTTTTTTTTATACTTTTCTCCGTTTGTATTTACTTGTCAGTAACTTTTTATTGTAACAAATTTGACCATCTGTTTTTTCTTCTAAAAAATCTTAGATACTTCAATGTATATAACACTAATGAAGTATGTTCAATAAAGAATCATATATGTGAAAACTTGATGTATCTAAAAATCTTTTGTAGAAAAAAACGTATGATCAAAATTACTGCAGTAAAAATTCGGTGACAAGTAAACGAAAACGGATGTAAGACTGTCTCCAACAGAGCAGCCATCGCGTGACCCAAATGCATAATAGGTATTCCACAGTGTTTTTGCGTACTAAAACGTTCTCCAACCGAAGACGCAGACAAGGTAGCCATTTTGCGTATGAGACGAGGCGGAAGGCAAACATGCGTCGCCTCTCCCGCAAGACGCAAATCTCTAGCGCCGGTAGTGGTGGGCCCATCGAAGGCGTCTGGTGGAGCGGACGACGACGGCGAGCTGCTTCCGTGGACGACGATGGCGAGGTGCGCCCGCACCTGGAAGCTCTGTGCGAGGGAGGTCGTGTCCGCACTGCCGGTGGGGGCTGCCTCCGCTTTCCGTCTGCCATGCTGCTCCACGATGGCTACTTCTTTGGACCGACGGCGGCGACATGAGCTGCTCCACGGCACGGCGGCGCATCATGGCGACGACGACGGTGGCGGCCGCGAGCTGCTCCACTGCTGGACCGCGGCGGGGTAGCTCGACGAGGACAGAGAGGTGGGGTGGGATTTGGGTTTGGCTGTTGGAGAAGCCACAAAATTGAGTACGCAGGGTCTTTACTGTAGGTGATGCAAACATGGAATGGGTGCTCTATTTGCCTCCCCGCTGTTGGAGATAGCCTAAGTATCACACTTTGCCTTTTTGATGTCTGTTTGCCTGCCTGCCTCCGTCTATCTCATCTCAACGCCTGCTCTTGACGTGCCACTTCCAAGATTGTCACTGTGGCTGACACGCCGCTGGCACTGTCTGTCCCGCCACTTCTTTTTGAAAATAAACAGCGGCCTCCCGCGGCATGCGCCGTGGCGCGTCAGTGCTGCGTCTAGATCGATGTCGCGGCAGACCCTGCCATGTCACCAGTCAGCGCCTCGATCAGCGCCACATCATTCCTCTCGCCGCGCCACCATGCATGGCGCGGCACAGGCGTCTCGCCGCGCCAGGGAAATAGACGCGCCCAAAAATGTTAGATTTAAAAAAAAAAGAGTGTTAGATTTAAAAATAGTTTACAAAAAAATGTTAAAATTAAAAAAATTCTCGATAGGTGAGCTGATTGTTTGTCATCGGTCTGTAGCAGGCAAAGGGACGCGCGTCAGACTGTCTCCAACGCCGAGACACAGACCCAAAATACGTCCCCAACAGTGTTTTGCGTAGCTGAAAACATCCTCCAACGGCTCACCCAAACCTGTGACCCATTTTGCCTGCCGCACCGATCGATACGCAAAAAAGCATCGCCTCTCTCCTCGCTACGCAAATCGTCGCTTCGCTTCGCTGCGGCCACCGCTTCGCGTCAGGTGGCCCGCTCCCTTGACAAAGCCGCGCCGCCGCCCCCTTCGTCTCCGCTTTCGCTTTCGCGTCGGCCAGGATCCCGTCCTGCTCCCCCGCAAGGAACGCCGCCCGGCCGGCTCCACCGGTCCCAGCAGCCGGCGACGGCGACCTGCATCTCGGCTAGGCACTCCCCCTAGCCGAAGGCGTGTGGGTGTCGAATCGCGCGGCGCCGCGGAGTCGCCGCCTCCGCTTCTCCGTCTCCTCGACCGCGCCGCCCACTCCTACAGCGAGGTGCGCCTGGGCCGGCCCAGCATCGCAGGAGATCCGGCGGATTAGCTGCACCTCGCGTCCTTCCGTGGCTGCTGCGGTGCGGCGAACTGAGATCCAGTTAAATCACGGCAGCTGCTTCTCCTCCCCGTCCCTGTGGGCGCCGTGGAGTCAAGGGAGCTCCAGACAAATCATGGCAATCGAAGCTTGCTGCTGGTTGCATCCTGGCCTCCATCCGCATGCTCCACCACCAAAGCACCAAGCCACCAACAGCTTGGGAAAGTAAGGAGATGACAAACTAGTCCATCGAAACAAAGGAGTGGTATAGAATCTTCTATCCCCATCCCAAACAGCTCGGTCGGACTGCGGCACCGGAGGAGAGGGAGATTTTTTTTGCGTTTGCTGTTGGAGAGGAGAGGCTGTGGTTGCGGTACCCTTTCACTGTGCGTCACCTATCCTGGTATGAGTCTTTGATTTGGGTCTTTCTCGTTGGAGATAGCCTCATAGAATGACGCAAAGGGCTTCTGGGCTCTCGAATTAGAAGGTACTACTACTATATTGTTTTTTATACTACTGAGTTAAAAGGTGATACTACAAAAGTAACTGCTCCAGATTGGGTTCCATTGGGAGTTAGGCAATGATGCTTGAGTGGAGGCTGAATACTGGTGACACACTATGTAGAACACTGAATAAATTCGAGGAAACATTTAATTTGATGACTATACTGAACTGCTGGGTCAGATTCCTCGCTCCTCTAATGCAAATGGAGCCAATGCTAACATCCAAGCAGTTCCTAAGCGATACAAGTCACAGAAAGCTATAACTGAATCCTGAATAGGTAACTAAATTTCCCCTCAAAGTAGTTTTCTTAATTTGCCTTTCCTTTCAGTCTATCAAAATAACTCACTGGACAGAAATGACTGGTAGTTTCTTTTCTCCTCATTTAAGGTTGTGAAAATCTGAGCTGAAGATGAGGAGATGAGCAAAGCTGCCTCTCTCTTATACCTTCTTTCCTGTTTTGCTTTGGAAGGATGAAGTTGATTATTTGAATGTAACCATGTTGTCTGTTTCCGGGCTCCTTGACAAAGTGGTTTAAAAAAAATGGTATGTTGGTGTCATGTGGGGCCATCCATACGAGAGGAGGAGACGCGCTCGCGACGTGCGCCGTGACGCGGAGCGTGCGGAGGCAGCAGGGACTCCAGTTTGAGTTAGTTTGAGTTGTTTCCTTTTATTTAGGAAAGATTGTTTCCTTTTATTAGAAGAGTTTGTTTTCTTTTATTAGAAAGCCAAGGGCTATATATATTTGTAACAAACTTGGTTTTTGGAGAAACAAAAAATACGAACTTTTTAAAATTTTTCCTGCAATGTATGAAGCATGTAGATGCTAGGTCAAACAAAGAACAATTTATAAATAAATTGTTGCATACATATAGTGTTGTTTGTAGGAGCTTGCCGGAGTTCCTTATTTGGTTTAGGGTTTTGTGTTGGAGAGCACAAGTCCGTAGCAAATCCTTTTGACTCCTTCTGGAATCTCTCATGAAACCCTTGACCTAATTTCTATAATCAACCAACTATCTTCATCAACTCAATGCCCGTGAGTTGCCAACCCTTGGCATTGGACTCCCAAAACCCTAATGACCCTTAGTGGACCCCACTAGGATGTATTCATGCTTGGCAACGCATGTATACACTCATAGAGACCCAAGGTATAGTTAGAATGGAAAAGTAGAAATAGAAAAGACTTAGAAAAGAGGAGAAAATGGAAAAGGCCATTTCGGCCAAGAGCAACCATACATGCCCACTGATCAGCCACCTCATCCCTCAAAATCCGTCTCAAGATAAAGCTCTTTATTGGCTCGCTTTCTGCGCAGACCGCAGCCTACCCCCATCGCTTAGCCCAGCCCCGCGCGTTCGCACCTAGGCCGACCCAGTAGAACAACATCCTGGCCCGCTCGCCCTCGCATCCCAACGACGCCAGCGCCAACGTCGTTGTTTTTCCCCTGACGCCGACAGAGGGACCCGCTTATCATCCCCTTCCTCCTTGGTCCCCCTCGCTCGCCTGCTGGTTTGCGGCGCGCAGCAATGATGCCAGATGGAATCCTGTGGCTGCCCTGCTCAACCTAGCCATCCTCGCTCCAACCGACTCACGCCCCTTGATGGCTGCCACGTCGCCGATCCGCGGCGCTGAACCCCTGTCCTCAGCTCAAGGCTGCTTTGGCGGCGCAGAACGGGCCATGCCATGGATGACGCCACCACCGCCACCCCCTGTTCCCTCCTTGTCGAGCCACGGTCTCGCGAAATTGGGAGCACCACCAGCGCCCACGATCGCGCCGCCATGCCCTGTAACCCTAGCCCACCTCGCTAGAGGCCCTTCGATCACCCTCGATCTTCATCCACCGTCACCACGGCTCCATGGATGAGCCCCGCTATAAAACCCACGGAACCGAGGCCCTAGCCCTCTCCTAGCCTTGCGCCGCCACCCAAAGGCAAACCACTTCACACCGAGCCAGAGAAGAGAGAGGAGGAGGAAGAAGGAGGCTCCGCACGAGCACCTTCGGGCCATCGGAGCAGAGAGCGATGCCATGATCACCATGCTAGCAGCGTTGCGCTTCTCCTGCACGGCCATGACTCACCACCACTCGACTCGCGCTTCGCCTGCGCGGAGCCTCCTTCCGTTCAACACCTACACGGTGAGCTCCCGACTCCCCTTGCTCGCCGTCAGAGAGCCCACCATGAGCTCCATCGCGCTTTCCCCAACCTAGGGAAGCACAAGGCCGGCTTGCCGAGCCCCTCGGACACGCTGCATACACACGCGTACCGACTAACCAAGCCAAGGCAAGGCCTTCCTGAGTGTCGAGCGCACGGGAACGCCATGCGTGACTGCCCTGACCGCCATTGCCACTGTGGCCAAGACCTTCGCGCACCATCCCGCGTTCCGCCCATCGCAGAAACGTAGAGGTAGCACAAGCACAGAGATGGCGGTCGCTTCTGCATGTAATGATGGAAGCCCTTGCCCTTTTGACCATAGGAGCCTGTTCACGGAACCTTGACCTCATCGGCTCGGACGCTACCCAGAGCTCCACCGCGTCCGAGCTCGCCCTCACCACCTCCAAATTGCCTTGCCCATCGAGAAACGCCAGAGGGCTTCGGCCGATCAGAAGTGAGTACACCACCCTCCCGCGCTAGAAGATGGAGGCAGGAAGGACCTGGGATCGCCGCTCGCAACCACTTCGCCGGACCAACGTATGCCCTTGCCGCCGTCATGCTGCGGTTGCCCTGCCCATCTCTGGTCGCCTCGCCTGACGAGGCTTGGCCATCGAGCTCCGCCCCGTCCTAGCGGACCTAGCCGCCCACGAAGACGGAGAAGAAGGCGCCACCTTGATCGAGTTTACGCGACCAAGACCTGTCGCTCGCCGGTACGACCGTCTATCGGAGCGCCGCTGCAGTGCAACTGCCCTCGCCGATTCCGGCCACCTCGCTCCATGGGGAGTGGCCGATGATGCCCTCCATGACCTCGTTCGTCCAGACGCCTAGTCGGCTAAGGCCATAGTCCCACCTAGCCCCTCGCCGCCGCCAAGGTGACCTCATCGGAGCTCTATTACGAGCGCCACAGTGGAGCAGACCCGCTGCCATGGACCATGGTGTGATGCCGTGACGAGTCCGTCACCATGCCCTTTTTAACTGTTTCCTACACCATCGTGATCTCTAACCTTACCACCGCGTTCGCGACCATAGCTATCGCACGGACTCACTGAAGGGTCGAGATGGCGGACTAGAGGGGGGGTGAATAGTCTTTTCTAAAATTAATCGCGTCGGCTAACCGATATAAATGCGGAATTAAAACAATCGGTCTAGCCAAGACTACACCCCTCTATATATGTTCACTAGCACCTTGCAAGGATACTAATAAAGCAACTAAGGTGCCGGGCTAGCTAGAGCTCTCCTAAACAATTCTAGGAGCAAGGTCACACAAACCTATGCCACTAGTACTTTAAGTAACAAGGGAGCTCCTACACATGCTAGTAAGCAAAAGCACAAAGCTAACTAAGCTCTCTAGCAATGCTCAATAACAAGGCAACCAACGCCTAATTAGAGAACGCAAATACTTAGCTACACAAACTAAGCAATGTGACTAACAAGGTTACTAAAACCAAATTAGCCACGCAAGGAAACTACTTCTATGCTACACAAGCAAGAAGGTAATTAGCTAGCTACACAAGCTATCTAATTACAAGAGCAACTACACAAGCTTAAGATATATATATAAGTAATTGCAAGCTTGTGTAATGGGGATGCAAACCAACGGGAAGAACAAGGTTGACACGATGATTTTTTTCTCCCGAGGTTCACGTGTTTGCCAACACGCTAGTCCCCAGATTGTCGACCACTCACTTGGTGGTTCGGGCGCTAATTAGCATCATCACCGCTAAGCCCGCACGCCGGGCACCGCAAGAACCTACCCCTTGAGTGAGGGTAGCTCAATGACACGCTTTACTAAGGTTGCTCTTCATGACTCCATGGGCGAGCACAATGCCCCTCACAAGCACTTCTCCGGAGCGCCGCACAGCTTCTTCTTCTTGCGCGCGGACGGAGACCACCACCAAGCCATCTAGGAGGTGGCAACCTCCAAGAGTAACAAGCACCACCGGCTCGCAACTCGATCACCTAGTGCCACTCGATGCAACCTCACGATGCAATCGCACTAGAATCGCTCACTCACACAATCGAATGATCACTATCAAGTATATGTGTGATGGAGGGCTCCCAAGCACTCACAAGCATGGACACTAAGTCCCTTGAGGTGCTCTACACCAGCCATGGCCGAGGGCCACTTCTATTTATAGCCCCAAGGGCTAAACTAGCCGTTACCCCTTCATCAAGCAACGGTCGGGACGACCGGACGCTTCCGTCCGATCGACCGGACGCTGGACCTCGTTGTCCGGCCGTGCGATGCACGCCACGTGTCCCCATGTTCAACGGTCATCTTCCGATCCCAACGGTCATCTCGCCGACCAGACGCGAAGATTTTCAACCGACCGGACGCAGAACCCCGTCCGGTCGTTTCAAAGAAGCTCCCGAGCATGACCGGACGCGTCTCGGCCGAACGCGCGATCGACGCACGCCAGCCGTCCGGTCACTCTCCACCTTCGCTACACTCCACGTCGTCGGCGTGACCGAACGCAGCTAGCCCGGCAATGTCCGTGCAGGTATCAGATCCAAGGTCCGGTCGGTTGATTGACCGACGCCAAAGATCTTCGCGACCAACTCATTCTCACTTCTAACTTCTTCACCCTTGCTCCAAAGTGCTAACCACAAGAACTTGCAACCGGCGCAATAGAAAAAATAGGCATTCTATTTTCCCGAAAGCGCGCGAATCCCGCCTCATAAGCTTCGGCGGGGGAGAGAGGGACCCAAACCCATCTCACCCCTACAAACACCACCTCCTTTGTAAATGTGCCAACACCACCAAGTGTACACCACCATGTGTATGTGTGTTAGCATTTTCACAATCATTTCCCAAAGGATGTTAGCCACTCAACTTGCCACGCCCACTCGATCCTAGCGACAATGCAAAGTTAGATCACTCGAGTGGCACTAGATGACCGATATGCAAACAAGTTTGCCCTCTTGATAGTACGGCCATCTATCCTAAACCTACCATAAACTTCTCTACACACCTATGACCGGTGAAATAAAATGCCCTAGGTTATACCTTTGCCTTTATGCGCATTCCATACCATCTCCTCCAATGTCGATGCAACACATGCACCAACACTATCAACAATGATATGATCCACTTCATATCATCACGTGATCATATTGGTTCATCGATCTTGACTTCACTTGCCCTTCACCGCTGCCATCGTCCATCGGCGCCAAGTCTTGCTCAAGCTTCACCGCCACGCCGTCCATCACTCCAAAGCCTTCGACTTGCCCTTCACGCTTGCAACCGTCCATCAAGCCAAGTCTTGTCTTGATCTTCTCCACCTTGATCACATGACTCAATGTCATGTCTCATGTGCAATAAGCTCCTTCATCATCACATGTGTGAGCTTTGCAACATCTCCAAGCCATTTTCACCTTCATAGCGTATGTTGCTCACACACATGTACCTGTGGACTAATCACCTGTGTATCTCACATAAACACAATTAGTCCACCTAGGTTGTCACTCAATTACCAAAACCAACAAGGACCTTTCACTCACGCCCACACACTATCCCTAGAGACTGGCCTTGCTTCGCCCCCGCCATTTGTGGACACACGCCACGATCCGTGGACTTGTGCACGCGCACTTGCATGTGGTGACGCGCGGCCGTGCCTCCGCACGCCGTCGTGTGAGCCTCGGAACCACACCGCCTCCGCTTTGCCCCCACCATCGTGGCTAGAGCCACTGGGAGCACCAGGAGCTCCCTCAGCACGCCTACCATGGTCGTAGAAGCACCGTGGAGCTCACACGCTCCTCCAACTGGGCTCTCGCTACCACTGCAGCCCTGACCAAGCATGCCGATGAACCCACGCCGTCGTTCACCATGACCAACCAACTGGAGCCGCCCGACCACCATGTTAACTTCACCGGGACACCTGCTATGGCATGACCAAGCTTTTGCCCACCTTAATTGCACACCCGCGCCGCTGGAGGGGCTCACTGATGAGCTCACCACCGGTGGAAGCATGACGGGGAAGAAGATTGGGATTTTCCCCTCGCCGGCCACACGTTCGTGCACTTGGTGCACGTGAACCGAACCCTGGGAAGGAGTAAGTGGACCAACTCTTTCATAGATCTGCTCTGTGGTCTATGGACCAATGCAGGCGGGTTCACCTTGAACTGCGCCTCGCCTGTCAGTCACCATTTGACCCCGGACCCACATATTAGTGACCAGTGCCGAGGGCCCACCTGTTAGCCGCGGTTTAGCTCTGACGACGCCATGCTGACGTCATGCCGAAGATGAGACCGCGCCAGCGTCGGGGACTTTGGCGATCCCTCCGACCACCTCGGCAACCTTTCCGACCACTTCGGCAATCTTTCCGACCACGTCGGCGACCACTCCGACCACCTCCGTGATCTCTCCGACCACATCGGCGACCACTCCGACCACCTCCGCGATCCCTCCGACCACTTCGACGATCTTTCCGACCACCTTGGTGACCTCTCCGACCACCACACTAGCTGTTACACCACTCCAAGCCCCTACATGCCACGTAAACCAGTCAGAGTGACACGTGTCAGCCCTGAATAAATCAGCCTTAATTATTTTCAGAAATGGATTTAATCTTTGGAAATTCATAACTAATTCATATGACCTCAGAAAAATATGAAACCAGTTCCCACATTTTTCTAAAATCAAGCTCAACACCATGGACATGTCCTTGTCCACCCGTTTTACGCCACACAATGCAAGGCCGATACTCGCCTCTCTTTTGGACCTGCGGTCTGGCCTACCGACTTGCGAAACGCCTTCGTCGCCAACCCTAGCTGTGTTTGACAGCAGTAGGCACATCTTAGCCAGTTGCTGCCATTCCCAGCCAGCCATAGCCAGCCTTTGGCCAACCATAGCCACTTGTAGCCAGCCACAGCCAGCCACAGCAAGCCGTAGCAAGCCACAGCTAGCCACAGCAGGCCGTAGCTGGCCTCAGCTGGCCAAAAGAAGCCACAACCCTCCGGGACAAGTTACAACCGCCCCTGGCCATCCTCACCTTTACCGCAAAGACGAATCCTAGTTGGACGCCATTCCCGATGCCGATGAAAGCCCTCCCTTCGCTCTTTCATACACTCGATCTTGCACCTGTCATTCACGATCTATGCCTATCTAAATCCATATATGCCATGCCCTTATGCAGGTTCCCTCGTTGCTACGGAGATGTGCTACTCCATTCGTGTGGTTGTGTCTTAGCTCTTATGTTGGGTTGTCGGGATTCTTGTTCTTTATGTTATGTTTGTTTGCCTAAGGACCGTACCTTCAAACCGGTCGAGGGATCGTACCTCATTCGACCATTTCGGTAGTGGGTTCACCCCACCATGGCCGTAATGGCGAGCGTAACTCGCACCCTCGCTTTTAGTTGTCTCCGACGTACTACAATTATTAGTAATCCGATTTGGCCCTAGGACCTGGCCATTCTGGACTGAACATTGGTGCGGATATCACCCGCACACAATGAGCCCTTTGTGGCCTAACTTAGTGGACGAGTCGGGATATGATGATTGAAGAAGACGGATGCCAACTCGTGTAGGATAAGCTCATATGATTGCACCACCTTGACCATAGCATTCCTTCGGATCTAAGCGGTGACAACCGCACTGCTGCGAACCGAGGGAATAGCATTGTGCCATTAGTTGCACGACCGTGATGCCCTATGAGTTGGTTTGGATCATAGGACTGTAACTCTTCTCTCCAACCTTCGTCCGTTCCATGACAAGTTGGTCGAAAGAGTACAGATTCCATTCTTCTCTCTCCTTGGTTCTCAATCCTCATCAATCCAGTAAGAGGTGGAATGAGCCCCTTGCTTGTTTGGTGTTTATTGCGCTCTTGATTCCATTCCTTTGATTCTCGTCGGCCTCTAGGGCGAGTGGATCAAAGGAAGGCGAATCTCGTGTTCTTCTCTTTGGTTCTTTCGTGCTTAAGCCCTTGTATGTTTGTTCCCAATTGGACCGTAGCATTTCTATGGTTCTTGCGGTGACAACCGCACCGCTAAGAACCCTAGGGTGTCTTAGTGCATTTAGTGCACCTAGGTCTTGGTACCCTACCAGTGGATTGAGCACTCGTGTCCTTTTGTGTGTCGCTCCTTTCCGATGCCTCATCCTTTGCCATGGTGTGTGTATAGGAAGGAGTAGACCTCTGCCATACCTTTTCTCTCCTGCCCCACCCTTTCTTGTTCCTCGTCAATTACAATGGCGTACGGATTGAGAGAGACCGGAATTGTATAGCCGCTCCTTTCGATTCATGTCAATCTCTATGACGCTCGGATCGAAAGACCGTGAGCCGTGGTGTTTGCTTAGGATGAACTGAGGTCTTGGCCATTTATCTTGAAGCTATACAGGTCGACCACAGTTGGCCTGGGAAGTACAGGCTAGGCCTTGACTTAAGCCCGTGCTTAGTGAACAACCACTCCTGTTTCTTTGGCCCATGGATCGGACATCAGCCGAGAGGGCCAAGTCATTTCCTCTTTGTGTTCCTTCTAGGTCTTGTCACCTTTCTAGAATATTGTTTGTTCTCTTGCCTTGAGTGTGTTTTGGAGGTAATTGCCTCGAGGACAACGTTGGAACGGAACCCAATGGAGAAGGAGAACGTGATCGATGACAGGACCCTAGGAAGAGGAGACTTTGCTGATCGACTACATCAACTAATGAAGATTTGTACCACTACTACCTCGACATCGCAGGTGTCATGGCAACACCCTCTTTTAGAGAAACCTATTAGACATTGCATAATATCTAGAACTGCTAGCGCTTTATATTTAATCATTTGCTAGTATATTGATGCATGCTACTACCTGAGCCATTATCACCTTGATGCAACCCACTCTACCACGTCACCCTGCTTTGCGCATTCGCTCACTTATACATGCTGATTTGCCTGCTTGCTTGCATATTACACCACTATACTTATTATTAACTCCACTTTGCATTATATCGGGGATGTGATGCTGGTGGTGAACCCCTGGGAATGGTTTGGCTTGGGAAGCCGGACTCGGTGGTGTATGAGCTTGCTGCGTGTGTGCCTTGGGTGCGTGGAGAGTGAGGGTTGCGTCGACCGAGCTGGAATAACGATGAGCCTGGGGCGAGTCTTGCCATGTGGTGCTACCTGGGCACCTGGATATGGAATACCTGTGGCGGGTAAATGGTAATTGGAGGTGGCCTTGGGTGTGAACCTGTGATGGGAGGAGCCCAGGGTGGAGGTGCTGTGGTGGCACGTAAAATGGAAACCCTGATGAAGATATTCTGGCTTGGTCAATCCCTAAGGATTTACTAGTACTCAGATTCACCGGGAATCCTTTACATCCCACTCGCCCTATATGGTGCGGGACGGTCGAACTACTTAGTAGAGCGATGCTACTACTGCTAGGCGAACGTGTGCAAGGAGGTACGGGGCACGCGGTTCTTCCCCCACACCCTTCCGAGACTTCAGGAGGCCTTGTGGACCTGGCTCTTGACATCCGGAGGGCCCCGGCTCTGTCTACGACTCACAGTATCAGCCATCCCAGACTAGACTTGGGATGTTCTAGGGCTGAGAGGTAGGGTGGCATCGTTCTAGGCTAGCAAGCGACTAGAATTCTGCCTAGGAGATTCTAGACTCCGAGGATGGCTAATCTTGTGGGTATGTAAAACCTCTGCATAGTGTATGGTTGATCGATCGATACATATGCCGACTTGTCGGCTATGGACCTTTCCTAGGTTTCGCTTAAACTAGATAGGAGATGAGTCCTTCTTTCCTCCCTCTAGGGTTGGGGTATTTTCCAGTCATGAGCCTTGGGGGCTACGGGCCGTTGAGACAAGGCCGAGAGGGAGTTGGCCTGTCGACCTGAGTATGTGAGATGAGATATGGTGTGGTGGTGTGGAGATGGTTTGGGATGGATGGTTGGTGGATGGATATGGATGGTGTGGTGGTGAATGTGTTAAAAACTGGATATTATTACTATATTACTAATGTTATTTACTTCTCATGCGCTAAGGATGCAAACCACAGCCAAATATTAGGATCGTCAGATCCCTTGTTTATCTTTTCCACTAAAGCTCATCGGTGCTGACCATGGCCTGCACACATCTAGCGGTGTGCAGATTTCCTGCTTCTCAGAGATGCTGACTTTAGAAGGATTGGGAGGTCTCGTGCCTATGCTCAAGTTTGGTTCGGAGATGGAATCTACGCTGCACTACGCCAACTCTGATGATGCCCGTGAAGGAGGAGCCTTCACTCGATAGTCTTCCGCTAGATTAACTCTGTAATAGGTGTGTCCCCAGTGATGTAATATCTTGTATTCTTGTAATCTTACGATGTATGATTGTGACATCGACTGAAATATGATAATATGATGGAATCAGTTCTTGGTTTTATCATATTAAAATTCATTATGTGGATTTTCCCTTCAAGGAAAATTGAGGATGTTTCAATATTATTGTACGGAGAACCTTTAGAGGGCAAGCAATATATTACCATCTAATCTCCCATCTCTTCTCCAAACAAGCCTAGGCTGTCAGAGGGGAAAAACCTCGCCCTAGATGACGGAACGAGACTACGAACTCCATAGTCAAGGGCCGGCTACCCTAGGGCCAACGCTCTTGACAACTTGGTATCACGGTCTAGGCGATCCAGTCCATCTCGTGCCCCATCGCCAACTCCAGCCGCCGCACCACCCTCAGCCACCGCGTCGTCGCCCTCGCCTCGCATAGACGCCATGGGCGACAACACCGTCAACAACGCCGACAATGTTGCCTTGCCGGCGACCTTGGACTCCCTGGTCGCGTCCATCAGGACCCTTTAGACGTCCGTGGAGGCCAACGCCCAGGCCATCCAGCGCCTGGACGCCGCGCACCCTCCGCCGGGTGGATAGTCATCCTCCGCACACTCCGGGCCGCATTTCCAAAAGCTCGACTTCCCATGCTATGATGGCAAGTCTGACCCGCTGATCTTCATCAACCGGTGTGAATCCTACTTCCACCAGCAGAGGATCATGGAGGAAGAGAAAGTGTGGATGGCTTCCTACAACTTGGAAGAGGGTGTCCAGCTGTGGTACATCCAGGTCCAGGCAGACGAGGGCATTCCCTCATGGCGCCGCTTCAAGGATCTTCTCCATCTCCGCTACGGACCACCGCTGCGCTCCAATCCCCTCCATGAATTGGCCTCATGCAAGCGCACCAGCACTGTCGCGGAGTACCAGGACCGTTTTCAAGCGCTCCTCCCCCGTGCCGGGTGCCTCAATGAGGGACAACGCGTCCAGCTCTTCACCGGGGGCCTCCAGCCACCGCTTAGCCTCAACGTCGAGGTCCACAATCCGCAGACTCTAGCCGGCGCTATGAGCCTCGCCCGCAAGCTGGAGTTACGGGAGCAGTACGCGCCGCCAGCTGACCACACCTTCACAGCGCCTGGCACTGCCTGCACCACCAGGGGCCAATCCTCCTGGGCCGCACCCCGTCACCATGGAGGGTCGACCTATCAAGCGCCTGTCCATGGCCGAGCAGGAAGAACGCCGCCGGCTAGGCCTATGCTACAACTGCGATGAAAAATTCGTTCGCGGTCACAACCGCGTCTGCAAGCGCCTGTTCTTACTGGATGGCACCATGGAGGATGGGGAGGATCCGCTCGACTCCGTTGAACCGGCAACCATGGAGGCAGAGTCACCCCTCTTCTCCCTTCATGCCATCACGGGCGTCCGCTTCACCGACACCATGCAGCTAGACGTTGTCATTGGCGGCACCCCCCTCATCGCGCTTCTAGACTCGGGGTCTACTCACAACTTCATCTCTGAGTCCACGGCGCAGCACACCGGCCTACCTCTCCAACATCGCCCTCGCCTCACGGCTATAGTGGCAAACGGCGAACGGGTGTCTTGCGTGGGCGTCATCCGCCAGGCCGCGGTCACCATCCACGACGATCTCTTCCACGTCGATCTTTTTGTCATGCCACTTGCAGGTTACGACGTGGTGTTGGGCACCTAGTGGTTGGCGATGCTCGGGCCTGTCCTGTGGGATTTCGGCGCCTAGTCCATGACGTTCCAGCGGCAGGGCCAGTTCATCTGCTGGCAGGGGGTCGCCGGGGCCGAGGCACCCGCCGTCCACACCACCATGGCCACACCGACCCTGCTGGACGAGCTGCTCACATCCTTCGATGACGTCTTCGCCGAGCCTCGTGGCCTACCGCCGCTCCGATCCTGGGACCATGGCATCACTCTTGTCCCGGGCTCGCAGCCGGTCGCGGTGCGCCCCTACCGCTACCCGACGACACACAAGGATGAGCTGGAACGCCAGTGCGCTGTCATGCTGGACCATAGGCTCATTCATCGGAGGTCTTCAGCGTTCTCCTCGCCTGTCCTCCTTGTCAAGAAAGCTGACGGATCATGGCGGTTCTGCGTCGACTACCGCACCCTGAACGCCATCACCGTTAAGGATGCCTTCCCCATCCCCGTCATCGACGAGCTGCTTGACGAGCTCCATGGTGCCAAGTTCTTCACCAAGCTTGATCTTCGCTCAGGCTATCACCAGGTCCGCATGCGCGCCGATGACATCGCCAAGACGACGTTCCTCACCCACGACGACCTGTACGAGTTCCTGGTTATGCCGTTCGGGCTGTGCAACACCCCAGCGACATTCCAGGCCCTGATGAACGACGTGCTAAGGCCCTTCCTGCGTCGCTTCATACTGGTATTTTTTGATGACATTTTGATCTACAGTGCTTCCTAGGCCGATCACCTACGCCACCTACAGGTCGTCTTCGCCGTGCTGCAGCAGCACCGGCTCTTCGTCAAGCGCTCCAAATGCGCTTTTGGTGAATGCTCCATTGCCTACCTAGGGCATGTCATCTCCGATGCCGGCGTCGCCATGGATCCCGACAAGGTGCTGGCAGTCTCCGCCTGGCCCCAACCTTGTTTGGCTCGTGCAGTGCGGGGGTTCTTGGGCCTTGTGGGCTATTACCGCAAGTTCGTCCACAACTACGGCGCCATCGTGGCTCCACTTATGGCACTGCTCAAGAAGGACGGTTTCACCTGGAACGCCGCCGCCGCCTCGGCTTTCCAGGCCCTCAAAGCCGCGGTCACCTCGGCGCCAGTCTTGGCGCTACCAGACTTCACACGGCCGTTCATCGTCTAGTGCGACATGTCCACTCATGGCTTTGGGGCGGTGCTGATCCAGGACAAGCACCCCATCGCATACTTCACCGTGACCAAAGTGGCACCTCGGCATCGTTCTCTCGCCGCATACGAGCGGGAGCTCATTGGTCTCGTCCACGCCACTCGACACTGGCGGCCGTACCTATGGGGACGTCGCTTCACCGTGCGCACGGACCACTACAGCTTGAAGTTCCTCCTCGACCAGCGCCTCGCCACAATCCCGCAACACCACTGGATCTAGAAGCTGCTCGGGTTTGACTTCACGGTGGAATACAAGCCCGGCGCGCTGAACACGGTGGCGGACGCTCTCTCCCGCTGCGACACAGAGGACGGCACCGTTATGGCCATCTCCACGCCATGTTTTGACTTCATCAACCGCCTACGTCAGATTCAGGCCACTGACCCTGCCTTGCGTGCCCTCTAGGATGAGCTTACTGTAGGTTCGCGCGGCGCGCCATGGGCTCTCACCGACGACCTAGTGACATATGATGGCCGGCTATACGTGCCACCGGCATCGCCGCTCTTGGCCGAGTTCCTGGCCGCGGTGCACGAAGATGGACACGAG
Organism: Miscanthus lutarioriparius; assembly: GCA_904845875.1. NCBI lineage: Eukaryota > Viridiplantae > Streptophyta > Magnoliopsida > Poales > Poaceae > Miscanthus > Miscanthus lutarioriparius. The sequence goes on from CAJGYO010000012.1 coordinate 28,365,333, forward strand.
GGGGTGCAGCGCACTTTGCATCGCCTTCGCTGGGACGTCCATTTCCCTGACATGCGCCGCCTCGTCCAAGATTTCGTGCGTACTGCGCGCCACGCGTGTCGAGGTACAAGTCGAACATCTTCACCCCGGTGGGTGTCCGCCGCCTCTTCCGGTTCCGGCGACGGTCCGGCGGACATCGGGCTCGACCGTGGAGGCGCTACCACGTATGGGGGAAAGTCCGTCATCTTAACGGTGGTGGATCGCTTCCAGCAAGTATTGCCATTTCATCCCCTCGCCCACCCGTTTCCACCTGGCGGCGAGTCTGTGGTGGCTCAGGCGTTCTTCACCGACATCGTGCGCCTTCATGGAATGCCGTAGTCCATGGTGTCTGACCGTGACCCGGTGTTCACCTCCGTGTTTTGGAAGGAGCTGATGCGGCTCATGGGTACCAAGCTGCACATGACGTCGGCGTTTCATCCGCGATGGGATGGCCAAACGGAGGCGGCAAACCACGCCATCACCATGTACCTTCGCCGCTTCACCGGCGACCGCCCCCGCCAAGAGACAACCGATTTTTCTCCGGCTTTCCCCTGCTTGTGTCACTGCTTCCGTAATGACCCACCTACACCAATGACAGCACACTAGATACCTTCCGCCTCCGCGACACACGGCGTTCGGTGGTCTCTCGTGCGCCGACCCTCCTACCATCCGGGTCTTATGAGCCGGGGACACACGCGTGCCACTAGATGCAATCACTCAAGCAATGGCTGCCTCCCAATCTCGATGGATGATCAATGCGCCGACGAAGCTTCGGTAGACGTTCGGTGACCGTGCAAGAGAGCAAGCCCAAGCCGTGTGGGCTAGAAGCTCCACTCACGACCGGTAGCATCATCGCCAAAAGCGCCTCCGGTCACGCCTCGTGCGGTGGCGGACGATCGCCCGCCGCCGCCGCCGCCATCGCCGCGTCCACATCGCCAGAGGCGCCTAAAGGCAAGCTGAAGCCTCGCTACTTCGGGCCATACCGCGTCACCGAGATCATCAATGAGGTGGCCGTACGCCTCGTCTTGCCACCGCGTGCCCATCTCCACGACGTCTTTCACGCTTCGGACTTCTTAAGAAGTGGGTAATAGAAAATAGACATTTCGAACCACCAAGCACCGCCGCCCAAACCCTTCCAACCATCCACAACGGAGCTGTGGTTCCAGAGATCCTAAATGCATATGCAATGAGTGCGTGCGCTTTCGCATTTCCGAGTTACACTCCTCTTAATGGCGTGTGATCGTGTCTTGATCACTAAAACAAAATACTCATCCATTTTATACCTTTGAGGGGCCTCACCACGATCGCGACATGGGAGGATCTTGACTCTTTCACCATTATTAAGTTCCCAACATTCCAGCTCGAGGACGAGCTGGTAGTCGAGGGGGGGAGATGTCATGGGGGCCGTCCCCAAAAGAGGAGAGCGCGCTCACGACGACGTCTTGCCGTGGACGCTGAGCGCCATGGAGGCAAAGGGGCTCCAGTTTGAGTTGTTTCTTTTTATTTAGGAAAGATTGTTTCCTTTTATTAGAAGAGTTTGTTTTCTTTTATTAGAAAGCCATGGGCTATATATATTATTGTACGGAGAACCTTTAGAGGGCAAGCAATATATTACCATCTAATCTCCCGTCTCTTCTCCAAACAAGCCTAGGTTGCAAGGGGAAAAACCTCGCCCTAGACGACAGAACGAGACTACGAACTCCATAGTCGAGGGCCGGCTACCCTAGGGCCCGACGCCCTCGACACTTGGATGGGCACCACACATTCAAACTCCTACGATCGTCAAGGAAAACAATCTACCTTTGGTAAGTTATCCTCATGAAAGTATCTTTATAAGTCTATATAAGCTAGATCAACATCTGCACTGCTGTCTGTTGTAGTTTCCTCAATTGATTTTAGCCCTATTTATAAGATGACCGTATCCAGTTTCTTCGGACATTATCATGGGAGTTATTCATTGCTAGAGGTTTTGGGTGAATATCGAATTGTGGATCATTATATTGCTAGAAACCTAACGTGTGATGCCGTCGCGCATTGTCCAATGCTGGAAGAATATTGCTCCTTCGCCGATGACACCGTGCCCATGGCATCGTCCGTGGCTGCTGCAGCAGCTGGAAGAGCTATCTGTCCTTCAGAAAAACTGAACTTCCATTTTCCTCACATTTAGTGAATTGACATCCATGAGTCCTCATGCTTTTTGTGCCCATACGAATCCTAAAGTACCTTCGAGACTGTCGTAGCACTTTTTCAAAAATCGTGTAAATCGAGGGAACTTTATGAGTGAAAATGTGAATTGACTGTTTGGGAAGTCTCTTGCATTCTTAATTGTGAAATGCCGAGAACTACCAAATCATAAGATAAATATATTCATCTGAACTGGACCAAAGGAAATTGACTGTTTGGGAAGTAACAAGGTACTCTGCGTTTACTCAGATTCTGCATTGTTTCTCACTGAACTGAACTATCTTCATAGCTTATATAATGCTTCACTTTTAGACTAGTACTGATCCTTGATTCAAATCTTTGAGAATTACATATGAACATTTTGCGGTACAGAGTCTCTTACAAGTTAATCTAAAATACTTCTATGGTTCAGGTAAACCTCATTTACAAGGTGTAACATACAAGCTATATTTACCTTTAGAGCGAGTTTTGAAAGCGACGACTCTGCAGTTTGCACCCTTTTAAACGGGTGTTCAAGAAAGCTCCAACAAATACTTTAATCTTAGTTTAATGTTGCTTATAATAACCAAATGTTCATACAAACCAGAATATATAAGGTGTTGCACATATTTGATGATTCTGAAGCTTATGCTTTCTCTATTCATAATTGACTTCAATCTGAAAAAGGTTATGGTATGCATGCAGATTCATGGGTGTGTCCATATGCTATGTATTGGGCATGGAAGACCATATCTGCACAAATAGACAACAAACTTTTGATGTTGCTAATGGAAAGGAAAATTTTTCTATATGCTACTTTATGCAGTATTGGCACAGTGACCATGGTGACACGGGGCCCTCTCTAATTGTTCGAAAGCAGATGCAGCTCTAATCGTCAAATTTAGCGTTGTACTTAAAAACTTTTTTACACGGATTCTTATATTGTTCTACATTGATGGTTGTTAATTATAGAGGCTCAATCCAGGAAGGGGCCACGTCGCCTTTAAATCTCTGTCGTCGGATCAAGCAGTCACTAGATCCTGCGGGTAAAATGCCTCGGTCGTGAGGACAGCCCGTTCGGCTGGGGGCGGCTGGCCGGCTGGCCGGACTGGCCAGCCCTCTCACATGAACACTGTTCATGTGAACCAGCTAGCAGTACTTTTTTCTCACATAAACGAGCCAGCAACGATACTAACCAACCAACCGAACACCGTAGCTTGCAGAGAGTTCCAGATAAACACGCCTTTTCACTTCCGGTCAAACACGTAGTGGATCCCAGAGAAGAAAACCACTTCCCATCGTTGAGCATCTATGCGTAGGAGGGTCCATGGGCCATGGCCGGAGCGGGGCCGTGAGAGAGGCCAGCGTTTTTCAGAATCAGTTTATACAAGAAAAGGTATGATATGTCATATACCATTATACCTTGTCCAAGTTAATATGGCCTACAAGAGTTGGAGCAGGTTGAAAACTTCAGATGTTCCATCTAAACTTATTTGCTTCTGATGCGTGAAAATGTAAATAAAGTATTTGTAGTGTGTGTGCAGCCCTATTGATAAAAGAAGTACAAAAGCCTGGATCACAAGAGCATCCTGCATCTATTCCAACTTTAAAAATGGTCAGGGTATGCTTTTATTTTCCTAGAACCGTCGGATCCGGCCATCACACAATATCGACCGTTCGATCGGATCATCGCGGGTCTCAAACCCGTTAAGTTGCGGACCCGGGCCTTCGCGAATACTCACGAACCCGCTCGGCCATCGACGTCATCTCCCCCGCCTCGCAACGCCGCTCGCCCAGCCTGCGACTGTGAGCCAGGCTCAGGCATCCGCCCACCGCGCCGCTCGTGCCTTTCTCCGGCTGTAGCACCGCCTTAGCCTCCATGCTCTCCACCTGTCGCGCCTCTACCGACCTCATCTACCCGCTCTCGGCCCAGCCGCCCTCAGCCCTTCGTCTATCGAGCTCGAGCCTCCCGTGCGTGAAGGCGGATGGAAAGGGAAGGAGGATGCAGGCTCAGCCTAAGCCACGTCCAGCTCTTGCTCGGTGACGGGCTGACGGCGCCCAGGGCTCGGCCGTCCGCTTGGCCGCACCAGCACGCCACGTGCAGCCGTCAGCGGCAGTCCAGGCGAAACATGGAAGGGGGCGTGGAGGCTGTCCATGGCCGGCCGCCGGCCGCCGGCTTCGGCTGCCCAAAAGGGGATGGCGTCCCCCAAGGCCCAAGCCGAATGGGACAACGATAATGGCATCCTAGCCAACTACACTGGCGTTCACTACACCAGCAACACTCGACTGCCTGTAGCAGAGTGATGGCAGCTCTACTGCCTGCAACATATTCGAGAAAATGTCCAGCCGCCTAAGGCATTAAGGTACACAGTCCTGTTCTACTACTATGACAACCCGTTTGATATATTGGTGGTACCATTCACACGAGATACAACGACGGAGTCTCAGCCTAACCGTTCATGCCAGATATGTTGCAGTTGCAGGCAATAGACGCCTACCTTCTTTGAGCTTTTACATGAGCATGGTTGTGGTAGTGCAATTCTCTCTGAATCCAACAGAGTTGGATGCAAGCGCCCATGTTTTCCTTTTGTACACTCCCACCCCAATGACATCCACATGTGAAATGTTGACATTTCTCCTTTTAGTCATGCATTCTTATGATTGTGAAAAGCCGAGAACTGTATTTGCTGACGAGAACTACCACACCATAAGATTAATATATTGATCTGAAGTAGACCAACTGTTCATATGCAGTCATACAATCCAGAATATATAAGGTCGTTTAGCTATTTGGTGATTCTGAAGTCTCCATTTCACAATTTACTTCGAGCTTGAAAAAGTTATGGTCATGCTGCAGATTCATGGTTGTGTCCATATGTATGTACTTGGCATGGAAGACTCTTATCTGCACAAACAGAGAGCAAGATGAATTTCCCATGCTGCTTTATTTTGAAAGATCCCATACTGCTTTTGTTATGGTGGGAAAAGTGTACCAGCGCCATAACAAGATGAGTGGTTGAGCAAGTTGTGCGGAGGCATGCACCAGAGTGTGGTCACCAGGGCCAGGCGTGGGAGCCAGTTTAGCTTCAGCCGAGTCAATAAGAGTTAGTTATTAGGATTGCTATTTTAGTTGGAGTTTGTTAAGTCGGGTTTGTTAGCCCTTAGATTTAGGAGAGATTTGTTATTGAGTTGGTATAAGAGTCAAACAATCGGAAGGAATAGATCTTAAGCCTGGGATTGAGTTTATCTCACCTTGGGCCCCCGGGCGTTTCTGTTCACGTCTCCCTGTTGTCGCCGAGTTCCCAGCCAGGCGCCGAGCACAGGCGCCACCGGTTCGTCGCCGGGGTTTCAAGCCCAGGCCTCCCCTCTCGCACTCCTACGCCCTCAGATCCTTAAGCTCCAACAACCTGGTATTAGCCATGTCTAGTCCTGGGTCATCAGCCGCCGCCGTCGTTCCAACCACCGCCCGCCGCCACCACCACCTTCGCGTTCCCTGTGCTCACCACCTCTACGCCCATCGTTGCCACCACCGCGTCGCTGCTCGGTCCGCAATCCGTGACCCCAGCATCTCCCACCGAGGCCTTCAACGCCTTGACGACGGCCATCTACGCGATGCAACGCCAGATGGGGGACATCTCCTTGCGTCTCGCTGCTGTGGAGCGCCGACCCTCGTCTTCGATGCAGCCGTTCTTCCAGTACGGGCTGTCGGGTTACGGCGGCATTCCGGGGCTGTCTGCGTCCCCCGCCATCTCGGAGTTGTCTCTATCCACGCCGCCTTTCCAGGCTGCACCACCAGTGCCGACCACCGGAGTCACCATCACCGGGGCCATGTCCCTGCCGCCGCCGCCGCCATCCACGGGTGTTCCCATCACCCAGATTTCCTTCCCGCACTCGCCATCGCCCATGCCTTCCCTGTCATCCATCGTGCAAGGGGCAGGGGTCGCTGCGCTGCCACCTTTGGCCACGATGCATACACCGCCGCCACTGCCTCATCTACCGCCGGAACCAGAGGGCCCTGCTGTTCCACGCTACCATAAGCTGTCCTTCCCAACCTATGACGGCAAGGAGGACCCGCACGGCTGGCTGCTCAAGTGTGAGCAGTTTTTCCGTGGCCAGCAGACTCGCCATGCTGATTGGGTCTGGCTCGCGTCCTACCACCTCACCAGCACGGCTCAGATGTGGTACACAATCTTAGAACGTGACGCCGGCAGGCCCGAGTGGGAAGAGTTCAAGCGCCTTTATCATCAGCGTTTCGGACCCCCGCTCAGTACCAATCACCTGGCAGACCTGGCATGCCTACCCTTCACGTCCTCGGTTGATGTGTACCTAGATGCGTTCCAGGCGCGTATGGCGCATGCCGGCCGCCTCGCCGTACCAGCAGGTGCAGCTGTTCACCGGCGGCCTTCCGGACCACATCTGCGTCGACGTCGAGCTCCATGACCCGCAAGATCTCCAGTGTGCATGCGGTCGGCACGCTGCAGATTTGGCGGCGAAATGCTCCTCCCCCCCGCTTCGCTTAGCCGGTGTCGTTGGCTCGACCGCCTCGGCGCAACGCTGGTGTCTTTGCACCAAAGATCGACCGCGCCCGGCGGGTTCCTGTGGGATCGCGACATCGGCTTCATCATCCGCAGACAGCCACACCACGACCCTTCAAGCGGCTATCACCTGAGGAGATTGGTCGAACGCCGCAAGCAGGGGCTCTGCTATAACTGTGATGAGCAGTACGTTCGTGGCCATAAGTCCGCTGACTCTTTTATCTGGAGGCATCTGACTACATCATCGACGAACCAGACGACGCCGATGATGCGTCAGAAGCACCTGCAGCAGCAAACCCACCGCCGTTCAACCCCACCGCCCCATGATCTCGCTCAACGCCATTACTAGCATCCATACAGAAGACACTATGCAGCTCTACATACAGATTGGCAATGAGCAGTTTGTTGCGCTCTTGGATTCAGGGTCCACGCACAATTTTGTGCGCGGCAACGTCGCCCGACACGTTGGCCTTCAGTTTCACCCCTGCACGGGCGTCGGGGTCATCGTCGCCAACGGTGACCGCGTGGCCTGTCGTGGCCTCGCGAAGGACGTCGCCATTCGCATCGCCGATGAACAGTTCTCCATCGACTGCTACTCCATCCCGATTGATAGCTACGACATGGTCCTCGGCGTCACTTTTCTGAGGACGTTGGGGCCCATCCTCTGGGACTTCGATGACTTGTGTATGGCGTTCTCACGCGGAGGCCGCCGCGTGTTCTAGTGCGACATCGGCTCGACACGGCATGGCGTACAGTCAACTCAGTGCCTCCATGCACTTTGCCAAGATGGGCCGGCTCTGATGGAGCGCTTACTACAGTCCTTCGAGGACCTCTTCGCGAGCCCCAGGGCTTGCCACCGATCCGTTCATGTGATCACAGAATACATCTGCAACCCAACACGGCGCCGGTTGCACTCCGCCCCTACCGATATCCACAGCTAACGAAAGAGGAGCTCGAGTCCCAGTGTGCTGCTATGCTGCCCCAGGGCGTCATTCGCCCAAGTATGTCGGCGTTCTCAGCGCCGGTGCTACTGGTCAAGAAACCAGACTCCTCCTAGGCGCTTTTGTGTGGATTATCGCGCCCTCAACGACCACACAGTCAAGGACAAGTTCCCCATTCCAGTGGTAGAGGAGCTCCTGGATGAACTCAAAGGCGCCAAATTTTTCACCAAGTTAGATCTCCGTTTGGGCTACCATCAAGTCTGGATGCACGCTGATGACATCGAGAAGACAGCCTTCCTCACGCATCAGGGGCACTTCGAGTTTTTGGTCATGCCGTTCGGCCTGACCAACGCGCCGACGATGTTCCAGAGCCTCATGAACACGGTCCTTCGGTCGTACCTACATAAGTTCGTGTTGGTTTTCTTCGATGACATATTAATCTACAACCCTTCATGGACGTCGCACCTCCAGCATGTCATGGCCGTCCTCACAGCGTTGCGCGAACAGCAGCTGCGCATCAAACGTAGCAAGTGTTCGTTCGCCACGTCCTCCGTCGCGTACCTAGGCCACATCATTTCCACGGATGGAGTGGCCATGGACTAGTCCAAGGTGGAAGCAGTGACGTTGTGGCCACAGCCGCGCTCAGCGCGGGGTCTCCGTGGCTTCCTCGGCTTGGCAGGCTACTACCGCCGCTTCATCAAGAACTTCGGCGCCATCGCTGCGCCCCTCACACAGCTCCTGTGCAAGGACGCTTTTATGTGGTCAGAGGAGGCCGCGGCGGCGTTCACGGCGCTAAAACAAGCGCTGGCTGCAGCTCCGGTTCTCCAACTGTCGGACTTCGAGCTACCCTTCACGGTGGACTGCGATGCCTCCGAGTCGGGTTTTGGCGCTGTGCTGCACCAGGGCACGGGCGCCATCGCATTCTTCAGCAGGCCATTCTCGCCAAGGCACATGAAGCTAGCTGCGTACGAGCGGGAACTAATTGGTTTGGTGCAGGCTGTTCGTCACTGGAGGCCTTATCTTTGGGGGCGTCGCTTCGTCGTGCGCACCAATCACTATACGCTCAAGTTCCTCCTCTACCAGCGCCTCTCCACCCTGCCTCAACACCAGTGGGTCTCCAAGCTGTTCGGCTATGACTTCGCCGTCGAGTTTCGACCGGGGCGCCTGAACGTGGTTGCAAACGCGCTGTCCCAGCGTGACGAGGCTGCTGATCATCTCCACGCCCTGTCAGGACTGAAAGCATCTAGGCCCCTAGTTGGGTTTCGGTGATTAATGGCAATACAAGATTACTATGACTAACGTGTGTTTTACAGAGGCAATTAAGTTAGGTCATGGTAATGGAGATCGATTGGACAATCATGGATGTCATGCCCCTACGATGGAAATCGTTTCGGTTTTCAAAGGATGGACGACAAGGTTAAGGATGACTAGTTCTAAGTGTCGATTGGAGTTGAAGAGACACTTAGAGTAGTTTAGGACTTTGTTTTTCCTTTGGCCGTACTATTAAGGGGGGTATGGACGGGTAACTTGACCTAGGTGAGTCTAGTGAGTTAGGTGTGGTGCACACTTGCTAAGTCTAGCACTAGGTAGCTCCAACAAAACCCTTAGATCCTATGGAGCAAACTTCATTCACATATGATCGAGAGTTGGAAGTGAATGGAGGGTCAAATACCGACCGGACGCTGGCTCAGGTGCGACCGAACGCTGGCCGTAGGGTCCGGTCAGTTCATTTGACCAAGGAGATTGCGTCTGGCGCGACCGGACACTGAGGACCAGCGTCCGGTCGACTCCAGTAAGGTTCCAGAGAAGGAATTCTACGACCGGACGCGTCCGGTCAGTACTGACCGGACCCTGGGTGTTCAGCGTCCGGTCGAGTACAGTAAGGTTCCAGTGAGGGATATTTGCGACCGAACGCGTCCGGTCAGTGGTGATCGGACCCTGCCCGCGTCCGGTCAACACTTAAACACTAGTGTGCAGGTTGAACTGTCCGGAGCGTCCGGTCAACATGACCGGGGCGTCCGGTCACCCCGCAGAGGCACATAACGGTTCGTTTTTCAGCCCTTGTTATAAATAGAAGCTCCACTCGTGTGTGGAGTCACTTTTGCTCATTCCAACAGCTGAGAAACATGTTTGTAAGTGCCAAGAAAAGCAAGGTCCTAGTGAGGTGATTGAGATTTAAGAATCCCAAAGAGAGCCCTCATTAGTGAGATCAAGAGTAGCAAAGTGTGCATCCATCTTTCTCTCTAGGCTTGTCATGGTCAAGTGAGAGTTCGTGCTTGTTACTCTTGGTGATCGCCATCACCTAGACGGCTTGGTGGTGATTGGAGAGCTTGGTGATCATCCGGAGAGCTTGTGGATGACCCAACTCAAGTTGTGAGCGGTTGTGGGTGATTCACCGCGACGGAGTGTCGAAGAATCAACCCGTAGAGAGCACTTGATCCTTGCGCGAATCAAGGGGGAGCTACACCCTTGCGCGGGTGCTCCAACGAGGACTAGTGGGGAGTGGCGACTCTCCGATACCTCGGCAAAACATCGTCGCGTTCCTCCTTCTCTATTTACTTTGAGCATTTACTTTGAGTATTTCCTTTGAGCAATTACTTTGAGTATTTACATTGAGCAATTCAATTCTTGTCTTTACAATTGATAGGATTGTCTTGGTAGAGTAGGATTGGAACTTAGGTTGCAAGTCATTTGTGCGGTAGAACAACTAGAAACACTTCTTAGGCACAAGGGGTTAATTGGGCTAACCATAGGACTTAATTATTGCAAAGAAATTTAGAGTTAGCCCAATTCACCCCCCTCTTGGGCATCTTGATCCTTTCAATTGGTATCAGAGCCTCGTGCTCTCATTTTTAAGCTTAACCGCTTAGAGCAAGATGTCTCACGGGGATAGATCTCCTCCTACCTTCGAGGGGATGATTTTCCATATTGGAAAATTCACATGGAGGTGTACCTAGAAGCTCTAGACGTTGGAATACTTAGAGCCGCCTCACATGGCTTCCCAAGACCTAGGAATCCCGCACAACTTCAAGGCGATGAAGTAAACTATGAAAAATGGAATGCAAAGGCTCGCAACACCATCTTTAGATGCCTTTGCAAAGATGTGTTCAACCGTGTAAGGAACCACAAAGACATCCATGCACTATGGTCGGACGTTTGTGCACTCCATGAGGGAACAAAGAGTGAGCGTGAGGAACGCTATCATCTTGTCATTAAAAAGCTCAACTCTTTTGAAATGCTTCCTAAAGAATATGCTAATGAAATGTATTCACGTTTGAATGTTCTTGTAGAGGAAGTCAATGGGCTTGGACTTACTCAAATGTCACCATCCGACGTTGTGAGAAAGATCTTGAGTGTCCTTCCCATTGACAAATATGGGCATATTGTGACCGTGCTACATCAAGGTGATCTTTCTACCGCTACACCAACACAAATCTTGAGGAAGATCAATGCTCATGAGATGTACATGCACATCACACCTCAAGATGGCTCATCCTCTACAAAGAATAAAGAAAAAGACTTATTAGCATTCAAAGCTAGCCAAGAGAAGGGCAAAACAAGGCTTGAGTATGAGAGCTCAAGTGATGATGAAGTTGATGATGAAAGCCTTGCTCTCATGGTGAAGAAAACCACCAAGATGCTAAAGAAGCTAAACAAGTGGCATCAAGTTCGATGGCAAGAAGAAGTTCTTCACAAGCTCTAGGAGAAAGTCAATCTCCGAAATGGATTGCTTCAATTATGGTGAACTTGGTCATCTAGCACACCAATGCACCAAGCCCAAGAAAGACAAGTTCAAGAACAAGTTCAAGGGCAAGAAAGATGACTCAAGCAATGAAGAAAAAGATGAAAAGAAGAAGAACAAGCCATATAAGAAGAGAGATGGCAAGAAGAGAGACTTCCACAAGAAGAAGAAGAGTGGAAAGGCCTACATTGTCGGGGATTGGCTCACGGACATTGATTCATCTAGTGGATCATCCGATGATGATAGTGACAATGAGAAGGTGGCCGCCATAGCTATTGATCTCTCATCATCGCCTTCACCACCGCCATCATCCTCTACACACCTATGCCTTATGGCCAAGGGTGAACGCAAGGTAACTAAGAATGATGATAGTAGTGATGATGAGCAAGCTAGTGATAATGATAGCGATAGCGATGATGATGATGATTCACCTTCATATGATGATCTTGTTAAAATACTAAGACAATACACTAAGATCATTAGAAAGAGTAGAGCTAAAAATGAAAAACTAGATGCTAAGAATGATTCACTTTTAGCAAAATGTGATACAATAGAAAAGGCTAATGTTGAGCTTAGAGAAGCAAATGATGCTATGTCATCCAAACTCAAGGAGCTCAAATCTTCTAAGAAAGAGCTTAAAGATAAACATGATAAACTTGAGTGGGTGCACAATGAGCTCATCACTAGCCACAACAAGCTAAAAGATGAATATACTACTCTTAAGATTAATCATGATAATCTTGTTATTGCTCAAGAATTTCTATCAATGAGCCACATGATGCTACTAACCATGTTGTTAAGATTGATATAGCTACATCATGTGATGACTTGATCATTGAGAGCATTGAGCAAGGTTCTAGTAGCAAGGACAAGCAAGTGGTTGAGGCCGATGATTATGATGAGTTTGTCAAGCTCAAGAATGACAATGCAAAGCTCAAGAAAGATCTTGAAGAAATCAAAAGCCACAACACTATTGTGTTAGAAACTCTTGATCATGATGGTGACTTAATCCTTGAGAATGAGAAGCTCAAAGAAGAAAACAAGAAGCTCAAGGAAGAGAAGAACAATGATGCTCTTAAGAAAGAAAACAAGAAGTTCAAGTTGGAAAAAGAGCATCTCAAAATTGGATTGAGCAAGTTCATTAGAGGCAAGTATCTTCAAAGTGAGCTCCTAATGAATACCATCATGAAGATGGATAGAAGTGGCATTGGATATATGGTAAATGTAGAGAAGAAGAAGGCTCAAGTCCAACAACAACAATCAAAGCCAAAGCCAAAGCCAAAGCCAAAGAGATGTTTTGAGTGTGGACAAGAAGGCCACTTTGCTCATGAGTGCCAAACTCCACCACCACAACTCTTACCCAAGCATGCTAGACCCTTTGCCTTCAATGTTCACTACATGCTTAGAATAGATTCTAGTGGAAAGATGAAAGTCATGTTCTTAGGACCTCCTAACAAGAATAGGCCTAATAAGATTTGGTTGCTAAGTCACTTGTTGAGAAGGTGAAGGGCCCTCAACAAGTTTGGGTTCCTAAAGCTTAAATCTCTTGTGTGTAGGTGAACTACAAGACCGGTGGAAGTCATTGGGTTATTGATAGTGGTTGCACACAACATATGACCGGTGATCCTCGTATGTTCACCTCACTCGATGAAGAAGTAGATGGACAAGAGAGAATTACATTTGGAGATAACTCAAAGGGCAAGGTTAAAGGATTGGGCAAAGTGGCAATATAAAATGATCATTACATCTCCAATGTGCTATATGTTGTTTCATTGAGCTTCAACTTGCTATCCATTGGATAATTGTGTGATCTTGGCTTCCAATGCTTGTTTACTGAGAAGGAGGTTGTTGTATCCAAGAAGGATGATGATCAAGTGATATTCCAAGGATTTAGATACAACAACTTATATCTAGTGGACTTCACCTCCGAAGAAGCTAACTTGAAGACTTGCCTTTTCACCAAAACAACACTTGGGTGGCTATGGCATAGAAGACTTGCTCATGTTGGGATGAGCTCACTCAAGAAGCTTATGAAGAATGATTTGGTGAGAGGGTTGAAGGATGTGAAGTTTGAGAAGGACAAGCTTTGTAGTGAATGTCAAGCCGACAAGCAAGTTGCTAATACTCATCCAACCAAAGCTTTCATGTCAACCACAAGAGTGCTAGAACTCCTTCACATGGATTTATTTGGACCAACAATATACAAGAGTTTGGGAGGAAATCTTTATTGTCTTGTGATAGTTGATGATTATTCAAGGTATACATGGGTATTCTTTCTTCATGACAAATCCAAAGTTGCATCTTGCTTCAAGAAGTTTGTCAAGAGAGCACAAAATGAATTTGAAGTGAAGCTCAAGAAGATAAGAAGTGACAATGGGAAAGAATTTGACAACACAAACATAGAAGCATATTGTGATGAAGTTGGAATCAAACATGAAGTCTCCGCAATATATACTCCTCAACAAAATGGTGTAGTTGAGAGAAAGAACCGGACATTGATCACTCTTGCAAGAACTATGCTTGATGAGTACAACACCTCCGAAGCTCTATGGACGGAAGCAATCAACACCACATGCTATGCATCCAACCGCCTATTCCTTCAAAAGTTCTTTGACAAGACATCTTATGAGTTGCTCAATGGAAACAAGCCGGACATCTCCTTTAGGGTGTTTGGTTGCAAATGCTACATCTACAAGAAGCGGCAACACCTAGGGAAGTTTCAAAGACGTTGTGATATTGGTTTTTCTTGTTGGTTACTCATCAAAGTCCAAAGTATATAGGGTATTTAATCATGCCACCGGCTTGGTTGAAGAAACATATGATGTGGAATTTGATGAATCTAATGGCTCCCAAGGAGCACATGAGAATCTTGATGATGTAGGTGATGAACCATTGAGAGAGGCTATGAAGAACATTCCGGTTGGAGACATCAAGCCAAAAGATGATGAAGATGATATACAAGTGATTGATCCACCCTCTTCATCAAATGTGCCACAAGATGGTGAAAAAGATGGGAGAGTAGAAAATGAAGACACTTATGTCTCCCATGAGCAAATGGTGGTACAAGCACAAGATGTTGATGCTCCACAACCTCCTCAAGTGGTCAATAGAAGAAACACACCTCTACTACAAGATCATCCACAAGATCTCATCATAGGGAGTCCATCAAAGGGAGTGATGACACGTTCACAAAAACTTGCCTCATTTATTGCTCATCACTCTTTTGTCTCTTGCTTTGAACCTACTAAGGTAGAAGAAGCTCTTCAAGATCCGGATTGGATCAATGCCATGCATGAAGAGTTGAACAACTTCACTCGCAATGAAGTTTGGACTCTTGAAGAGCGACCTAAAGGTGCAAGAGTCATTGGAACAAAGTGGGTGTTCTAAAATAAGCAAGATGATCAAGGTGTTGTTGTGAGGAACAAGGCAAGACTAGTTGCAAAGGGGTTCTCTCAAGTTGAAGGTTTTGATTTTGGAGAGACCTTTGCACCGATTGCAAGACTAGAAGCCATCCGTATCCTCCTTGCATATGCATCACATCATGAAATGAAACTTTATCAAATGGATGTGAAAAGTGTATTTTTAAATGGCTTTATTAATGAACTAGTCTATGTTGATCAACCTCCCGGGTTTGAAGACCCTAGATATTCTAATCATGTTTATAGGTTGTCCAAAGCGTTATATGGGCTTAAGCAAGCCCCAAGAGCTTGGTATGAGCTTCTTCGGGACTTCCTCATTGAGAAGGGCTTCACCATTAGGAATGTCGACACCACACTATTCACCAAGAAGCTTGATGGGCATATCTTCATTTGTCAAGTATATGTTGATGATATCATCTTTGGATCATCAAATGAAGACTCTTGCAAAGAATTTGGTGAATTGATGTCGAAGAAGTTCGAGATGTCCATGATTGGTGAGCTTACATTCTTTTTTGGTTTTCAAGTCAAGCAAATGAAAGAAGGGATCTTCATCTCTCAAGAAAAATATACAAAAGACCTTCTCAAGAGATTCAAGATGGATGAATGTAAGCCAATCAAGACACCAATGCCAACTAATGGACATCTCGACCTAGATGGGGGAGGTAACACGGTTGATCAAACTCTCTACCGTTCTATGATTGGTAGCTTGTTGTATTTAACCGCATCTAGGCCCGACATCATGTTTAGTGTGTGTATGTGTGCTAGACTTCAAGTTAATCCTAAGGAAACTCATTTAATTGCCGTAAAAAGAATTCTTAGGTATCTTAAGCACTCACCAAGCATTGGTCTTTGGTATCCCAAAGGAGCTTTATTTGAATTAATTGGCTATTCCGATTCGGATTATGCCGGATGCAAAGTTGATAGAAAAAGCACATCCAGAGGGTGCCATTTGCTTGGTAGATCACTTGTGTCTTGGTCCTCCAAGAAATAAAATAGTGTGGCTTTGTCCACCGCCGAAGCGGAATACATTGATGCGGATGCTTGTTGTGCACAAATACTTTATATGAAACAAACTTTGCTAGACTATGGTGTAGTTCTAGAAAAAGTACCGCTTTTGTGCGACAATGAAAGTGCGGTAAAACTTGCAAATAATCCGGTTCAGCACTCTCGCACCAAGCACATATATATCCGCCATCACTTTCTTAGAGATCATGTTGCAAAGAATGATATTTCACTAGAAGGTGTAAGGACCGAGGATCAATTGGCGGATACCTTCACTAAACCGCTAGATGAGGCAACATTTTGTAGATTGCGGAATGAGCTCAATGTGCTTGATTTTAGTAAGTTCACTAAAAGATGAGCTTGTGTTGTCCCTTGCATTACATTGTAATATACTACATGTTTAGTTTGTGGCAATGCACATAGGGCTTGTCTAACATGGTTAAGATAACCACCGAAAAGCGTGTGAAGAAGCTTAACCTTGGATCAAACTTGATAAGCAACTAGATTTACATTCAAGTATTGCATATGCATGAATGTTGTTTTGTCGTTTATCTTTATTGCCCTCTTATTTACCTATTTTCTTAAAAAGAATTATTATAGCCTAAGGCAAAATATTTTGAAAAACTTGAGGGTTTGAGAGAGGTCACTCACATCAGTCCCAATTGGTGTTTATTTGGATCTTATTTGAGTTGGGACTTGATTGAGAATAGGCAACATGATCAACTTTGAAGAATCGCTGAAGAAGGAGTGACCGGACGCCGCACCGGACTCTGATGTCCAGCGTCCGGTCAGTTCACAGGAGGTGAACAGCTGCCGAGCAGGAGTGACCGGACGCTGAAACAGTGTTTTCTCAGCGTCCGGTCAGGAGGAGCTTCAGCGTTCGGTCGATCATGACGACATCAAGGCTAGGTGACCGGACTCTAGCTGTGTCCGGTCGGTGTCCACCGGATGCGTCCGGTCGCGATTCTAGAGGATTTGGACCTCTCTGGAATCGACCGGACGCTGGGTGGTAGCGTCCGGTCGCTACCACCGGAGCGTCTGGTCAGTAGTTTTCGTGCGGCTTCAGAACTCTTTCTTCGATTCCTTTGATGATCCGTGGGGGCCACTATATATTGCCGCGTGCTCTTGACCTAACCTATCCGCCGACATCATCGTATGCCTGTGCCCCAAGCCGAACGCCGCCATGCTCACCTCTGCAATAACCACTGTAGCCATAACATCCCGCACTAGCACCGCCATCCGCGTCCTGCTCCACCACGACCGCGCGCCACCGCAGCCTCCGTGCCCTGCTCCATGTCGCCCCGAGCCTGCACGCTCACGCACGCCACCAGTGCCTCCCCATGCTGCGCCGTGCCCTAGCCACCGCAACCCACGCAAGCTCGGCCCGCGCCCTCACCGTGCTTATCCTGCTCCAGCCGCACCACCATGCCCAGCACCATTGAGCCCTAGTTTCACCGCCGAGCAAGCCTCTGCAGTGCCTTGCATCCTCGCCGTCGACTCATCACTTTGTGTCGCCGATCTTTGTCGAGTCAGAATCCTAACCCTAGCCAAGTCAGTGGTCTCCCGCGGATTGCTTCTCTTCTTTTTGGATCGCCGGTTCGTTAGGTAGCATGCCCGCGTTTCAATTTCGTACCTAAATTGCTTGCTTCCTGGGGTTTCGCATCTATTAGATATATCGTATTTATTTGTATATCCTTCTATTCCATCGTGCAGCGAGTCGGTATCGTTGAGGTGTCAGTGGCAGTTGTCAGGTCACTCGGAGCCAAGCTCGCGAGTACGGATCGAGGCCAAGCCTCGAAAGTGTCAATGGACAGTTGGTCTTGTCAATGGTAGTGGTTCTAGTCAGATCAGATGGCTCGCACCAAGAATGTTGGTGGTGGTCCAAGAGATGATGATCGGAGGCCTCCGCCTCGCTTGCCTATAGATCCTAAAGGCAAGGCGACGAAGAAGATTGCATCCAAGAAGCGCAAGTACCCTGATGCAGAGATAGCCAGAGCAGTAGCTGTTGCAGAGGCCGCAGAGCATGCCGAGAGAGGAGGCGCCCGCAGTGGAGTTATCATTGCAGATCAGACGCTTTCACCGAAAGCAAGGGCTAGAATCGAGCGAGTTGAGCGCCTTCATGGTGGTGCACCTGAGACTGTCATGGTTGCAGGAAGGCGTCATGCTATTGATGAGAGTCAGCCATATGGGGAGTCACAGCAGCAGCAGCCCCAGCCAGCAAAGCAGGCCGAGGAGACCGAGCAGGCACCCCAGCCACAGCTACGTCGCTCTGGTCATACCCGTGTTCCAGTCTCACCAAGGCCACCGACACAGCGGAGGGGATCACGTCCACCGCCTAGACCACAGGGTCCGCCTCTAGTGACCCATCTTGACTTAAGGGCCGCCACGGCCAAGCAGGTTTGACAGCTGAGGTTTGTAGAGTTTGAGGTGTGGTTTCCTCCGAGGAGGGATGAGAGAGCATCTGAGGGATTCTACACACCGCTCCAGTAAGATTTCTACAATGCATATCTGAATAGTGGAGCAGTCTTTAGATCTCGGCATTGAGGCTATGTAGCATTGAGGCTATAGTAGCAAAGGCAATTTGGAGAGCATATTCGGTCCCTTCTACCTTGTCGCCTCGCCGTCACTTTGAACCCAACCACCTCGCCGTCGGCCCGATATACTAGAGTCTGCAGAGCCTCCCGAATGGTGGTTTGGTGAGATTATTAGAGGCATAGGAGCCTTTTTGGCAAGGGCTCACGCAGAACCCCAAAGATCTTACTTGACGCCGAGTTCTAGAGGCTATTATGGGAGGACACTGCAGAGGTGAGCGAGCCTAGTGACATCTTAGACAATGACTACTGACCTTGATTCCTGGATGCCTCCTCGCATGGAGGACACGATGCAGAGGGTTTCAAGGGTCTAGCTACCCCACTGCTCACTGGGATCACTTTTATTATCCTCAAGCTTTGATTGCTATCCTTGAGTAGATGCACCACCAAGTTTCCTGCTTAGGCATCGAGGATAGATAGGCTCAGAGACCGCTATACCAACTTTGCATGAGATTATTAGAGGCATAGCTCGTCGGGGAGCAACTGAGAGTTCCAAAGGATGCCTAGTGACAGCAGTCCTTTAGCGCATGCAGCAGCAGAGATGCATCAACAACAAGCATACTCATGCAAGAACTCGGGATCATGCAGCATGTAGTGATAGCCATTGGGGCCCCATAGCCACAGCTTTTGCCTCAGATTGGTCAGCCTGCTACCACTATGATGACTCCAGCAGTACAGCCCAGTGGGCTTCAGAGTCAGGGACTGCCTCTAGCTTAGTTTGCTTCTCCCACAGTACAGGTGTCCTAGTGGTTATCCTCGCCAATGGTAGCCCCGCAGTTCACACCATTTCAGACAGGCTTCACATCGGATCAGTCATCCTCGCTATTTGTGCCTGACACGTCAGTCTCCAGGAGTCTTGGAGCATCTTTTAGCGAGTTGACAAGGATGCCTACACCGCCACATATGCATGCCCTAGGTCCTTCTACAGCAGCTCCTATCGCCGTGACTACTCAGAGGCTCCCTTCTTCTGTCTTATCTTCAGATCCTACGACAGACATACCAAAGAAAGATCACAGGCAGGCAAGACTCGCCCCCCACTGCTCCTGCACCAGACCAAATTGGCGGCGCTTCCCGACCACAGAGGGTCGGTCAAGATAGAGCCTGTGGTCGATGATGATGGCGCCTAGTTCCAGCTTGCTCCTCGTACCTCAGCGCCCGGCTTGTTCGCTGAATCCCCGCCGACCGGCCCTTAGGTTTTGGTGTTTGACACCAAAGGGGAGAGGGTTTGTGTATGTAGACTCAGGGGGAGCGACTTTTAGGGGGAGCCTAGTTAGCTATTAGTCTATTATATACATTTGGAGTTTTTATTTATGTGATACACTATTACCATTATGCATTCGTGTGTTTACCTTCATGCATTAAACTATATCTATGTGATAGTGATATCTATGTGATTGTGATATATGACATGTGTGCTCTCTACTTCATAACTATTTAGATGTCATATCACTTGTGTTATGCTCATTTGCCTTGCTTCCGCGTTTATACTCCGATGCAAATGAGCTTTAGTACTTGTACTCATGCTTATTTCATATCTTTTGAGTACATTATGTTGGCTTGGGTCATATAAGCTTGCCTAACTCTTTTGTTCTTATTGACAAAAGCTTATATGATCCAAGCATGATAAAAACATCAACTCTTTCACATACTCGAGGTGGTATTGTTATCAATCACCAAAAAGGAGGAGATTGAAAGCATCTAGGCCCTTAGTTGGGTTTCGGTGATTAATGGCAATACAAGATTACTATGACTAACGTGTGTTTTGTAGAGGCAATTAAGTTAGGTCATGGTAATGGAGATCGATTGGACAATCATGGATGTCATGCCCCTATGATAGAAATCGTTTTAGTTTTCAAAGGATGGATGACAAGGTTAAGGATGACTAGTTCTAAGTGTCGATTGGAGTTGGAGAGACACTTAGAGTAGTTTAGGACTTTGTTTTTCCTTTGGCCGTACTATTAAGGGGGGTATAGACGGGTAGCTTGACCTAGGTGAGTCTAGTGAGTTAGGTGTGGTGCACACTTGCTAAGTCTAGCACTAGGTAGCTCCAACAAAGCCCTTAGATCCTATAGAGCAAACTTCATTCACATATGATCGGGAGTTGGAAGTGAATGGAGGGTCAAATACTGACCGGGCACTGGGTCTGGTGCGACCGGACGCTAGCCGCAGGGTCCGGTCAGTTCATTTGACTAAGGAGATTGCGTTTGGCGTGACTGAACGCTGAGTGGTCGAGTGACCGGACGCTGAGGACCAGCGTTCGGTCGACTCCAGTAAGGTTCCAGAGAAGGAATTCTGCGACCGGACGTGTCCGATCAGTACTGACCGGACCCTGGGTGTTCAGCGTCCGGTCGAGTACACTAAGGTTCCAGTGAGGGATATTTGCGACCGAACGCGTCCGGTCAGTGGTGATCGGACCCTGCCCGCGTCCGGTCAATACTTAAACACTGGTGTGCGGGTTGAACTGACCGGAGCGTCCGGTCAACATGATCGGAGCGTCCGATCACCCCGCAGAGGCACATAACGGTTCGTTTTTCAGCCCTTGTTATAAATAGAAGCTCCACTAGTGTGTGGAGTCACTTTTGCTCATTCCAACAGCTGAGAAACATGTTTGTGAGTGCCAAGAAGAGCAAGGTCCTAGTGAGGTGATTGAGATTTTAGAATCCCAAAGAGAGCCCTCATTAGTGAGATCAAGAGTAGCAAAGTGTGCATCCATCTTTCTCCCTAGGATTGTCGTGGTCAATTGAGAGTTCGTGCTGGTTACTCTTGGTAATCACCATCACCTAGACGGATTGATGGTGATTGGAGAGCTTGGTGATCATCCGAAGAGTTTGTGGATGACCCAACTCAAGTTGTGAGCGGTTGTGGGTGATTTACCGCGACGGAGTGTCGAAGAATCAACCCGTAGAGAGCACTTGATCCTTGCGCGGATCAAGGGGGAGCTACACCCTTGAGCGGGTGCTCCAACGAGGACTAGTGGAGAGTGGCGACTCTCCGATACCTCGGCAAAACATCGACGCGTTTCTCTTTCTCTATTTACTTTGAGCATTTACTTTGAGTATTTCCTTTGAGCAATTACTTTGAGTATTTACATTGAGCAATTCAATTCTTGTCTTTACAATTGATAGGATTGCCATGCTAGAGTAGGATTGGAACTTAGGTTGCAAATCATTTGTGCGGTAGAACAACTAGAAACACTTCTTAGGCACAAGGGGTTAATTGGGCTAACCATAGGACTTAATTATTGCAAAGAAATTTAGAATTAGCTAAATTCACCCCCCCCCTCTTGGGCATCTTAATCCTTTCAAGGACCATCCTTCGACCTCTTCGACAACCTCCGCCGCAAGCTCGATGAGGACATAGCACTGCGCACGCTGCGGGATTTAGTCGCCATTGAACACGGTGCCCCTTGGCGCGTCATGGATGGCCTCATTCTTCACGGCGCCCGCGTCTTCGTGCCGGCGCAGTCGGCGCTGCTACCCACCATGCTGGATCTTGCCCACTCAGTTGGGCATGAGGGCGTTCAGAAGACCATGCACCGTCTGCGTGCCTAGTTCTACATCGAGGGCGATCGTGCACAGGTGCGCGACTTTGTGCACGCCTGCGCCGTCTGCTAGAAGAACAAGGTGGACTCCCTTCGATCGGCAGGGCTGCTGCAGCCCCTGGAAGTACCATCGCAGGTGTGGTCCGACATCTCGTTCGACTTCATCGAAGGACTGCCGCGTGTTAATGGCAAGAGTGCCATCTTGACTGTGGTCGATCGCTTCTCCAAGCATGCGCACTTTATAGCGCTCAATCATCCGTATACAGCGGCGGCGGTCGCCAAGGCGTTCTTCGAGGCCATCATTCGCCTACACGGGTTCCCCAACTCCATTGTCAGCGACAGGGATCCCGTGTTCACTTGCAATGTGTGGCGGGATCTGTTCAAGTTGGCGGGGGTCAAACTCCGCCTCAGTACGGCGTTCCACCCGCAAACTGACGGCCGGTCGGAAGCAGTGAACAAGACCATTGCCATGTATTTACGCTGCATCACCGGCGACCGCCCCCGTGCTTGGTTGGAGTGGCTACCCTGGGCAGAGTACTGCTACAACACGTCCTACCACACTGCCTTGTGGACTTAACCATTTCAGGTTGTTTATGGCCGGCCTCCGCCTGCCTTAATTCCCTATACTGCAGGCACAACGCGCACTGACACCGTCGACGCGCTTCTCCAGGATCGCGACGCCTTCCTGGTTGAGGTGCGCGAACGCCTCCTCCAGGCCCATGAATATACCAAGCGCTACTACGACGGCCACCATCGCCCCCTGGAGTTTGCAGTGGGCGATTGGGTGTGGCTACGCATCCTCCATCGACCGGTGCAGTCGCTGCTGCCGGGACCGCGGGGCAAGCTGAGCCCGCGGTTCGCCGGCCCGTTCCAGGTGACAGAGCACATTGGCGACGTCGCGTACCGTCTGTTGTTGCCAGAAGGAGTGTGCATCCACAACGTCTTTCATGTTGGCGTCCTCAAGCCGTTTCGGGGGACTCCTCCAACAACGCCCCCGGCCCTTCCTCCATTGCGCCACGATTGCGTCGCCTCCAAAGAACCGGCCCGTGCTCTCACGTGCCCAAATTGTCGGGGGCACTTGGCATGTCTTGATCCAAAGGCGACTTGCACAAGAAGATGACGCTACCTGGGAGCCGCTGCAAGAATTCCAAGCTGAGTTCCCCGCCTTCCAGCTCGAGGACGAACTGTTCGTCGAGGGGGGGAGTGATGTTATGGTGGGAAAAGTGTACCAGCGCCGTAACAAGATGAGTGGCTGAGCAAGTTGTGCGGAGGCATGCACCAGAGTGCGGTCACCAGGGCCAGGCGTGGGATCCATTTTGGCTTCAGCCGAGTCAATATGAGTTAGTTATCAGGATTGCTATTTTAGTTGGAGTTTGTTAAGTCGGGTTTGTTAGCCCTTAGATTTAGGAGAGATTTGTTATTGAGTTGGTATAAGGGTCAAACAATCGGAAGGAATAGATCTTAAGCCTAGGATTGAGTTTATCTCACCTTGGGCCCCGGGGCGTTACTGTTCACATCTCCTTGTTGTCGCCGAGTTCCCAGCCAGGCGCCGCCAGTTCGTCGCCGGGGTTTCAAGCCCAGGCCTCCCCTCTCGCACTCCTACGCCCTCAGATCCTTAAGCTCCAACAGCTTTGTGCAGTCACGGATGATAACTGTGGTGAAACAAGTGGAGCTCCAATTGTTGGAGCTGATAGATGGTTGCAGCTCTGAATTTAGGAGTCATCGTCTAAAGTTAGACTGATCTGAAGCAATTGTTGCCTATGGTACTTGAGATATAGTGACAACTAGCATGGCTTCACGATATATACCATAAATAAGGTGGTCACACACAATTCTTGACATTATGATTTCTTTTGTTTTCTAACTCATACCTGTTAAACCCTTAAAGGTCTTCAGTGAGCATTTTGACATTCTGTGGTACTTTGCTGCAACATCTTAATGCTATTATCTTTTTGTTTTATCTTCAATTAGCATTATTGTTTTCTGAATCCATGTGTTTCATATTATCATGACCACATATGAATACACACTCACAAAGATTCATTTAAATATGACTGTTTTATGGGTGCATGCTCAAACCAAGAGATGTCTCAACATTTTCTTAATGACCCATGTTACCTGCATAGATAAGCTGATAACAACAACTACTGCAAATGAAGAACAGGACAACCTGATGACTTTGCTTTTGTTATATCTATACATCCACATGTTTATTCCCATGTCTACCGAAGTGCTATAAGTACAATGACTACTTTACTAAAGTCAATTTTGATAATAGCTTTTGCTTAATCTGAGACCTCTCTTGTGTATTATATGATTGATATAGCAAGAGCTATGCTCCTATTTCTTTCTTTTTCTTTTCTTTTCTTTTGTGTTGGAAGTGCTTTGTTATAACATTGGACTCAAGTACTCCCTCTGTTTTTATTTATATGTCCTATTAGGTTTGTCTTAACTCAAACATTTGTATCTTTGACCATCAATTTTCTAAAAATGATATAGATTCATGATATAAGATTTATGTTTTTAGATTCACTATGTGAAAAACATTTTCACATTATATGATTCATAGGTTGTAAAACTATAATTTTTTTTAGAAAAACGGGTGGCCAAAGATAGTAATATTTGACTTAGGACAAACCTAATGTGTTATGTAAAAATTTCACATTAAGATAGTAATATTTTGTACAAAAAATTTCAAATTATATATTTCATAGGTTGTAAAACATTTTCACATTAAGATAGTAATATTTGACTATATGAACGGAGGGAGTAGTAGACATTGAGTGTGTACCAAAAACTTTTGTACATGAGTTCTCACATACTCATATGTACATTTTTTGTACTAAAAATTTGTGCGTGAGTATACGAAAAATGCTCATGCACAAATTTCAACTATATATTAAAAAAAAGGACGTACCCAGTGCAGAGAGCTCCCGCTCTGTGCGGGGTCTAGGAAAGGTGTCAATGGCAAGCCTTACACTCGCCTGTGCAATGCAAGGAGACCGCGACTCGAACCCGGGACCTTCCGGTCACAGAGCGGTAAGACTCTACCGCTTGCACCAGGCCCACCCCTTCGACAAATTCCAACTATATATTGATAGTGTTAAATATACTGCCCAATCTAGAAAGGGCGGGGCATGGCCGCACCTGGTTTTTCTAGTATAGTCTAAATTGTAACCACTAAACTTTACACCAATTTAGTTCTTAGGCTCCAAACAAATGGTTGAAAATAATGTCTAAAATTTAGTTAACTTCACAAAAATATAATTAGTCCATTTGACCACACAGTGAGCTAAACTATCTAAAGTTTAGCCCTCAATGTAGCCAACTAAACTTAGTATCATATGGCCAACCTAAAAAATCAACGTCGTTAAATGATACTCCCTCCATACCCTAAAGAAGATGTTTTGGACATCGCCACGGTCTTTAAAATCATGTTTGATCGCTAATTTTTACTATAAAATATTTATAAAATATAGTTAATATATATTTTTATAAAACTACATTTCAGATGAATCTACTTACATCACTTTTATATTTTTAAACTCAATTGAATAGAATTTATTTATAGTCAAAGTTTAAAATATTTAACTTAAGACCACCTTAAAACAACTTCCTTTATGAACCTGGAGGGTAAGAGCGGTAGTAGTATGTAGTTATTATTATTATATGATTGATTGAAAATGCTTGACAAGACCGTACTTATCACGCCGTCCTGGAGTAAGTCTCAATCTCATATTTGAAGGATTCAAACTATTTTAATTTGACTAAATATATAACAAATACCGATATTTGTAATACGTGTTAGATGAATCACGTTATATATGTTGATTCAACTTTCTATAAACTTTAGTCAAACAAAATATAAGATGGATATTTATTTTGGGACCGATGGACTACACATTTATTTATCTATATAGAAAATCCTAAATGTTGATACACAAGGCAGGATGCATGTGCAAATGCAACCATGGAGAAATCGGAAATTGCAGGTGCAAACGTACGTGTATAGTACCTAGTACGCTAACCGTACAACGTGGGTAGATACGAGATCGCGGGAGGAGCAGGACGCTACAAATGGTACACGTACGCCACAGCCGAATTAAAATCGTAACTGACCTAGTAAAAGCGCGGGGCCCACGTGTAGGCCATAGGACGGACCAGCGGCCACGGGCCCACAAAACCGGCAGCGCAACCCGGGGGGCTGCTGCGGTGCCGGTGCTGCCGTGCCCGTGCCCTGCGCCCCGGGTCCTCTCTCTCTCTCTCTTCCTTTGCCTTATCCTCTTCGCTTCCCTGTGGTGTGGCCCCCATCCCCACATCCCTATCAGCCACCAACCCATTCGCAAACGTAATCACTGACATCCGGACCAACGCAGTCCATACCCCACGTGTCAGTGATGGAATTCTGTCATGCTAGCTAAGTGTCTACTGACGACACGTGGAACTCACGCGCTGCTTCGTCTCCCGCTTTAAATTCTCCGCCTCTCCTCCTCGGGGATTATTAACTTTTTACCATCACACTGAACTTTTCAGATCACTTTAACGGTTGTCGATATAGTTTTATCAGTAAATAGAGAAAACTAATATAAGTTTATCATATTTGCTCACGTGGCACACCAGCCATGCATGTCATGGTGGATCTGAGTCTACATGTCATGCAAAATATCCCTCCTGCCCTCTGCCTTCTTCCTGCACACATCGCTGACTGGCAGGCTGTTTGTTAGACCGCATAATTGACCCTGGTTGTGACTGCGATCTGAGTCATCCATCAAGCATTCAATGGCCATGGATGACTTCTTCTTCCTCTGCTGTCCAGAAAGCTCCCCACGCAAGCCGCCATGCCCTCTAGCATGAACCGGGACGGGCCGTCTAGGCGTGGACCACGAGCGCAGCTTCCGCAACGGCCTCATTGCGCTCCCGGATGGCGATGGCCCGGACGTGGTTTTCGTGGACCGGGGCATGGTGACCTAGCACGCGAGGGCCTCGCACGCGACGCCGTGGCGCTGTTCTTTGCGATGCTGGAGTTGAATGGCCACGGTGGCTCCGTCGACGTGATGGTCGCCACCACGGGTTCGCCTCCTATGCTTTTAGCTACTGTCTCGCTAGCCACGGTGGCTCCGACGCCGTAGACGCCGTGTGGGTGCCGCTTGTTCCAGCTGACCCAGGACGGCGGCGGCGGCATGGTGATGGACACGGGCACGGCCGTGACGCGGCTGCCGCAGGAGGCGTACGCGGCGTTGCGCGACGCGTTCGTGGGCGTCGTAGAGGCGTACGCGGCGCAGAGGAGGACATAGATCGAAACGACCGAGGGCTATGACCATCTCCTTCTCGTGCTTTTTCACCAAGCCGCCTCGTAGTCCCCGCCGCCGCGGCGGTTTCTGCCTAGATGCGTGACGCCACGACACGGATCCGAGCGAAGCGCCGCGGCATCGTCACCAAGCCCGCGAACCCGGTGGACATCACGCACGGACGCCGCGCCGCGACCCTTCGCGAACTTGTTCCGGCTCGCCGAGCCAGCGCTGCATTACGCGCCCTGTCTTCGACCGCCGTCGGTAAGCCTTCCTCTGCCCAAGACGGCGAGGCACAGAGCACCGGCACACCTTCACATCGACCGGCGTAGGCCGAGTCCGCGCTCCCTCTCGACGTCCGTCGTCGTGACGACGCTCCTGCACGCGAGTGCGCACACGCACAGCACGACTGCGGCTTGGCCCCTGTCCTGCGCCGCTCAAACACCAAACACCGCCGCACCCCCACCGCTCGCCAACACAGCAGCACCACACGTGAGGGTGCCGCACCGGCCGGAACACCGTCACTTCGTGCCTCGCCGTGAACCGGCGTCCACCGAATGCCAGGCGCGTGCAACGCGTTTCGATCGCCGACGAGTTCTCATGCATCGACCCTAGGCCCACCTTGCCATCGTGGCCTCACGTGCTTAGCCGAGCCCACACTCGGCGTGCCACAGTGACCCTGCTCCCTCCCTTTCCCTTTTCCTTGCAGCCGAGAGACAAACCGAGTAAGACAAGGATAGGAGGGATATTTTACGTGACTCGTAGACCTGGATCCACGCTGGCTTGCGTGGCTGACGTGTCACGTGAGCAACTATAGTAAATTTATATCAGTTTTCTCTTTGCAATCTAACGATGGTATAATGGTATAAAGTTAATAATCCCCTTGGCGGCCCCTGTCGCTCTCTCTTCCCCCTTCTCTCTCGTGTGGGTTCGTCTAATCTAGATTAGATGCGATGATGATTCGAGGCGGCTAGCTTATTTTAGCTGGAATCCCAGGCTAAACCCTGGCTCGTTGGTTCAGCGGCCTCCCGGTGAGAATCGCATATCCGATCAGGTAGTTTTATCCTCTTTCCTGTTAATTTGGTGCGATTTTTTCGGTGGTTGTTGATCTGTTCAGCGTGCCGTTGCAGTGCTTGCGAATTTTCCTCTTGGTTTGGAGATTGCGGGTCGGGATTTCGGGCATTCTTCTGTTTTTCTTACTCTCTAGTGGTAGTTTGTGTGGTAATTTGTGAAGAACATTTGATGCAGTTAGTTATCTTGGGGCTATTTGTGTTTCAATGGACAATCGTACGCTCGCAGGATTTATGCTTCGCTCTCTCCGTAGGCGATGGCTGCGTTTATTGTGGTATAGGAGTAGGATCAATTTATCCTGGTGGGGTTGATTGCATTTAGGACTGGCAGCGGGTCGTTGTAACTTTGTAAGAGGCCTGATTGCGTGGAACTGCATCTAGTCTAGCTATGCCTTGCGAGCTTGTTTGCTGCAGTGAGTAAAAAACAAACTCTGAAAATCATGCGAATTTTTTATGGTGCCTGCAGGATGGAGACGGAGAAAGTGAAGTCTGTCCCTGGTCACAATCACGCGGGGAGTGGATGATAAGATCATAAAAAAAAATCTGACAATCATCAGTCACAACTCATATTGTTGTGTCTGTTTCCCCCCTGATCACCGAGGCCAGGAGTGATTGATTGGTTTAAGTTCAGTGCACGCGGGTAGCGGTGACATCATGGGTAGTGCCTGTTCAAGGAAGAGGGGCCAGTTGGTCCAAGAGGATGATCTCTACAGTGCGAGGTTCTCCAAGAGCGGCAGCTTCAAGTGGCTGCTGCACACGCTGCCCCGCAGCAACTCTGCCGATGTGCAGCGGAGAACACAGGGCCCAGTGCCAAGCCGGTGCCCGTCGCTTGTGGAGCTGTGTGTGGCCAAAGTCTGCAAGGTGTTTTATTGCCTTTGTTTGTTTTTCAGTTTCTGAAGGAGTGTGCTTGTTCTTGGCTGAATTGATGGGGATGATTGCAGGACATAAATAGGTATTCTGATTTCTCCCTGCTGCCCAGAGATCTTAGTCAGCAGATATTCAATGAGCTGGTGGAATGTGGATGCCTCACGGAGGCATCGCTTGGGGCTTTCTGTGATTGCGCTTTGCAGGTGATGATTCTATTCTTGTTTGGCACACCATTCTAGGTGAACTTAAACACATGGAATTTTCCACTGTTGTGTGGAAATTTAAGGAATGTTATAATATAACTTTGCCTTTCCTTTGGGATATGAACAATGATGTATAGTCGTCAAACCGATCAGGCCTTGATATCTACTACTCCCTCTGTTCCAAATTATAGGTTATTTTAGTTTTTCTAGGTACATAGCAACACAATGTGTACATACATAATAAAAACTATGTACCTAGAAAAGCCAAAATGGCCTATTATCTGGAACAATGGGAGTATTAGGGAATGACAAAAGGCATCTTCCCAGGCCTTGATAACTACTGTTTTGTATTGGCCGGCATAGCCTAGTCTTTTAAGCTTACTGTTGTGCACTACGCTGAGCAGGATCTAACATGGGACATCTCTTCACAGGACATTTGTCTTGGAGACTACCCTGGAGTGACTGATGCTTGGATGGAAGTAGTGGCTTCTCAAGGGCAGTCCTTGCTATCTGTTGACCTCTCTTGCTCAGATGTGACTGATAGTGGATTCAATCTTCTTAAAGATTGCTCAAGCATGCAAAGTTTGGCATGCGATTACTGTGATAAAATCTCAGAACATGGACTTAAGACATTATCGGGTCAGTATTACGCTGATAGCACAACAGCTGAGTTTGCTGTCAGCTGTATGATATTGTTGTGTCAACCTAGTATAGTATTAGAGATCTTGTTTTTGTTATTCTGCCACAATAATCTCCTAACTTTGTAGGCTTTTCAAACTTGACATCGCTGAGCATTAAGAAATGTGCTGCTGTTACTGCTGAAGGAGCAAAAGCCTTTGCAAACTTAGTTAATTTGGTAAACTTAGACCTCGAGCGATGTCCAAAGATTCACGGTGGCCTTATACATTTAAAAGGTATCCCTTTCTTTCTAAGCTCGTCAGTTATGAATTATATGCAAACCACCACCTTCTCTGCTGCAAGCTTGGAAGACTTAGTAGCACCAGTTAATGTTTGTTACCAAGACAATGCTGTTTGAACGTGAATAATGATTATCTTTGCATGTTCCAAGTCACTATAGGGGGAGAAACTTGTATACACCTATGATGTGAATTTAGCTCATTCTCCATTGCATTAATGCTTCAAACTTTAATTCCACTGGATGCAATGACAAACTTTGTGATGCAGGCTTGAAAAAACTGGAAAAACTGAATATGAGATACTGTAATTGCATCACAGATTCTGACATGAAATATTTGTCAGGTAGTACCTCTCCTTAGTTGAGTGTTGTAAAGTGCATATCAGTATATCGTAACTTACAATGATCTCCAAGGCTAACAAATAGCATTTTCCTTCTGCAGATCTCACGAATTTGAGAGAGCTACAGCTCTCTTCCTGCAAAATCTCTGATTATGGTGTTTCTTATCTGAGAGGTAACACCAAGAAACACGAATAAATTTCTTCATTTTCTTCTTCACTATAATATTTGGTTCGTGTACATGCCCTTGTGTAGGGTAGGTGTATTTTTATTTTTGACTAACTCATTGCTTTTAGTTGTTCAGTAACCATGAATGTTTCATTAGAGTTAGCAGTAACTCATTGCTTTTAGTTGTTGGGTCATTCAATTCAGGTCTGCACAAGCTAGGTCATCTAAACCTGGAGGGCTGTGCGGTTACTGCAGCTTGTTTGGAGGTTATATCTGGTTTGTATCTTTCCTGGGCATACTGTGCCATCAGTTGTCACTTTTTGTGAAAATATCTTATATTTAGTCTCAAGAAGTCCCCCATCTGTGTTCCCTCTGCCCATGGAAGCTAGTTCCACCAATCATATACAGTTATCATTACATAGATGATTTATGATCCAATTAAGAGTGCATGAATAGACAACACAAAAGTTCCCAAATGTCGGACTAGATACCCTGAGAGTGCTTTTCAGGCTTTCAGCTATTATCAGGGCAGGTTACTACTACATATACATCTGGACAGGAACATAACTTTTTTTTTTTTTTTTTGCTGAGGTGGGCGAACACAATCTGATTCTCTCATTCTATTATTACTTTCAAGAGAAACTTGTTAGCTGGAGTAGGCATTTGTTTTTGACAAGGGTGTACTTCTTTATGAAGTCTAACCATGCCATGTAGCTGTTACTAACTACTTTCTTTTTTCGAAAGAGTGGCTAGAGCATTGCTCACATATTATTAGAAGAAAAAAATTGACCCAGTTTTTATGGTGAAACCAGGCCCGAAAACCGAGCAACCCCTAGGCTCAAAAAGCCGGCAAGACCCACAACTAGAGGAGCACTCCATTACCAAAAAAACAACAACTACACGTTGTGAAACAGCAGAAAAAACTGGTCAAGAAATCATCTACGACAAACAACAACAACAACAACAAAGCCTTTAAGTCACAAACAAGCTGGGGTAGGCTAGAGTTGAAACCCAGCAGAAGCAATCAGGATTCAGGCACGTGAATAGCTGTTTTTCAAGCACTCCTATCTAAGGCTAAGTCTTTGGGTATATTCCATCCTTTCAAGTCTCCTTTTATTGCCTCTACCCAAGTCAACTTCGGTCTTCCTCTGCCTCTCTTTACGTTACTATCCTGGTTTAGGATTCCACTACGCACCGGTGTCTCTGGAGGTTTCCGTTGGACATGTCCAAACAATCTCAACCGGTGTTGGACAAGCTTTTCTTCAATTGGTGCTACCCCTAATCTATCACGTATATCATCGTTCTGAACTCGATCCCTTCTTGTATGACCGCAAATCCAATGCAACATACGCATTTCCGCGACACTTATCTGTTGAACATGTCGTCTTTTCGTAGGCCAACATTCTGCACCATACAACATAACAGATCTAATCGCCATCCTATAAAACTTGCCTTTTAGTTTCTGTGGTACCCTTTTGTCATATAGGACACCAGATGCTTGGCTTCACTTCATCCACCCTGCTTGGATTCTATGGCTAACATCTTCATCAATATCCCTGTCTCTCTGTAGCATTGATCATAAATATCGAAAGGTATCCTTCCTATGCACTACTTGACCTTCCAAACTAATATATTCCTCATCCCGAGTAGTAGTGTCGAAGTCATATCTCATATACGCAGTTTTAGTTCTATTGAGTCTAAAACCTTTGGACTCCAAAGTCTCCCGCCATAACTCCAGTTTCTGATTCACTCATGTCTGGCTTTCATCAACTAGCACTTCATCGTCCGCGAAAAGCATACACCAAGGGATGCTCCCTTGTATGTCCTTTGTGACCTTATCCATCACTAAGTCAAACAGATAAGGGCTCAAAGCTGACCCTTGATGTAGTCCTATCCTAATCGGGAAGTCATCCGTATCTCCATCACTTGTTCGAAAACTAGTCACAACATTGTTGTACATGTCCTTAATGAGCTCGACGTACTTCGTTGGGACTTTATGTTTGTCCAAAACCCATCACATAACATTCTCTGGCATTTTATCATAAGCCTTCTCCAAATCAATAAAAACTATGTGTAGGTCCTTCTTCTCCCTATACCGCTCCATTACTTGTCTTATTAAGAAAATGGCTTCCATGGTTGATCTTCCGGGCATAAAACCAAATTGGTTCATAGAGACCCGCGTTATTGCTCTCAAGCGATGCTCGATAACTCTCTTCCATAGCTTCATAGTATGGCTTATCAACTTAATTCCCCGGTAATTAGTACAACTTTGAATATCCCCTTTGTTCTTGTAGATCGGTACCAATATACTTCTCCACTCGCCAGGCATCTTGTTCGATCAAAAATATGGTTAAACAGCTTGGTTAGCCATACTATAGCTATAGCTATGTCCCCGAGGCATCTCCACACCTCGATTGGGATACCATCCGGTCCCATCGCCTTACTTCCTTTCATCCTTTTCAACGCCTCTCTGACCTCAGATTCTTGGATTCTCCGCACAAAACGCTATATTAGTGTCATCAAAAGAGTCATCCAACTGAAAGGTTGTGTCCGTATTCTCACCATTGAACAATTTGTCAAAATACTCTTGCCATCGATGTCGGATCTCATCCTCCTTCACCAAGAGATGCTTCCTTTCATTCTTAATGCACTTAACTTGGTTGAAGTCCCTTGCCTTTCTCTCACGAACCCTAGCCATCCTATAAATGTCCTTCTTTCCTTCCTTCGTACTCAAATGTTGGTAAAGATCCTCGTACGCTCTACCTTTGCCACACTTACAGCTCGCTTTGCCACCTTGTACTTCTCTATGTTGTCCACACTCCTGTCATGGTACAAGCGTCTATAACATTCTTTCTTCTCCTTAATAGCCCTTTGGACTTCTTCGTTCCACCACCAAGTATCTTTAGTCTCGTCTCCACTTCCTTTAGTTACTCCACACACCTCTGAGGCCACCTTCCGAATGTTGGTTGCCATCTTCTCCCACATGTTGTTTATGTCCTCTTC
Organism: Miscanthus lutarioriparius; assembly: GCA_904845875.1. Taxonomy (NCBI): domain Eukaryota; kingdom Viridiplantae; phylum Streptophyta; class Magnoliopsida; order Poales; family Poaceae; genus Miscanthus; species Miscanthus lutarioriparius. The sequence goes on from CAJGYO010000012.1 coordinate 28,399,139, forward strand.
TTCCTTCTAAGATCCCTCTTTGATAACCCTTTCCCTGAATATCTCTGACGTCTCTCCTTTCAGTTTCCACCACTTTGTTCTTTCAATCTTAGCTTATTTATCCCTACGGGCACGCACCTGAAAACGAAAGTCTGCCACCAAAAGCTTATGTTGAGAAACAACACACTCCCATGGTATCACCTTGCAACCCAATCATGCTCGTTTGTCCTTTCTTCTTGCGAGGATAAAGTCAATCTGGCTAGAGTGTTGTCCGCTACTGAACGTCACTAGATGAGATTATCTCTTTCTAAAGAAAGTGTTGGCTATTGTCAGGTCAAAAGCTACCGCGAAGTCTAGAACTTCCCCTCGTGATTCCTATCACCATACCCAAAACCTTCATGAACTGCCTCGAAACCTGCGCTTGTAGTACCTACATGCCCATTAAGATCTCCTATAAAAAGCTTCTCACTACTAGGTACAGCTCTAATCAGGCCATCTAAGTCTTCCCAGAACTGTCTCTTAGCACTATCGTCGAGGCCTACTTGGGGGGCATATGCACTAATTACGTTCAAGACCATATCACCGACGACCAAAGCAACTACGACAAACCATTAACAAAAGAGGTCGACCACACCTACAACAAACCATTAACAACTACGAACAGCTGACCACATGCATCATCATCCACTTAGAAGAACTACTCACTAATTTATGGATTTATTTAGTCCTCTTTTCTTTTCCCTGTGTGAACAGACCTGTTGATGCCTTAATGCACAGAGCAGCCATCTGGACTGTGTATCTCATCAATGTTTGTGTAAACAGCTTCAAGCCAAGCACTTAGGTACCCGAACTTTACTAAGACTCGGAGTTGTGCTATTGCAGGACTGGCTTCATTGGCCTTGTTGAATCTAAGTCGGTGTGGCATATACGATGAAGGCTGTGAGAACTTGGAAGGTAAACATGATGCAAATTACTGATCTTGTTGAATCTAGATTGGTTCCTTGTTTTTCTTGTCTAGATTAATGGTCAGACATAAGTTTTGCTGCAAGCTGGCTGTCTATGCCACTAAATTCCACTAGTATATTGCCCGTGCTAACGCTACGGAACACATTAAATAACTTTTCCATGTATGCACAAATTCTGACTATGAAAGGAAAATATATGAGATCAACTTTTGCAGATTCAAGTAGACCACATCAAGTGTATCATCATCTCTTCAGAAACGGTATCAACAAACATGCCCATCAATAATCCATAGTCTAGGAATAAGCATAAAATGAATCCACAAAGGCCAAAGAGAAAGGGTATCAACAAACATGGCTGCTAATATTTTGAAACCCATCGATCAATGCAACTGTTCTCACCCATATTGAGCTCAATTTCTTTATACCTGGAATAAAATGAATCCACAGAAGAAAAAAAAAATCATAGTCCAATCTCATAGAGGATAAATCTTTCTTGACTATCAATTAACATGGCATGAGAAGTTCCAAACTTAAGGTGTAATGTATTGCAGCTTAGTTAAATTATTTGGTGATTATCCATATATAACATCATAGAACGTTAAGTGTTACATAGAATAAGCTGATCATATCTGTACCTTTTCTCAATGCACTTGTCGAAACAGGTCTGTGTAAACCTGTATAAAGCATAAAGACACTGTGAGAACAAGCATAAATAAATCAAACAGAGCCCTAAATGAACTCAAAAGTATTACGATTGCTTAAAATTTCAAAGTTGCATCACATATCAAATATGTGTAGCATCTCTAGGAAAAAAACTACAGTAATCCATGGCAAAATTGCTTCAAGATCAGTGGCCCCTCTAATTCATTAATGGCCCCTTTAGGATGTTGTTGAAGTCCACTGCAGATATGCATTGGGTCATGAAATGGCCCTGCTCAGACTATAGAATGTCAGGCAAATGGTTTGCAGAACGTATCTTTTTTTTTTTCCCTTCCAAACATATATCATATTGTATACTGAACTGATGGTGCTATACCTGACAAGAAAGGTGAGAAGAGAAAGCTCACCATTCTCGAGCTTCATGCAAATAATGAAATAAGCAGCTCCTCTAATATGCATATAGCCAGAGAGCCAGCAAAAGGCATATGAAGAGAGTAAACTGGCTCAACGACCTTTTGACCTGCAAGCCAAATGAAGAGAGTAAAAACCAGTTTTCACAAAACGCGTACTGGTTCTAATATGAATTACATCTCATCTTTTGAGGCTTCAACACAAGTGAACATTGGAATGAAAATACAAAGAAAATGATCTTAATTGTATTGGAATTAAAATACAGCAGCAACATAACAACTGAAGTCTGTGCAAAACAGATCATCTATGTTGTAAAAAAGCAACAGCAAGTACCTCATATTGCTAAAACAAAGATTCGCACTCACTGGATAGTTCCTAGCAAAGTACAATAGATTCTCCAACACAACAAAGGATCATCCATCTCTAATCTCTAGGTTTAACTAAAGGTTACTATTGAGAAAACAGGTAACAAGTAGCAGCCAAAACAGAGGAGAAACTGTAATACCTAAAATCTGTAGATGGGTCTTTCCCTTGCCAACCCATCTCCTTCCATTGTTCTGATATTAGTCCCTGAAGCTCTGTGCTGAATGCGGGTTCCACGAGTCCGCCACCGGCCTTCTGTTCTCATCAACCGCCCTCGCCGCCATCGTACCCGACACCGACCTGCACACAGCACATGGCGGCGGCTTAGGATTTCAATTCAAGAAACGCCCCCCGATCCCCGTGGAGAGAGGGCAGTGATTCGTCAAGCGCACCCAGAGGAGGAAGAGGAGATGGATCGGCCAGCCTGTTGATCGAGTCGAGACGCGGCGGCGGTGCCTTACGGACGCAGGAGCCCTGGGACGACGCGGAAGGAGCGCCCCCAGCCACGGAGCCCCGCTCAACCCTAGCCCGGCGGCTGGAGCCCGGTGGCTCGAGCCCAAAGACCACGCGGCTGTCCTCTCTCTGCAACGCCGCCACGGAGCTGCGGCAAAGATGCTGCGCCGGCAGGCCACGCGCTGCCCTCGCACCCGCCCCGCCAAGGGCGAGAAGGAATGCCGACGTCGCTGGGGACGATGGGTGGTGGATCGTCTTCCGGTGTGCGTCTCCTCTCCGACACGCCCGCCCACGGGCCCGAAAGCCACGCGTCCCCACCGGAGCTGCACTCCATTTCCCCCCACCGCCATCGCGTTGCCGATCTGGAAGAGAGAGGAGGGTGATGGGGAGAAGAGGGATCGGTACCGTGAGGGGAGGGGAGAGATTCCAGGCTTCGATTGGTCCTTCTTGTGTGTTCCCTTCTGTGGGAGGTCCGCGGGAGGGCGATGGAGGGCAGCCACACTGAACATGAGCCGTTGGATTTAGTTGAGTAAGGAGAGAGAATGGCTAAGAGATAATCTGGTGCATCCGTTTTGATGGTGTTATTTTTTTCTGGGTGCATTCATGGGTGTGGATGTAGCATAGGTCATGACTGTGGCGCAGATTTTGTTGTGTGGCTGTAGATTTATTCTAACTGGTGTATTATAGGGGGTTAGATATCCTTCAAGGCTACAAATTTTGTTTAGCTCATTTACTGGCACTGCCTTGCAGGTCTTACAAAATTGAAGGCTCTAAATTTAGGGTTCAACCACATTACAGATGCATGTTTAATTCATATAAAAGGTAAGTTTTATCCACCCGTTATCTTTATATTAGTTCACAATAGGATTTATATCTGAGAAACAACTATGTTGCATATTTCGTGGAAAAGCATTTTTATGTAGTAATTCCGTATTTCTGTAAAACCTAATCACTATGTCTAAGAAAATAATCAGACCCTTTCCCAGTGGCTCATCTCCTTATCCTTCCTCCAGCGCCCTGGCCCCTCGTCTCCTCCTCCCCTCTCTTCTTGCTCTCCATGGTGCTCCAGCAGGTGGGGTGGGGGCGCTTGGGCCTCCCTGCTGGATCAGCCCATGTCTTTTTCCTAACAAATGAGTACTGTTTCTTTCATGTGCAAGTAATGCTGATAAGATGAAAAGCAGATGCAAACCTGGAATGGCATCTCCAAGGAGGGTATTGCACTCTTTGTCCTAACATTGTGTGCAGCACTATAGCCTATAAGTACAACATTTAACCATGGAAAACCACACTTATTGTATTGATCATTCTAGAAGTGCATCAGAATTATGGTGTCCCTTAGTATTGATTCATGCATAATGAGGAAACTGCTTTTAATTATTTTCTGATGCCCTATGTCCCTTTCAGATTTGATCAGCTTGGAGTGCTTGAACTTGGACTCATGTAAGATTGGTGATGAGGGTCTATTTCACCTGAAAGGTCAGGGTTGAATGCATTGGTAAATTCTAGATTACAGTGGCAATTATCAATTTCTCCTTGTTTGCCTGGTGTTTTGTTAAGAAAAAGGTTTATAAAAAACCCCTGTATAAACTGTTGCCTTTAACTCTCTTTTGTGCTTACTAACCATTTCTCTCTGCTGAAATCCTAATTACAAAGCATCTTTTAATCTATCTTTGCATCTTGATGTGCTATAGGCCTCATACAGCTAAAAAGCCTGGAGCTTTCAGACACTGAAGTTGGGAGCAATGGACTTCATCATCTCTCTGGTTTGTTTAAAACGCTTGCAGAAATGCTAGTATTATTGGCAATTATTTTTTTTCTTGTTAATCCATACCGGTAGACCATTTCAGATTGTGTAACCGTTTTTTAATTTAGTGCGTGTTTGGTGGGCTGGTCCATCACTTTCTCCCTCACTTTTTTGTTTGGTTTCTGGAATATAATGGGGGTTGACTCTCCATCACCTCATCCCTCACAAACTAATAATTTCTATAAGAATTGAGGAATGGGTGATTCCACTAAAATTTATGGGATGAACTCATGGTGCACCACCTCATATAGACTATGATGGTTCCTCAAACCAAACACCTCCTTGACATTGTTGCTACAGCCTTTGATGAAATTAACATGTGCTTTCAATAGATTCCTTATTCATACACTTATTTCTAGGGTGGCCCGTAATACTAGAATGATTTTAAATTGTTACAAATATATCGTAGTTCACATTTTGTCTTAAAGAAAGTTCTTAAGTTGTCTGTTTCTGCAGGTCTACGTAATTTGCAGAGCATCAATCTCTCTTTTACATTGGTTACTGACATTGGTTTGAAGAAGATCTCTGGCTTGAGCTCACTGAAGTCTCTTAATCTTGACAATCGCCAAATCACAGATACCGGTTTAGCATCTCTTACAAGTATGCTTCTCATATTAGTTGGATATATTGTGACTGTTTTTGTTTAAACACAGGCATCTTGTCACTTATAACTATAATGTTGTCATTTCTCTGATTAGCTTATTGGCATAGTTAAGATCACTTGGTTAATGCAGGTCTCACTGGATTGACACACCTTGACCTATTTGGAGCTCGCATAACTGATTCTGGCATGAACTGCTTCAGATGTAAGTATGCATACTCAAAACACTATCCTATCCAACAAGAGTACTATGTTATCGCTAAAAATGCAGCAGCTTCTCTTGGTGCATACTATAAAAAAAGGGCAGACCCAGTGCCGGAGGCTCCCACATGAGTGGGGTCTGGGGAAGGGAAAAACCGAGGCAAGCTTTCCCCCCACAAAATCTGCGGAGAGGCTGCTTCGTATGTTAACGCTAAAAATGCAGCAGCTACTCTTGGTGCATCCTACCTTGATGGAATGCATCTCAATTCTTTGTGATCATCTTGCAGGAGCATTGCACTTGTTTATATCAGTGAATTTCTTTCCATTTGTAAATAAGGTATCTCACTGCATTTTAAATATCGCACCGTTGTTTCAGTTTTCAAGAATCTTCAGTCCCTGGAGGTTTGTGGTGGGTTAATTACGGATGCCGGTGTTAAGAACATCAAGGACCTGAAAGCTCTGACGTTACTCAACCTATCTCAAAATGGCAACCTCACAGACAAAACCCTAGAGCTGATCTCTGGTAAATTTTCGTTGTTCTCTCCGTGTGCATTTATCAGGACGACTGTCCTCGTCTCAATAGTTGCATCTGTTGACAGGCCTGACTGCGCTGGTGTCGTTGAACGTGTCCAACTCCCGGGTGTCCAACTCGGGCCTCCACCACCTGAAACCGCTGCAGAACCTGCGCTCCCTATCCCTGGAGTCCTGCAGGGTGACGGCAAGCGAGATCGATAAGCTCCGGCTGGTCGCCCTCCCCAACCTGATCAGCGTGCGGCCGGAGTGATAGGACCGGCACTCCCACAGCGACCTGTAACTGTAAAGCAAGTGGTGCCTGACTAGAGCAGGTCGCCTTGTACATAATTTTGCAAGAACGAGATGTCTGTACATATTGTTCTTTGTGTCGTGTCAGTGTGCCTGGTGGCAACGGGCTAGTGCGTCCGTGTCAACGTGTGCACGGTGTTCCACGGATCCTGTGATGGAAATGAACAATTGTAAATATGTCGTGCTTCCTCTCCATGTGGGGTGCTGCTGTGTAAATAGATTAGCCTCTACTTGGCTGCTGTGTAAATAGATTGGGGCATTGCTAAACACCTCTACTTGGTAATATCGTGGTATCGGTTAAATGCTAGTTTTGATGTACCAATTGCTGCGGTCACGGTCATTGCAGGGGCTCAATTTTCATGTGAAAGGAGAACCAGCTTTCATGCGTGAAAGAACCTGTACTAAAAATACAGCTAAAAATGAAAGACACATGACAAGGTTTCATATATTGAAGGCATATGGGGTTTAATTTACACGTGAGAATAACCAAGGTATCACTCAGTCCTAGGTCTGCACAGGACACTATTTACAATTACAGCTGCTACTGCTAGGCATGCTTCGGCCACCAAGACGACATATACAGCAAAGTCGTTGTAAGGTCAGCAATGCACTGCTTGGTGATTACCTTCTGCGCCTGAACATCGATGAAAACAGTGTCAAGACAGGGTATCATAACATAACAGGGGTAGAACAAACTTATCTCATACGTACCGGGAGATGAAGGCGAATGACGGATACAGTGAGGATCAAATAGGGGCTCAATCAGAGAACCAACTGTTGAAGTGAAGAACACTTCCTACCGCTGAACCAGCAAGACAAGAACCCCAATGGACCTGGTATTGTTGGTTGACGAATGTCAGTTTCTCTTCTTTGTAATGCTCTTAAGAACTCTTCCGAGCTCAGGTTCCCATCCTGATTTGTGTCGAACACATGGAAAATGATGTCTACCACTCTATCAGTTAAGACGACCCCACAAACCTACAAGGCAAACCAAAATGAAAAATTAGATAGCTAGACATCAGTTAGAAGCTCGGTGACCTGGTTTTCAAAAAAACAAATTATGCTGACCATTAGGTCAAGCAAGTCAAAACTGACTTCTCATTGATTAGTCAGCTAGCCCATAAGCCTGCTTTGTCTTAGCAGTTATTAATTTAGATTTGCGGTAGCAAAATAACATAAATAAGCATATGCCAAACTTGGTAAAAAAAATCTTACATGTTGTGCCGCACGTTTTAGATCCTCCTTTGTCAATAACCCATTCACTTTCCCATAAACGAAGATAGCCATCGACAGTGGCTCCAATCTTCGTCGCAAGTCAGCAAATGCCTTAAACTCCTGAAGTTGCAAATGAACATTCATGAGAATAATAAGAGATAAACTGAGTAGAATTATTAAGAAGGCAAGTCATACCTCAAAGGTGATGCGTATGTCCTTCAGATCTGGCTCCTTGACCAAACTATCAACTCTATCGAGCAGCTTGTTGATGTGGTTCATGTCAGCAGAAGCAACCATGGACAATGCAAAATCCTTTGCTGGTATTGTTTTAGACGACTTGACAGCATAATGACTGAACTCCAGTCTAATAATCTGAATACAAGTATAGTATGAAATATTCAGAAGTAAATTGTGTAGAATGCAAAATAAATAAGTAGTATCAGATAAAGCCAAGTAGTATCAGATAAATAAATTGTGTAGAATGAAAAGAGAAGCAGATGGCTTTTAGAACACAGTGCATCTAAGCTCTAGTAATACATGGTGTGTCATTTTAAGAACTTCAGTTAAGTTTGGAAAAAATTTAATAGCCTACTTAAAAGGGATAAAGTCAACATAAATCTATAGCAATTACTGAGACAATTAGAAAAAGAAGTCCACTAGTTGGTAGGCAGACATATGTCTATGTATGCTATGAAAAAGGTGTTTGAATAAAACATAAATGCATTTTTCTTCCATGTAAAGTCCGGGTCAACTTTTCTGGACAAGTTATCATGTTGGGTCAGGGTATGAAAGAAGCAAATCACCTCGTCATGCAATTCCTTCAAAAAATTTGAAAACTTATCACAGTGTAGAGGTTCATTCCCATCACTCCCAAAGAAGTACTCAACCACCCCACCATTTTCCACAGGCTGGCCAACTTTAAGTCCAATACGTAAACCATCCTTATGAGTGGACCCTTGTCTGTTAAAGGACCGCATCAGTGCCATTACTTTCTTAAACTCTTCTCTGTCTATCACCCTGAAAAAATATCATGCCCCAGATGAGAACAACAAATTTACAGTGAAGAAGGTGGCCAAAATTTGTTCATACCCTTCTTTTACCATCAACAAACAAGTCAGATGACTGAACATGCTCATAACGAGCAGGTCTTTTCTGGGGGAGATAAATTAACTGCATGCAATGATCACCGGTAAACAACAATACAGCACAAACAAGACCATATTAACTGTATTCTTGTTTATGCATGAGTACATAAGAACATACCTTTACCAGCATTACTAAACAACATATGTATACACAGGAAAAGAAATTTCAAACTGAAGCAAACAGGACTTGAAGAATTAAATTTCCTTTCAAACCATCAAATTTATTTTATATCATTTGTCAAAACCAAATAGAAGTGTACAGATTGAGAAATTTCTGGTCAACAGATACGTTACAGCAGGGGCGGGGAACCTATTGTCAAGACTTAGAGCAATGGTAGGATAAGAACTCACCCGCTGTGGTCAATGTCGAACATTTTGAAGGTCGCAATGAAATTTGACTCAGGAATGCTGAGCAATGTCACAAAAAAGATGTACCTGTCAATACGACAGAGGCAATTTAGAAACCAATAATATAATGTCTGTGCAACAATGCATCAGATGGCAAATGGCTAATGCATCGCACCATGACTTTCAATATATGCATCATAACTACGACGTCTTATCATGAATTATTAATATATACGCTACATCAGTTATCCTGAACAGGTGCTAGATAAACACCTACAGATTTTCAAGGCTTTCTTACAGCAAATGATGAGTATTTATGCAGGAGTACAAATCCCAAGTTCAATATTCTGAATACAATGATTTGGGCCAACATTTTTTTCTAAACTTCATTCCACTTACTCGGCAAAGGAGATGAGACCGTCACTATTTGTGTCGAACAGCATAAAGAACTCCGATGGAGCACAATGCAACTCTCCAGGGCTCCGCTCCCCCCTTAATCTTCCTTCACGAACTATGGTGGATTCTGATGGAGGAAAAACAGGGACTACTGCTCTCATCAAGTCAGCAGGCAACATGTAAACTTCCCCTTCTGGGTTCCTCACAGATGCGAAGTAATCAAAGATCTATTCATAAATATAAACATTGTTAGAAATTCGGTATGCCAAAACTTAATAGAATTTCCCAGAAGCCCTTAATGCAGCACTTCAAGCATTACCTTCTCAGGAGGGCTGAGAAGCCGTATCCTCTTCTCATAGTTAAAGAACACCCTTCTGCGGAATGAATCTGTAGAGAGAGTAGATTAAAGAGGAGGACAAAATGATAGGATTGTGATCAGATCAACACACTGCTCAATTTTGCAAAGCTTGAAGAAGATAAATACGATGCACTCAGAGAATTAAACAACACTACGCTCATCAAGCAGTGCATGCTGACGTGCTATTGATAAAAAAGCAGACATCGTAACAGACTTTACTGAACGGTGCCCCCTTGTCATATATAGTTTGGAATCTGCCAATTTGTCACACCTCAGGAGTGATGACAGGAAGAAGAAGGCGTATTCACTGAGAGAAGGCGTAGTTAAGCTATTTATGTAATCACGTTTGTATGACATGTGGGACCCAGTATGTGGGCATCGGCCAAGGGCCTTTTATTTCCAAACCCAGCTCTGTAATGAACATCGACAATATTATTACAGTAACAGTAAAGAGCCGGAGTGAGATTCCTCCGTCGCTCGGCCGAATCCGACGATCCTCTTGTCGCGCTCACGTCGACGGCTTCTCGCCGGCGGCCAAGGGTCTGTCAAGTGGTATCAAAGGCGGTCCTTCCTCGGCAACAACCCTACCCACCCAATCCCCATCCCGGTGCCGCGTCGCTCGTCATCTCGGCTTCGCCCCTCATCTCCAACAACCCCGGCGGCGGACCCAGCGACCGCGTCACCACCACCACCACCACCAAGGCGCTCAACTTCCATCGGTACGTTCCGAAACTGTGTGCTTCGATCTGCAGTTCGTAATTCCTGTCGGCAGGTGATCTCCGTCCACGCCTGCGTGGTGTTTGACGTGAGGTCCCGTAGGTCCCTCCTTTGGTTGAACTAGGTCAGCAGCGGCGACGGCGTTCCCTAGCTTGAGCCCCACCATCTCCACCCCAATCCATCACCCGCTCACATATCCACTTCATCTACGGCTCGACAATCGACTGGGGGACTACACCAACAAACCTTGGGTTCGGAGGCGAGAACCACTGTGAGCATCTCCTATTCTGCTCAAATTCTTTCCAATTAGCACGCTTTAAACATCGAACAAGGGTTGCGGGGCACCTGTCCTCGTGTAAAATTCCGGAGTTTGATTGTTTTCTGCGGTGCGGTGGCGAACGGCGAGGACGTGTCCGAGGATTTGGGTTGCAGAGCCTTCGTCTCTGTGTAAAATCCCTCGATCCTGCCTCACGTCCAGGTGTTAGTGTGAAGGTGTAGCACGACAGAGGGGAGGACAAGATCCAAGCCTGTGCTTCACCAGTGTTTCATCACGGCTCCTCCAAAACCTTCAAAGCAGACACAAATCCTGCTTGACGAAATGCCTCACAGCAACGAGGATGAGAAGACTCGTTGGGACTCAGTCATGGACAACTTTGACATGCTCTTTGCTCGATTGATTGACATCGACATCATACAGCAAGGTATGAGGACTCAGCTTCAAGACAACATCCGCAGGGTGGACAATGTGGCATCTGACCAAAAGTTTATTGCAGAACAAGTCAAAGCGAATGGCCATGCAGTAGCGCAACTGACTCTTCGCCAGTTCGACGAAGAAGCTCATTCTGTCAGTGGTAGCTCAGGCTCAGTAGTGTTTGAAGAGGAAGCACCATTCACAAATGTATTTGCAGATGACAAAGGCAAGGGCACACTCAAACCTAGCTCGTCCAAGAACTAAGTTTGATGAACCCAAGAAAGAAACCAAAGAAGATAACAATCAGAAGAAAGATCAGCTACCACACCACACTTTACCAAAGATGCCATTTCCAACATTTTCTGGTGACCACCCCAAGATATGGATCAACAAATGCAACAACTATTTCACCATGTACTCCATCCCTGAGAGTTTATGGGTTACTGTTGCAACTATGTATTTACAAGACAATGCTGCAATGTGGTGGGAAGCATACAAGCTGAGTACTACTACTGTCAATTGGCAAACTTTTTGCCAGGACATTCAGTCCAAATTTGGAAGTGATGACTATAGAACTGCTCTAGCAGATCTGATTGCTTTGAGGCAAACAGGAACAGTGGAAGATTATACAGCCCAATTCCATGCACTGCAGTACAAGATCACAATGCACAGTGCCAAGCATGATGAGTTGTACTTTGCTACACAATATTTTGCTGGCTTGAAGGATGATATCAAGGCCACTGTCGAACCCCAGGTTCCATTGACTGTTGACAGGGCAGCCCTCATTGCAAAGATCCAGCAGAAAGTTCTGGATAGAGGTAAACAAAAATTTCAGCGCCATAATCAAGCAACCAAACCACAACAACAGAGACCTGAGGTCAGGCAACCACCAACATATGGTACTCTGTGGAGGGATAGACAACTGAGAGATTATCGAAAGGCAAACAACTTGTGTTTTCATTGTGGTGAAAATTTTGAGCCTGGTCACCTCGATGTCTGCACCAAGAAGAACAAGCCACAACTCAATGCATTGGCCCTGAATGACTTGGACAGAGAAATCAGTGAAGAGGCCTTAAATGAGATGGAATAGAGGACCTGATCACTGAAGATTTTTGCCAACTTTCTCTGAATGCCATATCAGGAACTGATTCACTGAACTGCATCAAACTTAAATCCACTGTCAAGAACAAGACCATGCTCATTCTAGTTGATACAGGAAGCTCCCACAGCTTTGTAAGCTCCCAGTTTGTGCAGTTGACTAAATTACCAACAACACCAATTGCCCCACAGAAAGTGAAGATGGCAAATGGACAGTGGATGAAAACCACCAGACAGGTTGAGAACCTACAGTGGTATATTCAAGGGCATTCATTCTCCACAGACATGATTGTCCTGGATATGCTTCCCTATGATGCAATTTTGGGTTATGATTGGCTCAAGGCATACAGTCCAATGAAATGTGATTGGGAAGCTAAAACATTGCAGTTCCAACATTAGGGCAAACAAGTGGTGCTGAAAGGTTTGCAACAACCCCTACCCCAAGTAAGCACAATTTCAGCAAAACAGGTTTACAAATCCACCAAGGTGATATTTGGGCATTTGTAATTCTTGACCAAGCTACAAGTTCAACTCAACCACAATCCAAGCAACACATTCACTCAGAAAACCTGCAGCTCCTTCTCACTCAATATGCAGATGTCTTTCAAGATCCCAAACAACTTCCTCCACCTAGAAGTTATGACCATGCTATCCCTCTACTCCCTGATGTTGTCCCAATTAATTCCAGACCATATCAGTATTCTCCTCAACATAAGACAGAGATTGAAAAACAAGTCAAGGAATTACTAGACAATGGCTTGATCTGTCACAGCCACAGTCCCTTTGCCAAACCAGTCTTGTTGGTCAAGAAAAAGGATGGAAGTTGGAGACTTTGTGTTGATTATAGAAAGCTCAACAATATGACAATCAAGAACAGATTTCCCATGCCAATCATTGATGAAATCTTGGATGAATTCGATGGTGCCAAATTTTTCACTAAATTGGATATGAGGTCTGGCTATCATCAAGTGAGAATGTTGCCTGTGGATGAAAACAAAACTGCATTCAAAACACACCATGGCCACTACCAATTCAAAGTTGACAAATGCACCAGCAACATTTCAGTGCATCATGAATCAAGTGCTTCACTCATTCCTAAGAGACTTTGTGCTGGTCTTCTTAGATGACATACTAATCTACAGCAGATCCATGGAAGAGCACCTCTCACACCTACAGCAAGTACTTGAGGTCCTCAGAGTCAACAAACTCTATTTGAAGGCATCTAAATGTACATTTGCACAACAGAGCTTAGAGTACCTGGGGCATATTATATCTGATAAAGGAGTAACAACTGACAAATCTAAGATTCAGGCAATGCTACAGTGCCAGTACCTTGCAATATGACTGAGCTCAGGGGTTTCCTTGGATTAACTGGATACTATAGAAAATTTGTCAAACACTATGGCATGTTAGCTAAGCCACTTACCAATATCCTCAGGCTCAAGCAATTTCAGTGGTCAGAGCAGGCTCAGCAAGCTTTTGATAACCTCAAGACAGCTATGACAACTACACCAGTCTTAGCTATGCCCAACTTCCAAGCACAATTCACTGTGGAAACTGATGCTTGCATTGATGGCATTGGAGCAGTACTCATGCAAGGAGGACAGCCTGTGGCATATCTCAGCAAAGCTCTGGGAGAGAAACACAAAAATTTATCCATTTATGAGAAGGAATTCTTGGCCCTGATCATGGCAGTGGAAAAATGGAGACCATACCTCCAGAGACAGGAGTTCATTATTCAAACTGACCACAGATCCTTAGCATATTTGAAGGAGTAGAATCTTCACTCAGAAATGCAAAGGAAAGCAATGACAAGACTCATGGGGCTCCAATTTAAAATTGTGTATAAGCAAGGAAAAGACAGTCTAGCTGCTGATGCTTTGTCCAGGGTAGCACATCTGATGGCTATCCAAGCTGTTTCAGTGGTTCAACCACAGTGGGTACAGGAGGTCCTAAATTCTTATGCTACTGACCCACAAGCTCAACAATTACTTGCCCAGCTAGCTCTACACAGTCCTGATGACAAGGGGTTTCAGTTAGACCAAGGTTTGATTAAGCACCACAACCATATATGGATTGGTCACAATACAGCTCTACAAAGCTAATCTCAGCTTTTCACTCTAGTGCCGTTGGGGGTCACTCAGGAGTCAGAGCCACATATCACAGGCTGAAAGCTCTGTTTTCTTGGAAGGGCATGAAAACTGATGTTGAAAGTTTCATCAAGCAGTGCAGTGTATGTCAGCACAACAAGCACTCTCATCAACACCCATCTGGCCTTCTGCAACCTTTGCCTATACCAGAAGGTGTTTGGCAAGACTTGTCTATGGATTTCATTGAAGCTCTACCCAAATCTCAAGGCCATACAGTTATTCTGGTGGTAGTACAGATTATCTAAGTATGCTCACTTCATTCCTGTGAAACACCCTTACACTGCCATGTCCATTGCTCAAATCTTCCTGGACAACATTGTCAAGTTGCATGGGATGCCAAAGAGCATTGTCACAGATAGAGACCCCATATTTGTGAGCAACTTTTGGAAGGAATTATTCAAGCTCTATGTCGTTCTAAGCCCAGAAGGGCAGGCCTGGTGTGTGGTGAGAGCTGTCTCACTGAGTCACCAGGTCGCGGGTTCAAGTAGCTCTCCATGAGATTTTATGGGGGGAAGACTTGCCTCGATTTTTCCCTTCCCCAGACCCCACTCATGTGGGAGCCTCTGGCATTGGGTGTGCCCTTTTTTTTATGTCGTTCTAAGCCCGAGCCTTAGAACACTAGGTTGCCTCGCTAGCGAATTCAAGTGCAAAGATGGCTAAACGGACACGAGCGAAATAAAAACGAAAGACTTTATTCATTTCTCCTCCTTTTCTACACTCCCCCTGCGAGGGCTATTTATACACGCCCGTAGGCTTTTTGCAAGACATAAATGCCCTCACAACCACTACAAATTCGGGGAATATTCTTCATCGCTTTGGGCTTGTTCGCCATCCGGAGTCCCCTTGTCTCAGGTAGCGCCGGCCCGGAGGCACCCGACCGGCTCCGCCCCTTGTCACCCGCTCAACCGACCAGACGGGCCACCGGCGGACAGTAGCTGTCGGCCACATGAGAGGCGGCCGGCTCCTTCTATGGCGAAAACCTGCAGAAACGACCAACCAACCTATTAGCAGCTATTCGCCCGAGCGAATAGCCTTAATCGACCACGCACCGCCCGACGGCGCCTTTCCTAGCCGGGCCGCTCCTCTCGCCGGGGTGAAGGGGCATAGAGCGGACCCGGGCCGCCCTTTACCGCGGGGTCCGCCATTTCGTTATGGCGAAAAGTGATGCCAAGAAACGGGACGGCTTGTGCCGCCTTTATTTCGCTTTAGCGAGAAGGGGATTCGACACAAATTCTCCTTCTTCCCACGTACGCCTTCTCGCCTTTTAATAGGGCGAAATGTTGGGTACGCCGGAGGGCTGATGCTGCTCTGGCCCTTGACTCCCGTCATTTTTCCTGCGCGAGGTGCCTAGGCGGCGATTGAGCCATATGGGGTGCCCATTGGTGGGGCCTGCCCCTAACACTCTATAAGGTTAATTTGGCTTTGAGCACTGCTTATCACCCTCAGTCTGATGGACAAACAAAAAGGGTCAATCAATGCTTGGAGATGTATCTCAGATGTTCAGTTCAGGACTCACCAAAAACCTGGAAATCATGGCTGCCACTTGCTGAATTATGGTACAATTCAACATTTCACAATTCCGTTGGTTGCTCCCCCTTCAAAGCCCTCTATGGATCTGATCCTAATTTGGCTGCAAACACAACTGTTCCCCAAGGTACAGCTGAAACTGTCTCTGAGGTAATAGAGCACCGGGAACTGCATCTCCAGATACTTAAGCAGAGACTCGAACAAGCTCAGAACAGAATGAAGTACTTTGCTGATAAGAACAGAACAGACCAACAGTTCAGTGTTGGGGATCAGGTGCTGCTCAAATTACAGCCGTATACACAATCTTCAGTGCAAATCGTCCATTTCCCAAGCTGGCAAATAAGTTTTTGGCCCCTACAAGATATTAGAGAAAGTGGGCACAGTGGCATACAAGCTAGAGCTGCCCGAGGACAGCCTCATACACCCTGTCTTTCATGTTTCCCAATCGAAGCAATTTCATCCTGACTACACACCGGTCTTCTCCAGCCTACCTGTGCTTACAGACCTCCAGGCTGCAGACCTCAGCGAATCCTCCAACGCCGCATGGTAAAGAAAGGTAACAATGCTGTAACCCAAGTGCTTGTGTCCTGGACAGGATTGCCGTCTTCATCCACCACTTGGGAGGATTACAACGTCATTAAGCTTTGGTTCCCAGAAGCTCCTGCTTGGGGACAAGCAGCAACTTCGGCTGGGGGAGTTGTCACACCTCAGGAGTGATGACAGGAAGAAGAAGGCGTATTCACTGAGAGAAGGCGTTATTTATGTAATCACGTTTGTATGACATGTGGGACCCAGTATGTGGGCATCGGCCAAGGGCCTTTTATTTCCGAACCCAGCTCTGTAATGAACATCGACAATATTATTACAGTAACAGTAAAGAGCCGGAGTGAGATTCCTCCGCCGCTCGGCCGAATCCGGCGATCCTCTTGTCGCGCTCACGTCGACGGCTTCTCGCTGGCGGCCAAGGGTCTGTCACAATTGGCTTATCACATGCTCCTATCCACAACAGGATCGGTACAGCCGGGGGAAAGCAAACGTGGCTTATCACATACTCCTATCCACAACAGGAACGGTACAGCCGGGGGAGCACCGTACAGGTCGCAATTCAAGCAAGCAGGCGATCAAAATCAATAGAAGCGACACCCTTCGGGAAGATAACCTGGCACCTCTTGTAGGTGTAGCTTTACAGAGCAAAGCTCCAAACTCCTAACGCAAAACAATAAGCCAGAGCCACACTAAACAACAGCGACGGCGGCGGTGACCACCAAACCCCTTAGCAAACACGGAGACAGAAGAGAGGTAGCGCATCAGGAGGAAGCAAACGGGAAAGGGAGGACGCTCACCTGCGAACAGGAACCACCCCTTCTCCTCCCGCGCCTCCGTGGCGCCGGCGACCGAGATCTGACCGCCGGGCGCCTCGCCGGAGTCGGCAAGCGACGGCGGTTTCAGCCACAGCCCGAGCCCGGATCCGGCCACCGCCACGGCGGCGGCGGCGGCGATCACGGCCTCGCGTCCGTTCCCCGCCCCCGTCTCTGTCGCCGCGGCGCTGGAGAAGGCCCGGGCCGGCGGTGGCGACCTCAGCCGCCCGACGGCTGATCGAAGGAGGCGAGCCGCGCGGGGCAGGGGAGCCATGGCGGTGGAGGTCGGTCGGATCAGGGGGGCCTCGCGGCGCGGCGAACGGTCGCTGCGGATACGGACGAGGTGGTTACGGGAGGAAGACGAGGACAGAGGACTATGACTTTGGAGCCTGGACTAGTGGACACTGGACAGAGGGGGAGGCGGCGATGCGTAGGTGCAGAGCAGGGGAAGGAGAGAAAACGAGGCAGAGGGGCGGGCGCGGCGGCAAGTGGAAGCCTGGGTGTGGGCCGTGTGGGAGACGCGTCGCTGCTGTGGCGAGGACGCCTTTTGCGATGGTTATTACCCGACGCCCGGGCTCCACAAAAAAAAAAAAAAAAAAAAAACGGCCGCCAAACCCAAAAGGGAAAAAGATGGTGTACGCGGCACCAGGTTTTGCTTTACATGGTGCGCGTGTGTACAGTGTCGTTCACTTGGTCGTTACTACTAGTATGGAAGATTAAATAAAAATAGGTGCGTAGTAAAGCTGAAAAAGATTGGTCCATTTTAAGTTATTTTTCTAAAATATACATTCCAAGTATGTTGAGTTTCTATAGGTTGTCTCGTCCGATGCCGGTCCTTTTTATGGAGGAGATGGTGAGAGAGGTGAGATAGAGATGTTCCGGGAACTGATTATACTTGTAAATTATAAGTATAGTACTATGAGAAGACTTTACGTAATTGTATGAATTGTTATTGCCATGTAAATTTAGGGTGGGCTCGAGGGGTATTTAAGGGTTCATTGAATACCTATTACTTTGTTGATCAATAGTATTTAAGGGTATGACTACTTATACGTGTTAAAAGATATGGTTGAATCAATCTTTTTTTATCTTTTGAAATTTTGAATACACGTTCTTCAAATTTTGGGTTTGCCTCTAGGTAAATCACAATAATTCTTGTTCCATATTGGAGGTTTTATAGGTAACTATTAAGTTGACTTAATAAGACTATATGGCACTATATATTAGACCGCTAATAACATAATATAATATACTTACCCCTAATCTTAGTTTAACAAATCTTATAGCTGCCCAATTTGATTTTACAACAAGGTTTGTAGTTTTATGATATTTCATCGAATTTTTATGAATTTCGGTGTTGACTAAAAGAAAATTATTAAATTTCACATTACATTAATACATATGCTATATAACTTTATAATTATATTTTCTATTATTTATGTTGTATAATAGATGTGCAGTCATAAATAATGTTAATATTTTGTTCAGATCTAAAATTAAAAAACCCATACTTCATGTATCTAAAATTTTAAAAAAAACTCATATTTCATGTATATAAGTCTCAAAAGATATTTGGGCGAAATTTCTGTAATTTCAGAGGTGATCTGAAATTGAAACCTGCTTTACAACCGAGTACGCTGTTTTTTTTAAAAAAAAAATCGGGTATGCTGGTTTTAGTTTTTACCCAACCTCATCTGTGTTTGTGGATTGTGTGGGGTTGGTTACGTTTCCCATCATGATCTCCACCACTGAGCCGCTGTCGTATACAGCCGACTGTTAACTGTATGAAAACTTACGGTCAATCTATCAACCTACTCATATAATAGTTAACCGGCTTATAGCCTACTTATCTGTCTCATAGAATTTCTTGGTTTTTGTGCATAAGCTGACTGTAAACCTACAGCCCGCATAAAGCCCACTAACAGCCTATACTTGCTCTAATAAGATAAGAGCAGTGCTAGCGCCTGGACGTCTAGACGGATGTCCGCACCTACACTCCGTCTCCCCCCGCGCACCTGCATCCCGTGCCTACCTACGTGGGCCCGCGTCACCCGTCCCATCCGACTGCACGTGGGGAGTCCTCGCTCACGCCCTTCGCTTCTCATGTGCATGCACGCAACCAGCAGCTGCAGCAGGCAGAAGAGGGGGAGGAGGCGGCGGATGCCTAGCCGACGCCGGGAGAAGGAGGAGACACCGGGCGAAGATGAGGCAGCAAAAAAGCGAAGACAGAGATGCAACACCCGATCTACTTTTGAAACATACGGATGCAACACTTGCAACATACGTCTGAAGACAGATGAAACACATAAAACATGCATTTGAAACACTACCTGCAACACCAGATCTACTTTTGAAACATATGAAACACTTGCAAAAAACACCTGAAAACACTTCATATGTGTGAAAACACATGCAACATCCAGATGAAACATTTGCAAACATACGTCTGGAAAACGAGATAAAATATTTGGAACATACACTTGAAACATATGTGTATAGCCACCACAACATGTGCAACATTCCGATCTACTTTTGCAATATCAAGATAAAACACTTGCAACATCCAGATGAAATATCTGAAACACTTAAAATATACTCTCGCAACATGGGTTTTGCTTGGACAAATCGAGGCACGCCGGCGCAGAGGTCGACGACGGCCATGAACCTCGTTGTGCAGTAGCGACACGGGCAACTCACCATCGGGCGCGGCGTCACACGAATCTCATCTCTCTAGCCTGCTTGCTGGAGCATCCGTCATGGAGGCTCGCCGGCTCGGTGGAGGCGGCCGTGGCTCGCCAGCTCGATGGAGGCGGTTGTGGCAAGGAGGCAGGCGAGGCAGACTGGGTCCAGTGGAGAATGTGACGCGGAGGAGGCCGCATGGGATGGGGCGAGACGCTGCGGAGACCAACGGTGGCGACATGAAGTGAGGTGGGCGGATGGGCACGGCGACTCCGGTAGAAAATGGCGCAGTGAGCATCATTATCGATAAGATAAGCGTTCCAGTGGGCGGTAAGTCAACCGAAGAGATAGCGAAGAAATGATTCCCAAGCAAAGAAAAAAAAAGGTTATCATAAATGAAGTGGGACCCATGTGCACAGACGTCAAGACAGAATTGGATCCACCGTGTGTGGGGATCCACTTCATTTGTAACTAAAAGACCCTAGATGTATGCTATCTGGTCTTTCTTTCATATCCTGGAGGGAAAAAACTTGGCCTGCGATGGGCAGACAATCCCGTAATTTTGTGCTTAAGGAAGAAGACATTCTCATGCAGATCGAGAAAACCCTTGAACCCCATGTCCCGCCCTTACACAGGGGCCTGGTACCCTGTGAGTGGGCCGGTCCATTTACCTGTGTTTTGAGAAACTCGGAACAGACGAGGATATTTTTTTAACTCCGGCGGACGAACGAACGCACTTGTGGGGGTTCGAACCCTGCACGCGAGAGTGCCGACCGGACATCCTGACCATGTGGTCCAAGGAGCCGAGAAGTCTCCCAAAAGTTGCACTCAACTGAAAACTGAATACAGCACGGCGAAGCTGTCCAGCCCCACGTTTTTTTTTCGTCTAGCTACTAGATTTGCCGGCCGAAACATGTCGAGCCTAACAATCAGCCTGACGATGCTTCGGATCGGAACAAAGAAAGCAAGGAAACACAAATAAGCGTCGAGTTGAAGGTGCCGGCCTGACGAGCTGGCCTTTCTGATGCATTTTTGGTCCACGTCACTGTGCAGGAGTATCATCTCTCAATTTGCGACGGTAGTGAAGTACCGGTGGGCGCGCCCACCACAATGCACCGCACTTTTTTTTTTTTGATTGAAATGTTTTGATCCGGAGACTAAAGTTTAGTCCGTGTCACGTCGTCGGACGTTCGGATGCTAGATGCTATCTAGGAGGACTAAACATGAACTGATTATAAAACTAAGGGAGTTGTTATATTTCAGTCGACTGAAATATACCATTTTTCCAGGCAACGTCTTAGGGCCATCAGATCTGGATCCAATGATCACATTCAAAGCTGGTTGTTTCTGTACACAGGCAATATTAATGGGTCCGCGAATCAAACCCGCCAAACCTTACCGGGTCCGCCAAACCTTAATGACGCATGATCCAATACCCGCTAATGAAGTTTGGTGCTCGATTGGGCTAGAATTGAACTATTGGCCCAATAAACACACTTTTTGAAGGGTTGCCCAAGAAACACACTTAACGTATCTATCTCAATCAGTAAACGAGTCTCTACCACAAATTAAAATTGACAGAGTACAAATTTTATTCCATCATTGCAAAAATAGACAATGAATATGGTCTTCAAAAGTTACAACACAAGAATATGAAAATTGCACGTTTCAAATAGTGCAAATACTATATATTGTTACTACAATTATATTGTATATGTATATAAACACAGAAGTGAAACTAATAACTAGTATTATAAATCCATCAAGCAACAAACTGTTCAAAATTACAATGGTCCAAACAGTAATGGCAGTTTATTTATAGATATCACATACACAGTTGGAACCATATATAAACGAGGAAACAGAGGGCATAACAGCCATCGAAACTCGAATCAGCATCATCCAATTGATGTCTCAAGGGGAATCCGAGTATGCTCATCATGTGCTAAGACCAATATTGCCAAATTAGAAATGAAAAGAACATAAAGACAGAGAATACGGGTAAACAACTCTCAATTCAACAATGTGATGAGACAAGTGAATCGGACACCAGTTGCAAGGATATGATATGAATACACGTCAGTCAGTGCTACATCGAGAAGATAACATCAACCATGCCAACCAATATCCAATTACCTTGCCGGTGCGACATCCTCGATAATGGAGATCAAATTGGTCCTCTTCTTTGCCATGTTGACAAGGTCTCTTCCACTCCTGTGGGAGAACTCAATTGCATACACCGGCCAATTCTGCAAGACTGCAAGAGTATCCAAACTCTTAAGACAACATACTACCATTGAACTAATACACAATCGACAATAGTAAGGACCATGCTACAGCAACTCTCCTCGGAGACATGTAAGCCATATTTTCTAATGGACCAAACCTGCTCACTTGCAAACATTAGCGATGCTGCTATAGCTTTTTGCCTCTATTTTACTGTAGCACTGAACTAGCAGCTACCTAATACAAGCACCAAAATCAGCGGTAGAAGATTGTAGCAGAGAGAAGGCTTGCTTGAGATCCATAGGATTCCACATTTCCACTTGTGGTAACCACTAATGAAATGAGTGCTTTGTTGGAGAAAGCAGTATAATTGGCGATCGGTTGAGTTAGATGGAAGCAGAAGCTACTACAAATAGCATCTCCACTTTAGATGAGGCGAGAGGCATCAAATAAGAACAATAAAAGGCAAACGCATAGTAATCTTGGTGCATATGGTGCAAAACATAGACCGATACTTACACTTGAGCTGAATGTCACAATTATCCTCTCTATGATATAAACAAAAATTCCTCCATCTTCTTCCCCACAGCTCAAGAGCAACCCACAAATTTTATAACAGCTTATACTAGGCATACGCTTGGTGCCTTGCTTTGCAAAAGGCAAGGATGTCAAATGAAACTATGCAATTGCCCAAATAGCATTGGGCCACATGTGTGTTGACACAAATAGTAAAGCAACACACTAATAAGTAGATTGCAGTGGAAGACATTCTCTGGCGAGAAATCTGCAATCGATTCACAATCAAAGTGCGTAGACCAAATTATTGCTACCTATCCGACAAAAGCAATAAGGAGAGAACATAATTCATACAACCATACATGCTTTGAACTGAACAAACAAGGAATGAAAAGAACCTAAAGTCTATAAAATCACAAAAGTTGAATGTGTAGAATGCCATGTTCAGCTCCCCTAGTCTAATGTTTTCAAGATAAACTAAAAAATGTCTACAGAAATGACTATGAAGGCAATCAAATATCTGAGTTTGACTATTACTTTGCCTTGAAATACTACTCTGAATTTTTTTATATACTTCTTAAAGCCGATTACATGATTTACTAAACAAGTAGAGTTTTCCTTGATAATTTGATTGACAAAATTTGTTTGCATGAAAAATTTATTTGCCAAAGATCACCATTTTACCTAATGATGGACAACTTTCTATATATATCTTCTAGTAATACAGTTTGCAAAATACTAGTTGATAGTTTAGACTTCACATGTAAAATATTGAATGAATCAGACTACTAGATTAATATTCACACCAAACTTTAGTAAGCCATCTAAGATAGATCATAATATAACATGTAAGGTACAATTTGTATAGCCATACATGCACATCAAGAAGCAAAAGCCAAGACTTACCCCAACGAGCAACTGCAACCACTTTAGCCCCTTCACATGCTTTTGGACAAAAGGGACCCCTTGTTCCAAAGAATCAACAAAACAACAAACAAAGACGTGTGTGTGTTGGCACAAATAACAAGAAACAAGCACTGCATGCAACAAGAACTCGAGATAGACGTAAGGTTTATCTATAGTTGTTAAACGCTTCTAGGGTTTGGGAGAGAGACAGAGAGAGAATGGTTGGTTGGGTGGGTGGGGAATAAGAGAACCAGACAGGATCTAGGTCCGAGCAATGGCAAAAAATCACAAAGAACACAATTACAAGGACAAAAATGTGGTCTATATTGGCACAAATCCCAATTAACAAATTATATTTTTTTCTATAGAAGGACAAAGTGTGTATTTAGAGAGAACATATCTTGACCATTGGTTGAGAAGTAGGGCTAGGCAATGCACTTGAGCACAACTCTTCCTTCACACAAAACTTGAACCCCTATCCTGAACAACCTCCCTGCTTTTGACATATGCGAACTTTTTTAGAAAAAGCCAAGATGCTAAAATAGGCTCAATTCAAGAAGCAGTTCGTGGACAATAATCAAGCGGTGAAGAAACACATGGTTGTTTCTAAAGATATTTAGGGCCAACACAAAACACAAATCAAAGAGGACAAATGAGAGGTGTGTGTTGACCCAAATTAAAAAAAAACACATTTGAATACGTTTTAGCACAGATCACAAGAGACAATTTTTTTCTATGGAAGGACAGATCACAATTTTTTCTATGGAAGCACAATCACAGATCACAAAAAACAATTTTTTCCTATGGAAGGACATATCACAACTTTTTTCTATGGAAGCACAATCGCATATATGTCTAATATTCTGAAAAACAATGAAAAATTTTCCAGTGATTATGCAACTAATCATGACTTCACTAAACATGGTTCCTATGCGTTAACTTATACATAGGAACCATGACTTCACTAAACGCCTTCTCACAATTTTCTAGAACAAGGCACTATAAACCATAGAACCAAAGTAGCAGGGCAATTTCAGTGCACAAGAATAACACTGGTTCTCTTACCCAACAGGCATACACAATTAGGCACCGATGAGATACAAAAACATCCTACCAAAACCTGTAATGTAACAAATTAGCTATGCACTACAAAGCCTTTAAACAAGCAGACCACTAGTTAGTCCTCACTCCTAGCTTGCTTAGAAATTGTAAGCATCCCACAAATATAGTTGACACAAGGAAGCAAAGCCCCACCTGTTAACTTGTTAATGCAATTATATTGTATTTTATGTTAAAAATTACAATACACAAATATGAAAATTGCACATTTCAAATAGTGCAAATAGTACTCGTTCTTAATGCAATTTTATTGTGTATGTATATAAATACAAAATCTGGCTCATGCGTGTGGAGCTTGCTGACAATACAGTTAACTTGTGCTACTGAACAAGTCTTTTGCAGACAGAGAGGGTGCATTAGTGGCAGCAAAAGCATATCAGATGTAATTTGCTGAATATTTAATACAAAAAATTAATAGGAAATGAAGTAGACATGCACAACACATGACAATTAGCAAGGATGACTTGTTTATCAGCATTAACAAAAATAGAATGACAAACTGAGACACAACCACAGAAACAAGGATGACTTTGTATAGTGCCAAAGTGTGTGTAAAGAAACCATCTATCTCTGAACTGCAAATGCCTTCTCCACTGGGAACAGCTAGTTGTGGTCTCCCCATACAATCAACACTTCTTGCACAATGCACGCACGACCATGACAAAAGTTTAGTCACAGTCTCACAGACAGAACGTCATCTGATAGCGAAGACAACCTATGTTTTAACAATACCTGAGATATTGGTGTCACTTGGAACTTCTATGTTTCAACCGTAATCCCCTTTAGGAGATCAATGCACGAGCATGACATAAGTCGTTGTTGTAGTAATCACCAATATGCATAGCTTCATCGGGTTGCACTCCTAATAACTTGCAGGCCTTCCAAGAATATTATAGGGTTTGGCTTTTCTGCTGTAACCTGGAAGTTGAGCGGCATCCAAGGAACTGAGTTTAAGAAAGCAATAATAGGAAAATCAATAGCTAAAGTTTAGAAACAAGCACATATAAATACAAGGACAGAGCTTAATTAGTAAGATTAGTTAAACAAGCCTATATAGTGAATATTCTGAATGGAAACCAACCTCAGCAGATCACAGGAGAACTCCATCAAACCAATGGCCACATTTCATTGCTTTGTAAAATACTAAAATTAGTCAAGATGAGTGTCAAAGTTGGACACAACAACTGTTCCAAAACTAGCCCTTTGCAATGCCTCAAAAACATGTCCAAAGATCGGATCACAGAGATGCCAAGCCTAGCAAACATATCACATTTTGTAAGATTAGCAAATATGTACCAAAATCAGACGGTCAAAAAGCATTTTGATTGCATATTGTATCTCACCTTTCCGGTTGTATAATACTTGATCAGTTCCTTAAAGTATTGTAGATCTAAGCAGCCGATAGATGCACTCACTATGTATCGCCAAAGGACTTTCATCATTGACATACCTAGACAACATAAAGCGAATTGAATGTAAATATTAGCTCTCAAGGTTGAATGACCTAAAAGTATATATGAAATATCCGGAGGGCTGCAAGGCTCCTGAGCACAACTCTTTCTAGTAGCATCACAAATCCAGTTTCATTCTTGAATTAAACTAGTTGGCAAAGAGACCAAATTTAGACATGACATTGTAATTTGCCAAAATTTTGGGTTTTTTCAGCACAACAAAGAACCGTCTTGTGATGGAAGTTCAAGACCATACAAAAGAAAAATTAAAACTCATCAAGTGATCGAATAACTCACTAAATCGTAACTAGTATCCGAATCAAATGAACAAAAAAAATGGAAGGCAAGCTATACATGAACTTGTAAATCAGCAAAAGCGAACTCCGTGTAACAACCAAAGAAAGCAACATAAATCTTGATAGTCCGACACTATCGAAATTCACAGGTAAAATGAAACCCTAAATCAAAGGGAATCTTTGAACTTAGTGGTAAGCAACACACAAATAGCAAATGAGAGCCGACCAAAACTTATGAGTCCAAAAGGAACAGGAAGGCTGAACCTCTCGGCGAAGAAAGCGTAAAATGAGAGCAGCACCTAAACAATTAGTAACTAATATTGTATAGCGAGATCATAGCCTCATAGGCCGAAATCACCCAATCTATCAACATACCCAAGAGCCTAACCACGCAATGTAGCCCACCAGGTGATAAGTAGCAAACAACACCACAACATATATGAGCTGAAACAAGTCGGAACCCATAGGCGCAGTAGGGCTAACAAATACAATATTACTGCAGGCTTAAGCTATGGGCACCAAATAGGAACATGTTGAGTATATCGGGAAAGAAAGCACAAGATCGAAAACAATGATGTAAATTATGCAAAGAAAACTAAACATGCCCACTTGACTTTTACTATCACCAAACAATTTTACCTTACATCCCATGAAGTGTGTGTATTTCTTAGGAATTTGATGTAAGCCCACATCAGGATCTGCAAAAACCACCATTTCAGTATGAGTGTAAGTAGAAGTACATAATTGCTTACTTGAAAGATGCAAATCCTATCAAGTTGTCCCTCCCGTCAAAACAAATCATTTAAAAAACAAATAGTTTGAGACTACACTAGACCTCCGATTATCAAATACAAACTAACAACAAGAACATTTCAGCATTAACAAGTGGTGGATCTCGACATTTCCTTCCGTCCACAAACATGAATGTTCATTCAAGCAAGCCATTTCTATAGGTCTTTAACTGGAAGCACTATTTCGGCATTTGAGATTTTGTGGCATAGGAAACTCACTCACTCTTGAGAGCAGCCAATAGTTGACAATTCAAAAATTTTAAAAGGTACAGTTTGTTAATGAATTAATCTTAAATTATTTCCTTCTGAACTATCCTTGAAGCCAATAAGACAATTGATCATTATAATGCATGGGTTAGTTGTTTAAGAATACTTTCAGTCTGCATTGCAAGTATATCTTGTAATTAAAAATAGCACCCGCAAGTCCAGTTTTATGATCTTTGGAATTTTATGCTCCTCACCGAAAGAAACTTGACTCGAAGACACAATTAGCAAATACATACAGAAAGTTTTTTAAAGTCTTCTATGAATGCAGATGGCGAGTCGATGCAGATGGTCATCAACTAAACAAAAAGGACAGATCGAGATGCAACCCACCAACCATGCATGTCGTGAGACTAGAGAGGAAGCAATGCAGGCTGCACGGGCTCCAAATAGATAACCAAGGGCCCATTCGCTAGCTTGCTTGCCCACCTCCCACAAGGCTCCTCTCGAGTCCTCACCTTCTCTCCCGGCGCTAGGTCACCGCATGTCTACATCCACCACCACCACCAGCTACCCCTCCTCTCTTTCCCTTCCCCATAGTCAT
Organism: Miscanthus lutarioriparius; assembly: GCA_904845875.1. Lineage (NCBI taxonomy): Eukaryota > Viridiplantae > Streptophyta > Magnoliopsida > Poales > Poaceae > Miscanthus > Miscanthus lutarioriparius. The sequence goes on from CAJGYO010000012.1 coordinate 28,427,193, forward strand.
CAAGACACCTCCAGACAGATCGAGATCCGGTGATTCCTGTGTCACCCCACAAGCACTGGCAATCAAATCGGTACATTAGTGGACACAACCATGCCTTCTTTGGATGCATTGCTTTGTGACCTTGGTGCGAGAGCCGGGCCCGAGTCCCAGAGGGCGCGAGAAGCATTGCAGAGTCACAGCACATCGGCTCCGCTCCCCACATCGGCACCAACTGTGAGCTCCGAGTCGACTCCCCTACCCCATTGATCCCCGTTACATCCCAAAATTCTCCACCCAAATCTCCATCCCTCTGTCCTCATCACATCTGATCCACAAAATCTACTCCAGATTGATCGAGTACACACCTTGGCAAACACTATGCAAAGAGGAAGTGGAAGTTCGGAGCAATCATCGCAATCATCGCAGCCGACGAAATCGCCTCCGATTTCTTCCCCGCCGCGATGCAGAATACAAACAGTGTCCGAAGCCACGACAGTGCGGCGTATTACGGGTGTCGGATAGCTTGGGTTGGGTGCTAACGGGTCGACATCATAATGGATCACAAATCCGCATACAATAAAGCCCATCAGCCAGACGTGAATCTTGAAGCTCGTGAACGGCAACGTCGCCTGAAGCAAAACATAATTTTCAGGCGACTACTATATAGGAAAAGTGTAAAACTAATTACATAGAAGTAGACTAATTAGCGAGACGAATCTATTAAGCCTAATTAATTTATGATTAGCATATGGTTACTGTAGCACCACGTTAACAAATCATGAACTAATTAGGTTTAATAGATTCGCCTCGTAAATTAGTCTCTGTCCGATGAGGAACCAAATAACTACCTGCGAGTTTTGGCCACGAATGTCATTGCCCGTCAGGTGCCGATGATTCCCGGCCAACCCCTACACTACGGATCTCCGCCTACCCTGGACAGCGTGGGACAGCACTTCCTCTCCGTTTCGCTGACTTAGTCTGTTCGCTTGATCGTATCAGCCATACTTATCAGTCATGATATAGTATTTTTCTCTTACAACAAAACAGCATCAGCAGACTTATAAGCCACATAAACGATCAAACGAACAGGTGCTGATCAGTGACTCAGTGTCAGCCGAAGCGAGTGGTGCGTCCGGGGGCGATGGCGAAGCCCACTTTGAGACCGTTCGTTGGTCTGGTTTCCAGACCAACCGGCTGTTTCCTCCTCACAACGGCACTATTCATCAACCATCCGCTACAGTATTTCTCTCTCACACAACCAGCCGCTACAGTGTTTTTGCTTCTTTTTCCCAGACAAGCGAACGGGGCCTTTGCCGCCGGCGGTTTTCCTCGGCGGTTGGGCGGTGGCCGCCCACAGGAGGGCTCTTCTTCTAAAGCGTGGAAGAAGACGGAGATACAGGGTGGGTGCGTGCGTAACATGTGGTGGTATCCAAACGCGTGCATATAGGTGCAATTGTCGGTCCTTTTCAATCAAGCAAAAAAAAGAAGAAGTGCGGTGCATTGCGGTGGGCGCGCCCACCGGTACATCACTACCGTCGCAAATTGAGAGATGATACTGCTGAGCAGTGACGTGGACCAAAAATGCATCAGAAAGGCCAGCTCGTCAGGGCGGCACCTTCGACTCGACGCTTATTTGTGGTTTTTTTGCTTCCTTTGTTCCGATCCGAATCATCGTCAGGCTGATTGTTAGGCTCGACATTTTTCGGCCGGCAAATCTAGTAGGTAGACGAAAAAAAATTGGGACTGGACAGCTTCTCCGTGCTGTATTCGGTATTTCAGTTGAGTGAACTTTTCGGACACTTCTCCAGAATACAAAAGACCAGTATATAGCATACATATAGGGCCTTTTAGTTACAAATGAAGTAGTGCTTCCAGTGCCATTGATTAAACCAAAATTTTCAGTGTTTTGACACAACAATATAAAGCGGAGTGACCAAGGGGAAAATAAAGGGCCTTACCTTGTTACAGTTGTTCCACTAGACCACTGCAAGTCCACAACTCGGTTTCCTGGTAGTGCTAGCATGACAAGCACCAAAACATAAGCTAAAAGGAAATTCACCATTCATTTTTTTAGAAGCAGCAGCAACATCTGAAGAGGGAGAACCTCATGGTACAGGAACAACAGAAGAAGGCCTTGTTTTAATGCACGTGTATCCACTTCAATCCACATGTGTTGAGGTGGATTGGAATGGAACTTAGTTTAATTTCACTTCAATCCACTTCAACGCATGTGGATCAAAATAAATACATTCAAACAAGGCCTAACGAAGATACATTCGCTTTACGACATCCTCAAACTTGCTGATGCACACGAGCTGCCATATAAATAGGCAGCTTATGCAGTTGGTTTACCAGTGTATATTGATGACCCGCTGTATTTTATCAAGGCTGGTGTCCTGGCGACCTTTACAGAACAGGACAAATGAAATCAGAACAACTCTCTCATACAAACAGGGGGGCAAATCAAGTCAAGCACCCTTAATGCAATACAACACCGGAACGTGGCATCCAGCAAATATTTTACTCCAGAACATTATGATTCCATTCCCAAAACTCAATATTTCTTGGCATGACTGTATAGTGTATATGCAACATCAGTGGAGCTGCTGTTGGCTCCGAGGATGTCTGAACGATCCGCTTGCGTAGAGCATCTGATAGACCGGCTTTATCCTCGATATGAAGAGCACGCTCAACAGGGTACCGCAGCAACATACAAGGGCACAGACATAGAAAGTCAATCTGAAACAATCAGGCCCATAGCAGTCGGAAGGCTCCAGCACACCTGGGTGCTGCCTTGCTGCCTCCTTGTCATAGACGTAGCCAGCAAGAAGAGCTGAGAAAAAGAATGCACCCAGTGGATTCACTAACAGCATGAAGTTGTACATTAGCCCGAAGTCCTTCAGCCCAAAAAGCTCCGAGACCGTTGGTATCATGACAGCAAATTGGACCCCGTAGCATATCCCCAGGAGAGTAGTTGAAACATAAATCAAGCTATGAAGACCAGTTGCGAAGAGCAGGAACGTTACCACCATGATTATTTGTGTGCACATCATCCAGAAAGGACGAGGGAGCATCCTTGACCTGCAGAATATCAGGTCTTAGCAGTCCTTTTTTCAGAAGTAGGCACTCCTTAATTTATATTTCTTAATCTTAGTAATATTACTAATTGGAGGCCTCAAATGGAGTCTCCGTGTTAATCCTCACAAAACACGCTACAAAAAAAAGATAAATACTAGAAAGTAACATGATAGCCAAAAACATCTGGACTGACTCTAATTGTCATCGCCAATAATAGCCTTTGGATCTATTCTCTTTCAAAAAATCACCCACCCCTACCATTATGAAAAATAAATAAAGTAATCCCCTAAATTTGCATTTAAATTGCCAGTCCCAACCATTATGAAAGATAATTTAAAACGAAGCCTAAATTTATCTTCCATATAAGAAAGACAATGCAAAGTAACCATAAATTTGCCCTTAAAATAACCACATCTTCCATTATAAGATATAATATAAAGTAACCCCTTTTTTGTATCTAAATTGTCCATCATTATAAAGAATAAACTAAATTTACGTCTAAATACCAATATAAGCTATTATGAAAAATAATTCAATAACCATAAAGGACGCCATATATGTTTCTAAATTAGACACTTAAAATCAAAGTAAACATAAATGCTACTCCCAAAGTCCATAAAAGAATGCAATTCTAGCACAATACCAAGTTAAAGTATTTTTAAGTTTGACTAACTATATACAAAAAATATCAATATTTATGATATCAAATAAGTATCATTAGATTTTTTATGAGATATTTCTATAGTATACCTATTTGGTGCCATAAACATTAATATTTTTTCCTATATATTTGATCAAACTTTTAACAAAGAAATGATTTAGAATTGCATTTTTTGGGGGGATGGAGGTAGTATGTCCCACCTTGTAAACCAAGTAAACATGCACACATTAGGATGGATATTTTTAGGGCTTGTTTGGCAGGCCTTATATCGGCCTTGACTCCATGCCACAGTGCCCGAAGGAGCCGGAGCTAGTGAAGCCAGCTCTATGGATTCATCAGCTTTTAGTTTATTTTGGGAAGAGAGAAAAAACACTCCACACTTCAGTGCAAAAGATTCCCTAAAAGCCAGAGCCATTTTGGGAAAAGCCCTCTGAAACAAGACCTTGTTTAAATAGTTTATCTATGTTCTCTTAACAAACCACATATCAATGCAATGAAAAATATGTTCCCTTAACAAACCAAATACCAATACCATAATTATTTTAACAGTTTATCGATTGTGAAAAATACATTCCCTTAGGCCTTGTTTGGATGTAGTCGGATTCACATCAATTCACATGTGTTGGGGTGGATTGGAGTGGAATATGAACAAAATCTCACCCCAATCCACCCCAACACGTGGATTGAGGTGAATCCGATAACATCCAAACAAGGCCTTAACAAATCATGTACCAATTAGGTAATTCATTAAAATTATATCGAAACTCTATGGCATCAAAATTTATGAAGTGTTGCTTTAGATAAATGTACACATTTTGATTTAAATATTATGGCATATTGATTTTTTTTTTATAAAACAACACTTGTACACGTAGTCACGTATAATTTTTTGATAGAGGACATTCACATGTTGAGTGTTGTGGTGTAGGCTGAGACAATTGTTTATGCCATCGTAGTAACTAAGAGTATAGTCTAGGACCAAGAATCTATTTTTCAATAAAATATAAAAAGGAAAATTTTGAATAGAAGAGAGTTTCAACTTAACACGTGGATGAAAACCTGCAACAACTAATAGGATCAAATGTTGAAAGCCAAAATATAGAGCCATGATGTCAAAAAAGAATGCAACAAGAGCTGATATAGCTTAACTAAAGTTTCAACTAAATACATATTAAAGATCCACAGAGGTGCAATGTAAAATATGACAACACATATAGAGTAATTGGTAAATTTATTGTAAGTTCATAAGTCATAACTTGATAGAGATTATAGAGTACCTATGTGTATTGTGTATTTGTGTTAGGAAAATGAATAGAGAGATAGAGAGTAAAGATAAGCAAATTTGATTGGTTGTAAGTATTAAAATTATTCACAAAACTTTTAATAATTATATATAACATAAGATTCTAGATGACTAAGTCCTCAAAACATATGCAAAGTAACAGGCGCGGTTAGAGATTGATGCCACTGGGAATTAGCTGCAATGTTCAGTAATGCTTGTTTGTTGTTTAGTAATATCAATATATCACAGTACTGTAGGAAGCAATCAGCTTTACTACTTCAGCTTTCAGCTTAAATAAGCTGGAATATAGTAAGTGATGCATTGAAGGCAAATTGTACAGATAAAGTTGTTGCGAGTAAATTAAATGTAGCTTACCTTACGAAATATTCAGAGACAGATCCACCAAGGATACGGCCAGCAAAGTTGCAGAAGCCAAAGAGGCACAACAAAATAGTTGTGTCATTAGCACCAACAGACATTCCAACCTGAGCCAGGTTGTTGAGAACAGTGACTCCTGTGCCAACTCCACAAAAGTAGACAACAAACAGTAGCCAGAAGTCCGCCTTTACTAAGGCTTCAAGGAATGTGAAATCATCCCCCCTTCTTGGCCCTCTTTTCTTTTTCAAATTCACTGCTCCCTCACCCTCAGCCAATAGAAGATCCAAATCAGTACTGTCATCAGATTCATTGGTACCTGTAGCAAGTGTTGTTGAGGCACTGCCCAGAAGTGGTTGTGAGTTCTCTGGATCCGCACCAGACAGACTATCAGTTGAATAAGATGGGGCAAGGGTGCTGGGCTTTTCCTTTGTTTGTTTGTTTGGATAAAGTGTCATCTTAATTGGTATTGCAAGTGGAGCAAGGAGCAAAAGTATCATTATACCAAACAAAAGATAGGTGACAGCCTGGCTTAGTTTTAAAGTATCACCAAGTATTGTAGCAACCATAAGGTATATTCCGAGAACCACACTTGAGATTTGTGTGTACATGAAATGGCTGTGTTCTGTTGAGTTGTCCTCATCCAGTGATGGAGTGCAAGGCCTAACAAAATACATCACCACAATACATGCTGTTGGGATCCCCAAGGCAAGCAACAGCAAAAGATTTGTGGGTGAATTCCCTAGCATTCCATTAAACGTTTCAGTGTAGACAGCAGCACTAACAGCAACATAACCCTTGATGAGACCAGCAACAGTGCCTCGGCTGAGAGGGAAATTCCTCATGTTGGTCACAAGAGCAGCAGTGCCCAACCATGCACTGCTGTTCGTGCCAATACATAAAGCTATCCACAACTGCAAACATACGATAAACTAGTCAAGGTACCAGAAAAAAGGGAAACGAAAAGAAGCTGACTCTTGTAAACAATCTGAAAAAAAATGCATACTGATGTTGAAACAAATGGCATAGTTTCACAAAAACTAAAGTTAAGAGATAAGTACTTTTTTGGGGATGTCAAGAGATAACTTCATTGGCAAAATCAAACAAAGATCGTCATGATAGGCCATATGGTGAGTATTAAGTCATGCATTATGAATCTCCGACTGATTTATGAGTTCTTTTGCTCTATTTTCTGTACTGGACACGACCAACAGGACATGTATGTGTCTTGCCCACCTAATTTACTAGTCCAGAGGTAAGCAGGGAGAATAGAAGTTCACATTGTCCAATTTTGGGTCCTTTTGAATGATAAACAAACCACAATCATTACAAGGAACTCCCAACATTCAAAATGAGATCATATTACCTTACTGAATGTTTCTTTGGCAGTTAATTTTTCAAGGAAGAAACCTACGTAGTACTATCAAATACATTTTGTTTTCTTTTAGTGAGAACGTCATGCGTGTATTTCACTAAGGAAACAAGACACCACAAGACAAACCCAGATGAATTAACAAACACATGAGCAAGTAGATGGAAGGGGCAGGAGGCGACCAGCTTACCGAGGACTAAGGAGACCACTCGGCAAAAAAATTGAGACCCATGACTTCAACATGCTCTATCATGGGAAGAAGTCCGACCATATACCATACCAGCTCCCTCCCAAAGCGCCACTACCGAACTTACTAGTTACTAGCACAGTCACCTAGACACACAGGGCAACACATAGAAACCAACCAAAGTGGCTCAAGCTCCAGCCACTGCATCAACCAAATTCCAAAGATCCACTGGTGCATAAGGGAGGTAGTCATAACAAAACCATGAGTAGTACTGTAATTGAATAGTGCTGACAACACAGCTTCTTAGCTGAAGCGGCGTAATACCATTCCCATCTTTCTTCTTTTTTTTTCTCGAACTACGCAGGAGAGCTATGTGTCATTTCATTAAGGTAGATAAAAAGGTAGTACACGAGTCTGGCAAGAACCTCCCTGAGTACAGCACACCCCACACGCAGACACAGAACTAGATTACAGCCACGCCAAGGACTAAAAAACAGACGACCAGAGCCTCATTGGAGCTTAAACTCCAGAGGTCAGCGACCTGGCCAGGAGATCACGGAGCTTAGAGGCACCCGCCATGCACCACAAACCACATTCCCATCTTTCTGTTAAATGCAAGCGGTATTTGATTATAAGATTATGGCTTCAGCTCCTAGTGGTCACAGTGTGACTCTACAGGATTATGGCTTTTTCATGAAAGTGAGTGGATTACATTTTCCCCCCAGAAAGAACAATATACAATAGCCTAACAACCACAATTTTATCTTCAGTCAGAGTAACTCATCAATACCTTTAATAGTTTCTGAGAAACAAACAATAAATTCCCAGTTAAGTATGTATAATTATACATCAACATTGGTTTTGGCTGATAATGCACCTTCTGTCCTAATTCAATTTTTTTTTTTTTGACAAACACTCCCCAATCATAGCATGATTCAGTACACATGGCATACACTCTAGAATGTGTTTCAGAGTTAGAGGCCAGCAATAACCATAGTTTTTGTATGAATAATTACAATGTGTAGTTTTACTAGGCTCATTAATCTTTTCTCAAGCTGTAAGTTCAAAACCTAAGTTGGGCTAAAGTATAAAAGTGCATTGCAGACAATCTACTAAAACATAGTAATTGAAGTCAGCTTCAGATCTTTGTGGTAATAGTTCAATTTACGACCTTACCGAAACACGGTACCAATAAAGGATTTTTTTTTTATTTATTTTTGCTTTGAAAGCGCTCTTAGTTCAGTTTGGTAGAACGTGGGTCTCCAAGACCCGATGTCGTAGGTTCAAATCCTACAGAGCGTGATTCCATATATCTTATGTCGAAACTAAAATAACTTAAAAAAACAAAGTAGAATTGCATCCCACTCATATAGTCACATCAGATCTTTGTGAATCAAACTACTGGGGGTGGGAATACATCACAAGGAATTGATCTCGAACACACAGGAGAGCTGCGTCTCATCGCTATATTAAGAGAAAGAAGCACAAGAGTACAGAGGTACAAGGCCGGCTGTGTATGCGACAAACATAAGGCACTAGAACTACCCATCCACAGGCAGCCATCAGTGTTCAAAGCAACAGGCACGCCAAAAGAAACAAAGGAATTGATGAATTCAACAAAATTAAATCCTGGATTTGCTACGTAGGTACACCAGTGAGGTCATTCCTTCCACTGGCAGAAAGGATTGGCCAAAGCACCAATAAGCGAGCTTATGACCAAAACATGAATTCAGTATGGTTGCAGTAAGGAAACTTTTCATATCATACTCAGCTTCAAGACACCTTGAAAAGGGAAAATATATAGCCACGTCAACATCAAGCACACAATTAAATAATTAATTTATACGCACCTACGGACACAATGATTTACTGAACTGAAACAACAATGCATAAGTTATCTCATTAAATTATACCAGCTATGCCCACGAAATTTGCTCCTCCAACATAATTGATGCTAGATTTGGTCGCAAAATTACCTAAAGAGGATAACAAGAATGGTAAAAACAGAAATCGGAATGTTTTAATCAACGCAACTAGACACTAGAGACTTGAAGGACAAATGCTATATAAAGGCCCCAAGCCTCGCATTAGCTCATTCATCACCCAGCACTTATACATCCATCGTGGTATGAAGCAGGGAGCAGGTGAAGCACACATGTCAGGGTTTATTGTGTGGTCGGCCACTGAAACCAAATTTCTTCCACTTGCAGAAATGATTTGGTCAGAGCATGCATGAATAAGCAACTTATGGACCAAAACCGGTATTCTAATAAAATGTAAATGACTGCAGCAAAGAAAGCCTTCGTATCATTTAACTTGAAAACAGGAAATATGTGTGGGTTTTATTGTCAATCATGCAATTAAAAAACATGCACGTGTGGAGTGTGGACACAATGATTCACTTGCTTGTGTGAAACAAAAAGGCATAAAATATCTCCCGAACGTATGACAGGCTAACACCATGGAATTGTTCAATGAACACGACTTTACACTACATTTGCTACCGAAATTGACAGCAAAAAGGATTTTAAAAAGCACTAAATAGATTTTGTTTTTAATCAAACTCGAAAATAGAAGGTTGAAGAGCTAACTAAGCCCCAACTAGCTCGTTCAGCCATTCCCAATGGCATCGAGGACTCGTCGAATCAAGCAAAACAATGACAAACAGCCCAAAATAGCATGCGAACCAAGCACACATGTCAACCCATATAGGGAAAAAGGGACGGGAGAACAGAGAGGCAGGGGAGCGTACCACCCAGTAAGGCATGGCGACGGTCTTGGTGACGGCGAGCCAGAGCGTGCCGAAGCCGAAGAAGGCGCAGGCGGAGCCGATGACGAGGATGAGCCAGGGCGGGAGGCGGTTGGCGAGCACCCCAGGGACGAGCCCCACGTTCTCGCCGACGTCGTTGCCGACGCCGAGCATGGTGAGCGCCTGCTGGTTGTACCCGAGCGCCTCCTTGATGGCGTGCGAGTAGAGCGGGAACACGTAGGCGCTCCCCGCCGCCACCTGCACCCACACCGCCGCCGCCAGCCCGACCCACGGCGGGCGGCTCCCCGCCTTCACCCGCCCCGGCCCCGGCCCTCCTCCTCCACCGCCCGCCATGCCGCCGCACTACCCCCCGATTCCCCCTCCGCCCTCCTCCTGTCTTCTCCACCTAGCGGCGGCGGGTGCTGCTGACTGGTGACTGGCGAGGTCAGGTGCGTGGCAGTGGCAGACCACAGACCGCAGACGACAGCAGTGCGCGCGCGGGCGTGGGTCGGCTACAGCCTACAAGCTACAGCGGCGGTATGGCTTCCTCAGTGCCTTCGCCGCATTTGCCTGGTGGCTGGGCTCGCTGCGTCAGCGGAATATAAGAGGCCCGGCGTGGACTAGTCGTATAGCCTTCCAAGGAGAGGAATTCTGGACGTGTTTTTCGTTCGGTGTTGGGCTGTTGGCCGTGAGAAGGACCTTTGGCTGTTCCTGTGATCCTGTCATCAAAAACTCGGCTAAAGGGAAGTTTGGACGCACCCTATATATCTATAAGTACTCGTACATTGCGCGATCTACCACTGTGCTTATAGGTTGATATAACATAAAAGTGGATCAATAGCTTTCTTTACACCCCATTTTGATATTGGCATTCAGCATGGAATTGAGGAATATCTACAATACCACGTGTTTGGATGTTTTGGAATTAGATCTTGGAATTTGACTACCAATTCCAAACGGTATTCTCACAACACAAAACAAGCAACCTCCAATACGAACCTGTGATGCTCGGTTTTTGCTGGAATCGATGTCGCCTCGTCCCACGGGTGTCAAGGGGGTAGAGCTTACCGACGACGGAGGGGCGGAGCTTGCCGGTGCGTGAGGGGACGGAGCTCGTCGACGCGGAGCGGGCGGAGTTCGCCGGCGCGGAGAGGGCGAAGCTTGCCGGTGCGCGAAGGGCGCGGAGGGGGTGGAGCTTGCTGGCGCACAAAGGGGCGGAGAGGGCGGAGCTTGATGGCGCAGAGAGGGCGGCGGTCGCCGGCGCATGGAGATGGGGCAGGGGTCGTCGGTGCGGAGGGGGCAGGTGTTGCCGGTACATGGTGGGGGTGGGGCTGGGTCGAAGGGGCCAGCACCGGCTAAGGAGTAAGGAGAAGACGAGGTACATATGCAATTTCTGATTTCTGGGTCCAATTTGAAGACATCCAAACACATACGGTTTGAATTGCAGTCCAATACCATTTCAGCATGTCATGGGTTTGGAAACGCAATTTTATTGACTCAATTCCATTTCCAACATCCAAATGGAGCCTTATTTAAATTAGATAACCGAATAGATAAAAATAAACTATAAATTGAACTATAAGCTGGGTTGTTTGGAACAACTATGCTTCATTAATGTCAGATACACTCTTTAAAAAAATATAAAATGGATCATCACAACAAGCCAACTTGTGAGGTGTGTGACATATGGAAGCTATACAAACAGCAGAGCCAAATATTCTCTTGATAAGTTTTGACAAGCTGTGAAAACATCAAACACGCCCTCATTATTTTATGGGCGTGTGATAGGGGCACACTCGCCTGTGTGAGGTGCACCTGCGGTGAATTTGTGTACGTAAGCATGCATCGCCTTCTAGTATAACAAGCAAATAAGTAAACTGTTGTCTAGCTTTTTTTTCGTTTTATTGTTCTTTTAACAAAAAAAAAAGAAAAGAAAAACCCTTCACGAGAACAACTAATGAAAAGGCTGTTGGTAGTGTGGCAAGCATATGGTCCGGTGTTATTAGCACGGACAAAAGATCCAATGCCCTTTGCCGAATATGCCTACTTTTGGGGGATAATCTTCGATGACAAATCATTGTACTCCTGCTAAAGCGACACTTCTACTAGTTGTTCTCAAATCATTGTACTCTCGTCTCCTCTCTGATCGGACATGTGTCTCAATTATTCTGCGCCGACGTGTCTGCGTGACACCGCACATTATTTTTTCTTAATAAGAAAAGAAAAAGTTCCGGCCTCTGCGTGACACGGCACATGGAAGAGCTGTCGATTAGTTTTGTCCAGGCATAATAGCGCTGTGTGCTCACTAGATTATTCGTATCATCACGACGTCGGGTGGCAGAGTCGCGCCGGAGATTTCGCCATCTTTTTTCTGCCCGTTTCGTGCGCGGGTGGTGCCTGTCTCAATGCATTGATGAGGATGAGTGGTTTTAATAGTAAAGAGATTTCTACAAGTAAGCAGAGCCGGGGAGATGCTGACACTTGCGAGGTGACCCGGACGGCCGTTCAAAGACCATCATTCATTCAGGTTCAGGGGGGTTCCCGGAATCCCGGGTGATAAGGGGCCGCGACAACTGATCGGATTATGACGGGAAGATCAGTGGCTGCTAGCGGAATCGCTGATGATCGACCCAGCAATCGATCCTGGGGAAGTTCAATGTACCGCCTTCTGGTCTAGCGATAGTCATTTCCTGTTTCGCTGTCAGCTAGACTGTCCACTGACAAAACGTCTCCTGGTTCTGGCCTTCCGGCCGGGAACCTGTTCACGTAACTTCTCTTTTTTATGTGGAGGGATGTTTATAGATTATAGGACCTCCGTCATGTTCAAATCGTGACGTAGCCAATGTATACCTTCTCCGCTTCGTCTACCGGGTCGCGCGAGAAAATTTTGTCGACACGTACTTCCAACATCCTCGTCTCCAGTTCAGAGTTGTGACCCCCCGTCCCCGCCTCCACCTGATCGTGCGCGTGGCCTCCCGACTCCTCTTCTGTCGGCCATTGCCTCGGCAGTCGGCGCCCCAACAGGCAGATACAGTCTGTAAAGTTTTGATGTCATAGGGTATTCGGATACTAATAAAAAAATAAATTACATAATCCATCATTAAATCATGGGATGAATTTATTAAGCATAATTAATCCGTCATTACCACATGTGTGTACTGTAGCACTTTATTATCAAATTATAGACTAATTAGAGCTTAAAAGATTCGTCTCGCAAATTAATCGTAAAACTGTATAATTAATTATTTTTTAATCTATATTTAATATTTTATACATGTGTTAAATATTTGATTTGATGTGATGTAAAGTTTCAGAACAAAGGCTGCACGAGCCATGAGGTACTGCAGGAGACCAGGAGTAAAACCGGACAAAAACGGTCCTCCCTGCCGACACGGACAAAAACGGCGCAAACAAATTCACAAAGAGGGGGCTAGTACTAGTAGTGACGTCTCACTTGCCACGGTAAAGGATACGCATCGTGTTTGGTTGACTGGTATATTTCGTTGCTGGTTTATCTGGTTGGTTTGTGTGAGAGAAAAATACTGTTCTAAAAATTTACGATCGTTTACGACAAGCCACGGTCAAACGAACATGCTGATAGACGGACGATGATGCCTCCCGAAGTCGCGGAGCTTTCACGACGCGTCGCGATCGATCAGTCGGTCCCTCTCCGTTCCGCCGCGAATCGGAAGCGGTGGTTGGCAGCAAGAAAAAGATGCGAACAACAACAAACTAGTAATGGGCTGCCTCGCTCGCTCGTCGTCCCGTTTAGCTGCCCAGCTCCCATTTCCCAATTGGTTGGTGTACTGATTCGGATCGCCGGATCGGCCCGCGAACTCGTCGTCTTCGGCTCTTGGTCGTCGCACGCGCGCACACGCGACGCGTCAGCCGGTGGTGGTATATCCATATTCCATCCCCTCGCGCGCGCGGCGCCACAGGGCTAAAAAGCGTCCTTTCCGAGGCGCTAAAGGCCGTTTTGGTCTTTGTTTGCCCCTTGCCTGGGCACTGGGCAGACGATCGATCTCATCTCGATCGGTCCGTGGAGACGGAGATCATCGATCTAGCAGTTCAATTCAATCATGCACCTAACCGGAGGCAATGAAGGCGTGAATGGCATCCAATGATTCCAGGAGGACCGGCCGGACTGCGCCGCGCGCCCTGGCGTGGTCTTATCGTTTCCCACGCACGTGCATGCGTGCTGAATGCCTGGACGTACGGCGAGTGGCATGCATGCCATTGCCATCAAGGACGGAGGGAACCAGACCAGAATTTTTTTTTTTTTAACATTTTTGTAAACTAATTTTAAATTTAAAATAGTTTTTTTTAAAACTAATATTTTTTGCCGCGCCTATTGCCATGGCGTGGCGAAACGCCTGTGCCACGCCATGCATGGTGGCGCGGCGGGTGGATAACATGGCGACGACCGGAAATGCGACCCGGTGGCGTGCGCGTGGCTTGCCGCGCCATCGATCTTGAGTGCGGCGGCGACGCTACCTCGATCGGTGGCGGCGAGAACCGAATAAAAGCGCCACGACCCGATCCGCTTCCGCGCCACACACCTGCAGCCTCACATCGCCCACACGCCACCATACCGCCCATGCCGAAAGCACGCAAGCATGCCACGGTCATTCCTCACGCCTACCGCCACGTCGCCGCGCCCCTCCACCATGCATGCGGTGGGTTGCCCATCGAGGTTGGCGCGCCTCCGCCTCCGGCCTAGCAGCGCCACCGCCACCGGCCATGAGAGCCTTGCATGCCACGCCGCCAGAGTACTCTCCTAGGGTATTTGTTGATTGAATCGACATTGTTAGTATAGTAAGTTAGTAAAATAAATAAAGTTAGTATAATTAGTAAAGTATAGTTAGTAAAGTTAGTTTAGTTAGTATAGGTAATATAGTAAGTTAGTATAGATAGTAAAGTTAGGTAGTTTAGTTACTACAATTAGTACAGTTAGTGAGTTTAGAAATACATTGTATTTAGTCTAATTAGTTGTTGTAGTTAGGCTTGTATAAATGTTAATATTAAATTAGTTAGTACAATTATAGTTAGAAAATGTATTAATATTACTATAGACATTACGTACGACGATTTTGACGACTTGATGAACTTTTTTGAAATGCTTTTGCAGATGGATTGTTGTGTTAAAGTTTTTTTACGGAGAAAGTGTTAGGAGAGAAGATGGTATGTTTGAGAATATGGAAGAAGAATTAGAATGGATTGATGAATCTCCTAGCTTCAACGATCTTTGTGTCCGTTTCAATGCAAAGTTTGACGGTGATTTCACACTGAAGGGAATGTTTGATACTGGGAAGACTAGGGCACACTATGTCCTCATGCCCTTGCACGATCCTACTCACTGGTCCCGCTATACTATGGTGCTCCAAGGTTCCAATGTACCCATGGCTGAGGTGGTGGTGGAGAATGGGTATAGGATGCAGGGTGTCCAGAACGGCCCGTCCATTTACGGTATTAGAGGCAATGAACAAGAATTATGGGTCCAAGGAGAAACAACTCAGGGTAACATGGATTTGGACGGTCAGTTGACGTAGGAGCAGTTTCATTCAACTGCAGTAGGTTGTATAAGCAATGACTTCGATGTGAATGAGTTCGAACGGAAAGAGGAGGAGCAGGAGGAGAATAGGATCGGTGATGTAGTTAGCAGTGATTCAGAGGATTCTGATGATGACCAAGGAGATACAGATGCTATGCCAACACCGGTTGATGCCATGCCAGTACCGGTTCATACTATACCATTACCAGTATCAACTGAGGTTTTGCATGGTATCTAGGGTCAGAGTAGACTAGTCACAGATTTAGCAGCAGATGATACCCCTATGATTCATAGGCCAGAATTAGCGAAGCGCATCAGTATGTTCTACGACCACTTTACACAGCGACTGAGCTTGAGCAACTAAGGTCGATGAACGTACCTTTCAGGGGTGTTCCGAATTATAGGGATGTCAGCATGACGGATATGACAGTTTATGATACCGGTCTCTAGATATGTAGGAAATCATTGTATGACCATGAGAAAGAAACCCTTAGGAAGGGGATGATATTCAATACAATGTCAGACATGAAGCTCTTCCTTTAGGACTATGCTATGTATCACCATAGGCCGTACACCGTTACTCATTTGGACCAGGAGTTGAGGTACCACGTGATATGCAAAAATAGTTGTATGTGGAGGTTAAATGCATGAAAGAGACAGAGTGATGGCAAGTGGAGGATAAGTAAAGTTGTTGAACCTCACACTTGCCTAACAAATAGGGGAAGAAAAATCATCAGCAGCTCACTGCACGTTACCTTGCCCGTCGTATATTGGGACTCGTTGATGACAATAATGACATTTTGGTGTCTTCTTTACAACAGTCCATATCTAAATTAGTTAAGTACGATGTAAAGTACGAAAAGGCTTGGCGTGCTAAGCAAATTGCCCTAGTGATTTGATGGGGTAGTTCGGAGGAAGCGTACAACAAGGTGCCCTGCATCTTATGTGCAATGCATTACTACAACCCTGATTTGAAATGGTTTATGGACATCGGAGGGATGTGTTTTTGGGACCCGTTGAGGCATGTCCTCTATCGTATGTTCTGGTCGTTCGCGTAAATGGAACATGTATTTCAGTTTTGTCGGTCAGTCGTACTTGTTGATGGCACTTTCCTGATAGGAAAGTACAGGGGCACCTTGATGATGGCTGCTGTTGTTGATCCTGAGGACCAGATAGTACCCATGGCTTTTGCTTTGGCAGAGGGAGAGAACAATGAATCGTGGTCATGGTTCATGCGGCTTCTACGTGTACAAGTGCTTGGTCCATCTCGCACTATATATTTGATCTTGGACCGTCACCTAGGGCTTCTTAATGCTGGAGCTGAGCATATAGATGGGTTCCCACCTCTAGTGCATAGATGGTGCATGAGACACTTTACCGCTAATTTCTGGCGGTGTCAGAGGAAGCAGGAGGTATGTGACAAGGTAAAGACTCTATGTTGTGTACGTACAGAGCACCAGTTCAAGAAGACAAAGAGAGAACTAGACAAGATGATAAATAAAGCGGAAAAAGCTTGGTTAGAGGCGCAGATGGAACAGAAGGCTCAGTTGGCGTTAGCATATGACGAGGGGGGTTTCAGGTATAGCATCATGACCACTAACTCCTCAAAGTCCTTCAACCGTGTATTCACCGGAGTTCGATCGTTGCCTGTGTCTGGAAATTGTTGAGTTCTTCTTTCATAAGTGCAACGAATATTTTGTCAAGAGGTAGAAATTTGCGCAGAGGAATATAGCTGAGCAGGTGCATTTTGGAAAGGCTGGAGCTGAACATTTGGAGGAGGCCGAGGAATTGGCCAAGCAGCACACCGCCGAGCCATATGGACCCCGCCGCCATATCTTTAGTGCACGGGGCAAGGGTGGCACAAGCTTAGGGCGAACGTTATGGTGGACGAAACTACCGAGTTGATCTTGAAAAGGTAGAGTGTAGTTGCAACGTCCCTCAGATCATGCATGCCCTTTGCTCTCATATGATCACGGCCTGTAGGGTTCGTGGGTACAACTATGAGGATCTGCCATGTATGTCACCCTTGTATCTCCGTTCGAACACCGTTAGTATTTGGGAGATGAGCTTCGAGCCATACCTTGACCCGACACAGTGGCCACCTTATAATGGTTATGACTACGTGCCGCATCCGGATCTAATGAAGGTAGGGAAGGGTAGGAGGAAGAAGAAGCGACTCAATGGGGACATGGATGCTATGAGAGGGTACGGTGAAGACATGTACGGAGGGGGAGACTTCAACGAGACCCGTGCAGAAATCTTTGCTCCGTTTGCAAAGAATCTGGTCATAAGGCTAGCAGGCATAGAAGACGAGGGCAGCAGGTGCTTTCATATTGTGTTCGTATTGCATAACAAGTAGTTCAAATTTTATAATGGTACATAATGTTAATTTGAATGCTATAACCCTTTGTTTATCAATTTATAACAGGATGGCCCCTCCCACGCCGCACCAGATGTACCCCCTTCTTGAGGTGGAGTACGACGACGAGGTTTCCAAGAGGCGTCCGAGGGGTCCTTATGTCGACTTATGTCGAACGAATAATATCGTTCGAAACTTGTAGACTCATGAACCAATGAAAATATTATGTGGCAACTTGTCAACTTGCGCACGGACTCCATTTATTTGCTTCATATTCGTTTCAACTTGCGCACAGTCGCGATAGCACTTGTAGTTGTTTACAGCACCGACATCATCTCCCGTTCAGTTGCAATTGAGGCTGGTCAGCTTTTGTCTATATCCAGGTCCTGTCGCGCCGTGAGGCTTGGCGTGTTAGTGCCGCGCCGTGGTCTATGGCGCGGCAGAACCTGGACATAGACAGAACGGATTTTGTTTGTTTTAGAAATTCTCAACGCATTCGCTATTATTAAAAAACTTGGAGAGTGACAAATGGATAGGTCGGAGGGTGACAAACGGATGAGATCACTTAAAATCGACCATTGGTAATTCGAGTACATGATACATAGGTACAATACATCAATAGTTCAAATAGAAAACAAGACAACACAATGAAAGTTCTGATACATGGCGCAATTTAAAAACCCTCAGTCAGAAACATACTGAGTAAGCAATTCGTCGTCCGAGTATCAATCCTCTACCACAACCCTGTTACTATGGCTAGGGTCACCTGCATTGTCCTGATCTGCCTTTCACCTATAGTAAGCAGCCTCCGCTTCATCTGCGGCCTCTTCGACCTGAGTGAAGAACGCGTCGTCATCTTCCTCCTCCTATAAGCCCATCTCTGTTAGAGCGATGAGCTCGCTCAGTCTACCAATGTCGTCCTCCGGTTCCTCCGCCTACAGGCCCGCCTCTGCTAGAACGATGAGCTCGCTCAGTCTGGCAGTATCGTCCTCATCCTCGTCCACCTCATCAGACAATACAATCGGTGATTCAACGGTGCGACCAACTCGCGTTCTATGCTCATCTAACTTTTTTTCCTCCTACCTTGCACGAGCCACCTGTGCAGCATGTTCCTCGCTGTATCCTATCCTATCATGTATAAAATGCAATCATTTAGCAACGCAATTATATTACATTTAAAATCAGGCAACAAAAAAAGGCTTTCAAGCACTTACTGGCACATAATGCAACAACATGCTCGTTCAAAACCTGCATCTATACTCTTGTCTCCTCCTTTGCCTCCTTCCTTGCCCTCTCCTCCTCTAACGTCATCCGTCTTTCCAATCCCCATTTGTCAAGCCCAACATCGATCGGGTTACAAATACCACGTTGTATAGCAAACTCACGCATCCTGTCTTTGTGATGTTTAACGAATAGGTTGACGTAGTCAGGTTCATATCCCCTCTTCCGTGCAATTACTTGCTTCCCTTCAGTTCATTCAAGAACTTATCTTGACCATCATAACATTCTCACCTGCATTTCCTAATGCTCTATTCAAGCGAAAAATTATATCATATATGTCTTAGCAAAAGAAACAAAATACGATTTTATGTTTACCATAAAAATAACCAACCTCATTATAGTCAATCATATGGCTGCAATAATGACCTATTCCAAGCTCCCAAGGGACTAGACCGTAGTTGGATTTAACACCACATTCACACTTGACTGGAGGTGCTTTGTAAATTAATATTTTTTCTTCTTTTGCTTTTCCTTTGGCGGTTCTTTCGGCCATTGGTTCTTAGGACCATACAACCACTCCTTGAAACGACACTTCGTCATTAAAAACGCCTAAATAAGGTGATATTAGTACATGAACACATATAGCTCAATATTTCAACACATACATTTTGCACTTACTTCATGCTTGTTTATCACAGCTCGATCTCCGTAATCGCACAGAGGAGGTTCCTCGAGTTGTCTAACTGCGGCTAAGTGCTTCTCCTTAGCCGTCATTGGAGGGGGTTTGGGGAGGTGGAACCCACCGCTTGAAGTGATCTCGTGGATGTCGCCCTCTCCACCAATCGTCGAAAATGAGGTACCTGGGATCAAACTTGTCTGCACCGTCGATCCACGGAAAGAAAAAGTACCTCTCATTAGCCAACACAACAAAATTTCAACAAAATATTAGTAACCTAGTAATACAAATGAAGAAAAAAAAATATACGGAAACAATTACTTACATTAAAACGATTGCATGTGTAGAAGCAACGAGCCGCTGTGTCCGGATGTCTCGATTGAAACACGTTGGTCGGACGACCACAGTCACAGTTAGGGACAGGAAGGCCAGGAGAGACGGGGGCATCTTTGCTACACTCGTCAGGGTACAATTCTATAGGACGACCCCGTTTTCGCCACAACTGCTCCCGAAACATGTCTTTCATCTAATAAAACGGTTCAAATTAAACATCAGTGGAAACAACGTAAATTAATAAAAAATATAATCATTTGCATTGCAACTCAAATAATATAACAAACACTTATAGCAACAAAAATATACATGTTAAACATACTTCTAACTAAATAATTAGTTAAGGCGGGCGGGCGAAGTGGCGTGAAGGGCAGCCGCAAGCAAGCGGGCAAGGCGAGCCAAAGGGCGGCAGGTCGCGGGCAGGCAGCGCAAAGCGCAAAGTGCGTCAGAGGGAGGTGGCTCGTGGCGATATATATATATATACGGGGAGGAGGTGGCTCGTGGACGATATATATATATATATACCGGGAGTGACGTGCCGTCAGGGATGGCGCGGCGGTGCCGCGCCAATATCTGTGGCGCGGCAAGCCCTGCCACGTCATCGGTCAGCATTTTCGGTTGTCGCCACGTCATCCACCCGCCGCGCCATGGCAATAGGCGCGACCAAAGTGTTAGTTTTGAAAAAAAAAACAATGTTAGATTTTAAATTAGTTTTAAAAAGAGTTAAAAAAATCCAGACCAGACGGCGAACCGTACGAACCCTTATTAGTTCGGCGCCGCGAGGACGAATGCGAGAGTGTTTGAATTTCTCTAGAGACGCATTGTTGGCTTCTTTCTCTGAATTTCTGAAAACCAATTTAGGCTTGGCCATCGCTTTTCGGTCGCTATCGTCCATTAGACGACGAACATTGACTAATTTTCTCTGTTGTAGGCTTTTTTGATTTCGTCAACATTTAGTATGAGTGATGTGAAAATCTTCTTTTTGCCAATTTACGGAGAAACTAAACAAGACCTTCTGAAAAGTGGAACCTGTCAGATGTACTCCTACGGTCCCAGAAAAAATATAATTCTAACACAGTGTCATATTTTAGTACCTTAAATTTGACCAATTATAAATAAAAAAATATCAATATTTATAATATCAGATAAATACCATTAGATTCATTATGAAATGCATTTTTATAATAAATTGATTTTGTAGCCATAAATGTCAATACTATTCATTTGAAACTTGGTCAAATATGGACCGCTAACTGGTGTGCAACACGTAGTTGCATTCTTTTTGATAGAGGTAGAAATACGGTTCATCAATCATGAGTCGTGATCACATGATTGAATAATTCTGCTACAACTACAGAACGAGCTTCACAGCCACTCATGCATATAATATAACAATTCAAATAGCAGGGTTGATTCAGTACGGAGTAGGTAACTAAAACATCTGAGCTATTTGGGTTTTTGTGGCCGATAAGTGGGCCGAAGTTATTTTGTTGTGAGAGAAAAATATTATACTATGATTGATAAGCTAGGCTGATAAATTCAAGCGAACAGGGCTTGCCTATCGCACGCACATATATATAGAGTATGACATTGATGTCTAATACTAAAAATCTCACCCAGTACATCATATCACTCTATCAGCGCACGCATTAGGGCAGGCCCAATGCTCCATGCTTGCCTTGAGCATCCAATCAGACCAGCGGGTGGTTTCGTAGGGTGTCAGATTAGCTTGCAGAGAACCCTGTGCTTTGTGACATAGAGCAGAAGTTCTCAATCAAATACGCGTTGTGTGAGGATAAAGGTTGAGATCTTAGTGTATGAATCGAGAGAGTGTGTAGAAAACATAAGCTCTATTTAGGATCGCTTTGCTGGACCACGCTTTGATTCAAAGCTGGCTTCCTCGCTAAGCTAGCTTATATTAGAATCAAAGCGGCAAAAAGCATCATGTTTGCATGGGAGCTGGCTTCTATGGAGAAGTTGGAGGTGGGGAGAACTCGTGCGGCCGCTCCAGCGCTCACGGTCACCGGATCCGGGTGCGCTCCTCGCGTAGGGAGGAGCGGCCGCCAGACTCCTCGAGGTTGTAGAGAGAGCAGCAATCGCCGAAGAGGTTCATGCTCGCGCGGAGAGGGTAGCGGCTGCCGCATGTCGTGCTCGTCACGGAGGGAGGAGCCACCACCAGACTCCTCGAGGTTGTACAAGGACGAGTGATAGTCGGAGAGGTCGTGCTCGTCGCGGAGACCGAAGAGAGGAGCGACAACCACAAGTCATGCTCGTCGCAGAGGGAGGAGCCGTCGCCGAAGGGCATGCTTGTCCCAGGAAGGAATGGTCATGGAGGGAGGAGCCGATGCCGGAGAGGAGGAGTGTCTGTCGGAGGTTGTGTTCGTCATGGAGGAACGGTCGCAGGATCCGGTCACGCTCATCGCGAACGTGGTCACGGAGGGAGAAGCGGCCTCCGGAGAGGAAGGTGGAGCGGCCGGGCAAACCAACAAAGAAGAGGAAGGAGCAACCAGGGCAGACTGGCAGAGGAGGAAGATGAAGGAGGCATGAACGCTAGATGAGGAATTGGTCGGATTTCCCCCGATGCTCGCCTGAGGCTGATTCAGATTTTAGGTGAAAACGGCGTATGGAGAAGAAGCGCGAGGGGTGGAAGCCGGGCTGGAAGCGCGGCGTTTGGGGGCCTTCGGCCATTTTTTTTATCTACGGTAGCGGTTGAGAAGAGAAGCCATTCTAAATAAAACCATAGCTACATTTTAGAGCAAACCCAACACACCTGCAAAAAGTTATCATCCTCACAAAAAAAGTAGCTAGCCATGTACAGATGACAAAGTTTAAGGTGTATGATCTGGCTAGCATAGGCCACCAATCCTACCAGCTCTTTGCTCCCCAAATCACTTGTCTGTTTCTCCCCGTGATAAGGTTCCTCTATCTCTCACATCTCCACTTCATACGATCCAGCAGATGCTTCACGTTTTTATGGGACCAAGCTTTTGCTGTCTCTATAGGTAACTCTGATCACCTAGATAATACTAGGTACCTGGTAGCATTGGGCATGACCTTATATTAGCGAAATGAGTTTGTGAGACTCGACAATGATGTGTTTTTGCCGTTGCTGGTTTCGTTGCTCTGGAGCCTAGGTAGCCTGTCACTTTTTTCTCCAACTAACACCTCTAATGCCTGCGTTGTGCCCGGTGAGTATGGATCTGTAACACACCAAAAGGCAGGCAGGGACCGGAAAGACGACGACCCGGCCAGTGGTGGAGCTTGCATGAATGGATAGGGGGCCAATTCAAAGCTACCTACTACAGTAATTACCAATAGTAGTATAGACAATTGAAATTCTATAAAAAATCTTTGTTTTTTCAAATTCTATCTATATAGACTGCAATGAACAATTAGAATTCTATTAAAGAAGAATGAACAATGTACGGATTTACGTACTTGTAAGCTGTGATCTACTTATCAGCAACCGTAAGTATGATACGAGAGAGGTAGGAATTAATTGCTTGCATGCAGGACATGCAAACCTCAGCCGGAGCAAAGAGGGGCCAGGACCCAGTTTGGCCCCCACGTAGCTCCGTCCCTGGACCCGGCGGCCTGCCGTTGTTCCTGAGCTTTCGCCGGTTGCCGCCGCATGATGATGCCGGGGGATGCATGACGCTGCCCAGGCCCCCGGGCGGCCGAAGCCGAAGCCACCTTCGACGGCAACCCCGCACGCGCGCGGATGCTGTCCTGCTTTTCCAGCGCCAGGGAGGGATATGAAGGATCGCCGCCGCCTTTTGCCTTCCACTCCCGGAGTGCGGGGAGCATGGATGATGCGGTGCACGGTTCGGTTGGGGAAAAAGTGGGTGGAAGGGCACCGCACCAGCACAGCACCTGGGGGCGGCAAAAGCGGATGCCGACTTCGCTTTGAATCCTGTCGGCCTCGTCAGAAGTCGCTTTGAATCTCGCTACTAGGCTGGGCCACACCTCCTAGGCTGCTGCTACCGCTCGTACAGAATCACAATCGAGTCCACATCCACGTGGACATCGCTGAGACGTGACCTTGTCACCTTTTTTTCTTTTCTTTTTTGGAGAGGTTGTCACCTGTCAGTACCATCATCGCTAAGCACAGCCCAGGCGCCCAGCCCACCCAAAGACTGAAAAGCAGCCACCGATATCGGCCTCTCACTGAGAGGCCAGCCCAGCACGGCCCAACTTCCTTTTCACACTGAGGCTGAATTCAGAAAAGCCCATTAGGTCCAGCCCACCTCCGACTCACCTATATATTCGTTTAGGGTTAATTGGATTTGTGCTATTATAACTTTACCGTTTTTGAAACACACCATTACTACTCAAGAAACTATGCCACTGCCATTGAAACTCTGCAGATATTTGAGATACCCCATTATATACATCTGGATACGATTTGAGCCCACTGACAGATGTACAAACGGTACCGTATATCCATATGGACAAGATTGCCCTCTTCCTCTTCTCTCTCACACTCACTGACACATGGGGTCCATTCGTCAGCCTCCCTCCCTCTCTCACTCCCGCTGGTGTTTCTATTGGCTTGTTAGCTCATATAAAGCTATGGACTAGGTTTTAATGATTCACTAGTTCAACAATTCTGGCTGTTTCAACTTGTATGTCTCTTAGACAGAACTACATTTAGTCCATTCTTAGATTATGATCGATCCAAAAACTTAAACATAAGTTATATTAAGGCTTTCAGAAAAATGCAATATGATTAGATTTAAGCTTTGCAGCTTGGGAATGGAATTCAATAGTAAGATCCCTGTCTATAGCTATTAGGGCATCTCCAATGGTAGGAGTCAAGTGCTAGCTCTTATGCCATTGCATATTCGCATCCTATGTGTCCCCACATGTTACATGTAATGTGTTCTTTATTCTATACATTCTCATTTCACCTATGCAGGAGAGATGGAGTAGGCGTGTCTTTCTTGCATTGGGGCGTGCAAAAACAGCCTAGCTCTTCTCGTGCTCTAGCTCAAAGGTTTTTTGGCATCTCACTCCGTCACGTGGCGTTGGAGACGCCCTTACAATTACTACTTAGAAATCAGCTAGTTTATTAGACGGTTAAGTATGTTGCCCATATACCGACGATGTTAAAAGGGAAGCTTGTCTCTCTTGAACAATCACAGTGGTGACCTGGAAGCTTTCACCTTGCTATGTTTAAAAGCTTATACTGGTTAAGTCTTCCTTGTATATTTGATGTTATTCATGCCAAACTATATTATATTATTATACATCACTGCTAGTGTGAACTCTTATCATATGCTCCATGGTCCATTTGTTGGGTGTGTGCTCTGAATATCGAGGCTAATGCAATTTGTAGTAATTTTAGATGATGAATCTCTCTGTTTGTGTAGCTGAGGCTGTCACATTTATTTTTCATTTCGACAGTGATGAAGTGATTATAGTTTTGTTTCAAGAAAGTTGTGGTAACCTTATAGGTTGTTTTAGGTGCTTGATTTTAGATGGGCTCTATTAATTCAGTTGTGATTTATATTTCCCTTATTTCTTTGTTGTTGCAGGAACCTAAATTGATAAGAAATGCCCATTCACTGGCACTGTGTCTATCAGGGGTCGCATCATCGCCGGAACATGCCACAGTGCTAAGATGAATAGGACTATCATTGTTCGTAGGAATTATCTTCACTTCGTCAAGAAGTACCAGAGGCAAGCTAATATTCATTATTGGCCCAAATTTGCTGATTGCCCCATGCCTTCATGCTGTCTGTTTGCTAACTGACCATTTGTTGGTGTTTGTGTAGGTATGAGAAGAGGCACTCCAACATCCCTGCGCACATTTCACCATGCTTCCGTGTCAAGGAAGGAGATCATGTGATCATTGGCCAGTGCAGGTAAAACTTGCTTTATCATTCCTGGACCTGCTTTTTGTAACGTTGTTACCTGGATGGCATGGTTTCTGAAATGCAATTGGCAAAGCTCAATATAATTTGTCCTACTGTTTGACATGAAATATCTATCTTGGCCCTTTTGGCACTGTGCTCTATTCTGTAAAATGTACTTATGTTGTACTGTTTTAATTTCAGGCCACTGTCAAAGACTAAAAGGTTCAATGTGCTCAAAGTCATACCCGCAGGTTCAAAGAGTGGAGCAGTGAAGAAGGCTTTCACTGCCGCTTAAGATCATGATGAGTGCATAGGCCAGGACCTGAAAAAGCTTTGTTTAACTTTTTGATGCTGCCTAGCCTTTTTTTTCGTATCTACTATATGTGTACTCGGAATTCTACTTGAATTACATCCAGAGCTTGAAATCGTGAAAATTTCATAACCATGTGTCTGATTGCTTAGCACCTTTTAATTTCAGTAACAGCATATGACCCTCAAAATGTTTTCTGGATCAGTAGTGATACGTTTGATACCTTATGTCATCCATCATGGCTTTGTCAGCTTTGCCGAATTCCAGTAGGCTAGTTGTGTTGGGCTGGCCGCATCATGCCGCAATAAAATCCCCTCAGATGAAATCCATGCTCCATGCTACCTTGTATAGTAGTGCATGAACTCTGATGACAGCAACTTGAAAGTGCTTGCCGGACGCAAGCGGTGAAACCCAAGGGGCTGTTTGGTTCTCCACTAGCCAACTCTCTCTGGTGCTCAGGCGTGTTTGCTTTGTAACCTGGAAAAGTTGCCTGCCCAGGCAAGGATCTCATGTGTTCATTTTCCTACGCCTGCGGCTGAGCGAGCTGCCTGGCCATAGTAACCAAACAAGATTTCGAGCGCCTGGGGCTCGAATGCGTGCCTGACGCTTGTGTTACGTGCGACGGTAAATTTTAAGTAAAATCATATGAGCCGGCATCCAGAGATTAAGATGTTGGAATCATCGACATACAATTTCGGTGCTTGAAACAATACTCACTATGCTTGTACACTGTACATGACATGACTGTTACAAGGAAGCCTACAAAAGGCTAAAAAGAAAACAAATCGCATGAGGGGGGAACACTCTTGTACAAGATTTGTCACACCTACAATTGTCACGGTACAAAATGAGGCCTCTAAACTAACTCAGAAGAAACTGCCTATGCTGTACCGACTACCCGGATATGGAACGGGGATCCTCGACACAGTATAGGCTCATCTGGTGACTCTGCCTTTGCGCGAGCACGAAGAACGGCTGTGGCGTCGATTATAACAGAAGCAGCTTGGAGCGAGTAGTCACCCGGGACGAGGAAGTACATGCAAAAAGGATGTATCACCTCTTGCAACGGTGGAACTTCCAGGTGTATATCGCTAAGAACACCTACACAGAAAAAAGAAAGCGAGTAGTGTACCAGACATGGACGCTGAATACTGCTTCAATGAATAACTTTCCCTGTTAAAGTATAAATCCAATGCCTACTCAATTGCCCCTAAAGTAAAAATCTTTGATCATGCACAAGAAGTTGCCTTCTGTAGCATTGGTCATTTGCTGCCCTCAGAAAACCAAAAATAAATCCAGATAGTGATGGAACGGAAAAATAAAGATAACTCACCAGCCCAGAGGACAGTTGCACTATTTTCATCGAAGCAATTCTCTCCTGCAACATCTTTGCATGAAATGCTAAGGTTCATCTGAATAATTTCCTTTGTGTTGTTGCGAATTTGAACTTCCATATGGGTCATTTCATGAGCAGATATAGGATCTTTGCACCTCAGAACACTGCCAGAATCCTTTGAAGAATCATCATTGATCACAGTTCCATTCTTAGCAAGTTTAAAGCTAAACGTCAGAGGATCTGGCAACAGTATGTCCATTATAGATGCTTGTAATGCCGCCTGGATAGCATCTTTAATATTCAGCTCACCTGAGCTATTTCTCCCAGAGTGCCATTTCACTTTTATTTTTGAAATCAAGTTGTTGATGGACGCATTTAGCTCTGCCTTGGCATTCCTTTCTGCTACGGCGGCAGCCCTGGATCCAAGAGGTTCATCACTACTACTTTCCTTTACAAAGAAGGAAGCATCAAGAACAGGCAATTTGAAGTTCTCAAGAGGTATGAGAACTCTGGCAGAGTAGTCGCGATCAATTCTAGTTTTGTGACAAGCAGCATCGCCCTCTGAAATTACTTCTTGATCCACATCCGCGTCATCCAAATGTACAGCAACATCAACATCAAAAACGACATCTGTAGGATTAAAAAGCTCAAGTTCCAGAAGGCGAAGCCCCCAGCTTCCTTTATAGGGATCGATCTTCAATAAGTTAATGTCTTTGCCACTGACAGGTTTTAAGTGTGTTTCAGTAAATCGAGCAGGTATTTCCATGGACAACAGGCGTGCTCTTACAAGACGCATGCCCTGCACAACACAGATATTCAAGGGAACAACCAGGCGTCTTCCAGGTGGAAGTGAAACATCTCCATTCTCAAGACTCGCAGCAGGACCTGAAGTGCAATATACAAATTTAGTCAAGCTACATAACTACAATACTTTTGCCTATGTGACAAGGGGTGCATCCGTGCATGTACATCATATACAAATTTATAATGTGCAAAGCTCAGAAGAATATTGCCTAGCAGTAACCAAAGACAGACTAAGGTGTAATCAGGTTGGCTGTTTCAAAGCATTAATCACAACAAAGAACACCTACAGCAAAAAATATCCATGGGCTAGAAAAATAGAAAGCTAATTTGTCCAGGATGAAAGAACAAAAGGGGCCAGGTGCAAGACCAAGAGAACAATAGGAACACCCATGAAGCAAAGATGATTAAGAATTGCCACTTACTAGCACCATGTGAATAGCATCCAAACAGAAAGAAGGCAACTGTAAACTGAAAACAACTATTGCTATCTATGCTTCAGATATACTAATAAAAATATGAAAATATAGAGGCACTAATTCACAACAGGAGGGATTAACAAATATTTGCAAATGTCTAATTGTAATAGGTACATTAACAGAACTACAGATTTCACCATTGAATGTAAATATAGATTATGAGAGGAGCTGAATATTAAAGGATGACAGAGAATAAAAGAATGTGAAACTGATGACCTACCAGCATAGTGAATATCCAAGAATGGATTGATTCCTTCTCTTGCTATTCTCCTTGAATTTGCAGGAGATCTACTGCCATCTGTTTCCAAATCTGCTGAGCTGAGATGCCAGGCTCTTAGAGTTACGGCAAATGTCACTTCTCCACCTGGTTTAATAGGGAGCGCAGATTTCCATGTGCTATGGGCAATCGAAATAACAGAATCCTGATTCTTCCCTAACAATGCAACATTTGCTTCTTCAACTGGCATGGTTCCGGCATTTGTCAGTGTTATCAGAACATCACGAATTTCTCCTTCATAAAGAAGAATAGAACCATCTCCACCCACAACATTGGCAACTAACAATGGCAGAGGAGGAACAACAGAAATGCTAGGAAAGTTGACACTCTTAAACTTGCTAGAGCCACAGCATCTGAAAGGATCAGAAAGGACAAGCCCTTGTGCAGCTCCAAGGAGCAAACAATCGACCTCTTTGAATAGGTGTTCTGTAATAACACCAAAGCAATGAACAATGCACCCAGGAATTGATATTTGTCCGACTTTTGTTGGAATACCAGATAACAAAACTAATTTTGAAGTGTTAGGTGGAAGACTAACGCTAACTGGAAAGGCATCAAAATTCCCAGAATGGACAGAGAGATAGATGCTCTCCACAACTAGGTCGAAGCTGCAAGGGTTTGCTAACTCAACCATGACTTGAACCGGCTCCCCCACAATCCAACTAACCTCCTGCTTGGAAGTCCCAGAAGCTCCTGCTTTGCTGAAAGGAGTATAAATGAAAGGTCCTGAAGGACCTGCACCGGTCCACCACTCCTTTTTATGTGGATTCCGCTTTACTATATCCCTTTGAGAAGGGTGAAGCGGGAAAGAATGCAACCTGGAAAAATAACATAAGATAAAAAATCCCAGAAGATAGTAAAGATTAATTTTGCCATGAGCACCTTTCAGTCTTAAAAGTAGTTCCAACAGTATTTATTCTCTTTTTCTCTCAAATATAACAATAAGATAATAATGATGAGCTTAAGCATACCTGATAAAAGGAAGACATGGATCGGCACAGCGTGTGCCTGTTGGAAGCTTGTCAGCAGAGTTTGCAAGTGAGCTTGCTAGGCCACTCTGACCAGCTGGTGTGATGAGTGGGTAAAAGGATCGAAGAAGACGAGCTGCAGCGCTCCATGATGAGAGTGGATCAGCGGCCCGGATTGATGACATCAATATTTCTCTTAGAACCACCATTTGGAGGGTACTCCATTGTGACTCAAACAATGACACTATAGACTGAGCGTGCACCTTTCCAGAATCAGTATTGCCAGCACGAGGTTCCTTAAGAACATAAGCATTGCAAATGAAACATGAATCCAACAATATTTAGTATATTTATGCACGATGAATTGATGATTGATTCTCAATATGCTGCAACTGCACAGCTACTTTGTGATCTCACCTTGGACAAATCATGATTCATTTTCATAGTCTTTCGGCTTTGGACATGGTATGCATTTGTAGTCATAGTTAGAACCTGCATAGCACTCATAGCAGCATATGCATTGTCTTGCTGAAGGTACAACTGTGCAACTTGTCTTGAAAAAAAGGCCGCCTTGCGCTTATAACCAAGTGTACCAAAAAGTCTTGCGATTTCAATATATAGTATGAGCCGGTCACTGGCATCAATCAGAGCCTTGGCACCATCTGCAGCTCCCATTAACAAATCTGAGACCTCCTTGGCAAGTTCTTGCCTGATAAATGAAGACACCGGATGACTTCAACATAAATAGAATATACTTTGACACAACCTCAACCTCATATCATTGTATGAGGAACTGTTAATAAAGCACGTGGGAGACTCACCTGCACAAGTATCTTGCCAACTTCAAGGCAGCTTCAAGCTCAAAGCTCACAGGTGAAACTCTACACCAAAGAGAACAGCTACAATGTTAGTGCGTTAAGTAATCTTTTGAAGTAAATAGCTTGTTATAACATGCCACACAGGATTCCAGTTCCCATTGTTAATAAAGAACTATCACAACAGGGAGGGAGGGGGGAAGGGAAGGGAATGGAATGGACAGGGCAAAGAAGACACAAAGTATACTCAAGGGCAAGATAGGATGTAACATCCTTCAAGCCCTCATGAACTCTCTTCAAAACCAAAGAGAATAATGGCCAAGAAAATTTAATACAGGAATGCAAACATGAAAGAAAGAACTATTATAGAAAACAGTATGATCTCTTCAATATACCAGCAGCTCAAGAAAACAGATGAAATACTTCAATCCTTTGTGTAACTCAGAAGAAACAAAATGAGCTTATGCAGAATGTAATAACAGAACTAAAGGAGGAAACTGCCATATGGGACAGAATGACATGCGATTCACATAAAGGATTAAGAAAGAAAACAGCACCCCTGAAACAAAACCTTTGAGCATTATCTTGTAAAGTGGCTCTTCTGTATAGCTGGATAATGGTGTAATAGCGATATTTGACTTCATCCTCCAAAACAGGATCACTTTGGCCCATCCTATCTACCTGTTCATAAGCAGAATATAATCACCTAAAATGGTCATGAGAAGATTACCATGAATCTCATGCCAAGTGAGATTTAGAAATAAATGGAGACATTTTCAAATGAAATATTGATACGCGGCTTATCAAGACGAATACTTGAACAACCAGAACGACTTTATGCGAAAGCTTACCACTAATGCGCAGACACTACCCTCAAGGGCTCCAGCATGCCAGAAAACATCACCAGTCAGTCTTGTAAGCTCTATAGCGGTGGTGTAATGTGCATTAGCGTCCACAGGCGATCCAGCCAAGAGGCAATAATCTCCTATTATCTTTTGCGCACGACCCAGCCTTCTTTTTTTAGCCTTAATTACCTAATAAAAATACAGAAAGTATGTTGTCGTGTATAAGTAATACAATCTTGGGCCATTTGCATCATCAACATACACTGGTAAAAAAATACTTGGAACACCTAAAGTATGAACCTCCTCTGAGCCAAGACTGGACTGTGAATCCAATGGGGTCTTCAAAATAGTTCCTGTGGATTCTGCACGCAAGACCCACTTCTCAAACTCCATCAACAAAGAAGCAGCAAGATCTTGGATCATTGTAAGCATATGAAGTTCCAGTGATTGCTGATCAGAAGGAGGGAACATAATAATATCGTCCCTCTTCTTCCCCGACAACTATAAAAAAAATACCCAGACAAAAAGAGATTGCATTAGAGCATCAGGTGATCAAACATGACAAAACTAGATGTGTAATGTGTTACAACATGGGTACAATATTTGTTACTGTTTGAGATAGGTTCAATCAGATTACACAAAGAGGGAATGACTAAGCACAGTAGTGAACACAAGACAGGCCTTAAAATACTAGCAGAATGCAACGCAAGTGAAGTGAGCACAAAACATAGCCTAACACCCAGTCAGCTATAGTAAAATCGAGCCCTCAAGCTAGAATTGCTTTAGTAGTGCAGTTTAGATTGTCGGAGCAAGGGTCAAATGGGATCACACAGATCTCATCCAAGTATTCAGGACACTTGGAAGCATCTAAGCTATCGTCAATGAGCGTGCCATCGCCATTTACAACACGTACTAGAGAAAATGAGCATTCACGAAACCCAACGATCCTCACACACGCAGCGTAGATCGCCGAGGTGAGATCTACGGATGCTGAGCCGGCGAATCCTAACACTTTGGAAGACACGCCCGCGACAGCAGCAGGAACGTACCTGTGCGTCCGTGGGGCAGAAGGCGAAGCACCGGTTGGCGAGCGCAGACGGGTACGACCGTGCAGCATCTATGAAGTCCGCCGCGACGCGGTCGAGGTCGGGCGAGGACGGCAGGTGGCAGATGCCGATCACGGCGAGCACCTTGCGCGAGGACTGGAAGTCCTCCCAGGGCGAAGGCACGCAGCCGCCGAGCACGAACTTGAGGCGGAGGCACCCGGTCTCCCAGGGCTGGTGCTGGAAAGGGCTCTTCTGGTGCTCCGCGTAGTAGGTGCGGAGCGAGGCGAGGTCGACGCGCGCGTGGCGCGCCACCAGCGCCGCGTACTCGCGCAGGCGCGGCGGCGGGATCGGGCCGCCCACGGGGAGCACCGCGACGCGGATGGCGGAACCGGACTCGATGCTCAGCCCGGGCTCCATGGCCGCCGGTGGCTCGTCCCCCCAGCCTCGCCTCGGCTCACCTCGCTCGCTCCGGGTCGGGAACGGCAGATCTGAGTGGCTCGCTGATGGAGGAACAGGAGATGCCCGGCAGGTCGGGAAGAGACGCTTTGCGTAGTGATGAGGGGCCTCGAATCCGATTTGATCCTTCGATCGATCTCACTTGTTGCTGGGCCATAAGTTGGGCCGAGACTAAACGGTGGGTGCCTGCAAATCAAGCCCACAAATCACTAAAAATTCCATCGAAAAGAATCGCTAGAGATTTTTTTTTCACAAGCTGTCCCGATAGCATACACAAGATTCCAAGAATAGCCAAGTGACAATGCAGGTGTATGCCTTGTGTAGACTGTGGTGAAGTCATCTTACTCATTTCATGGAAGGTTGCCGATGAATAGCTAGGTTGTTGCCATGTCGAAATGATGTGGATCTCCAAGTTCAGCAAGGAGCCAAGGACCATTTGAAACACACGAGCAAGTTCACATGAAACAGTTTGAAAAACACATGATTCAGAAACAACAATAGGAGGGAAGCAATCATGCAAGGGAATTGGATTCTACGGTTCCAACTACGGACGGAGTATCTCCTTCAGGAATGGCAAACGCGCTCAGGGCAGGTCGGGGGAGACTGCGGGCATGCAGCACGTGTTTTCCCGCGTCTTTCTCGTCTCCGCTCTTTCCACTATTATTATGAACCTTCCCGACAGAGCCGGCCGGCTCGACCAGGCGGTCAATGCGATTTGCCGACAGCTATAGCTCCAATGCTCCATGCGCATCATTGGATCTCCTTAAGCCATTTCTCGGTAATCTCTCGATTACCTTCACTGAATGTTCTGTTCTCGTCAAGGTAATTTATTCAGGTGCTGTTCCTTGAGGTTGCATTGCATAGCCGAATTGACCTGGGTCCGATGCCGCCTTGGAAGGGGCCAAGAGGAGGGAACGCGCAATCGGCATGAACGGACCAACCGGGTGAGGAAACGTTGCATGGCAAGGTCATTTTCGTTTTCGGTGAATTACATGGACATTGCCTTCCCAGGCGGCTTGGAATAACCACATCTACCTATATATACAGCACCTCGCTAATTGCGTGATTAGAATGAAGCAGGACCTAATTGACTGCCTCTCTCAAGTTCATCTGCATCTATCGCAGCCTTCTTTGGGGCCAATTCCTTCGTTTCTTGATTTAGAAATAGCACTGGCTGGTGCTCCTCGTGACTCCGATCCTGGTCTGAAACCTTAATCAAGAACAGGTGCTGTGTTCTGTGACCTCTGTCAGTCTGAATGTCCATTCAGGTATTCTCCGTCGGTCTGAATGTTCCATGTTACATTTTCAGGCCATCTTTCGCATCACTTATTATTATCATCAGGTTTAAGTGCCAGTGCGGACCATGGATGAAGAAAACGATAGCTCTACGAAGGTAAGCGGTTCCATGAAGTTGCCTGGAGAATCGTAACTTCGTATTCCATTGTACAGTCTCATAGTCTGCCCTGTCCAGTCACACTGTGTGCTTCTTCTTTTTTCTTTTGCGCAGAGCATCACAATGGAAATGAAAGTATACATGCATTGCGACGCTTGCGAGAAGAAAGTGCGCCGTACCATCAGCAAAGTCGAAGGTGAGGAAGTTATAAGAAAATTATTACTTCAGGCTTCAGCAGTTCAGCTTGCTTATGTGTCGGTTCGTGCTCGTAACGACGTTTCATCATCATCTCTCTCTCTAGGCGTCGAGACGATAGAGGTGGACAGGGAAGAGAACAAGGTCACGGTGACAGGAGATTTTGAGCCTGAGAAGGTGGTGAAGAAGATCAAGAAGAAGACCGGGAAGAAGGTGGAGATCTTGGCTCCCGAGGAAAATGAGGACGAGGAAGGCAACGGAGAAGAAACTTACGTTCCTTACGGTGATCCATTGTTGTACCCTGCTGATGCAGATGTCCCCGATGAGTTTGAGAGCTATAGACCGGAAAGATGGAACTTCCATTACTTTGATGACGAGAACGCACAAGCGTGTATGGTAATGTAGCTTCAATCAATCAGTTAAATATGTGCCTTATGTATATTTAGTATATAGTTCATATACATGAAGAATGAACAGGTACTCCACTGGCCTATTAGCTCAGTTGGTTAGAGCGTCGTGCTAATAACGCGAAGGTCGCAGGTTCGAGACCTGCATGGGCCAGTTTTTTAAAAATTTTGTTTTTTCCTCTCTGGCTAGTTTTTTTTTGTTTTCAACTAAATAAGAAAAAATTGGGCAAGCAATTTCTCCGAGTAGTTTTCCTAGAGGTAGTTCACATGGACAAATCCTTTTTAAAAATTTTGTTTTTTCCTCTCTGGCTAGTTTTTTTTTTCAACTAAATAAGAAAATTTTGGGCAAGCAATTTCTCTGAATAGTTTTTGTAGAGGTAGTTCACATGCACAAATCAGCTCAGAAGGGAAAAAGTAACTAAATAAGAATAATTTGGGCAAGCAATTAAAGCGAAAGCAGAATAAAATCGCACATTCTGAAGCTTATGTGATGATGCTTATACTGCAAGGATCATTATCGAGCACAAGTTATGTGACTCTTTCGGCCTTCAGGTTGCAGCTCCCACCATGGCACCATCTATGAGAAAACAGAATGCTCAGAATGTTACACAGTTAAGAGCTAATTTTGGGACTGATTAGACCCTTCTTTCTGGACATAAACCCACATAAATAAATATACCAACATGTCAACAACAAACAACAATTATATCCTGAAGGTACTTCCATCACTCAACAAGTAAACTATACCACCAGATTGATACTATAATTCAACACTCTTTGTACATCCTGGTATCCAGATTTGAATTTTGTTTCTCCAACCGTTCGGCCTCTAATCCACAACCACAACACTTAATAAAATGGCATTCAACAGTACTATGAGAAAATTCAGATATCTAGGCAGCAGCAAGCTAGTTACATTTGTAAGGAAGATGGAACTATAATATTGGGACTCAAAAATAACTATGTTGCCGTGGAAACTGGTATTACATAGACAAATATTACAAGTGGATCCGTACAACTAACTCCGGTCGGTTTGGCTTGGCTGCAAGGCGTAACCCATGCAGCTACCAGAAATAATTTCACCTGAAAAAGAGAAAGAGATTCAGAACTAAAGCTGTCACATGCTTGTGGCTCGAGAATCCTGCCAACCCAGTTGCCGAGCTCGCTGTTCCCACATTGCTGTGAGTTTCTTCTCCTTTGAAATTGCTGCCTCAGACTGCTCCCGAGCTTCCTCACAGGTCTCTGTAGCTGCA
This sequence comes from Miscanthus lutarioriparius, assembly GCA_904845875.1. Lineage (NCBI taxonomy): Eukaryota > Viridiplantae > Streptophyta > Magnoliopsida > Poales > Poaceae > Miscanthus > Miscanthus lutarioriparius. The sequence continues at coordinate 28,463,455 of CAJGYO010000012.1, forward strand.
TTACACTTTTCTGCCTCTCGCTGGTATTGAGTAGCCTGTCTTTTTGCTTCGACAAGAGTGGCGTTCATGTGGTGACTATGCTCCTCAGCTACAACCTGCTGCAGCTTGAGTTCCTCATTAAGAAGATCGACGAATTGCTTCTCCATCTCTTTGGCAAGCTCAGGGTTGTTTTTCCCACAATCTGCATATTTCAATACGAATGTTACAGTTTTGGTCCAGTTAACATAATATCTTGATAACAACAATAACAAGGTCAGGAAATTGTGCATTGGAAGAAAAGGGTAGATATAGTAGAAAACAATGCAAAGAACGCGATTCAAATATTTTGACAATTCCAGTTCTAGAAAACTGGGTGGCTAACTGGCTATGAGATGCAGGCAAGCACAATAACTAAGGCCCCGTTTGGCAGAGCTCCCAGAGCTGATTCTCTGCTGAATCCAGCAGGAGCTTTGCCAAACAGTTTTACAGAGAGAAGTGATTCTCTGCTGATTCCGTGAAGTGATTCTCTGAAATGAACTAGGAGGCTGAGAGCTGAAAAAAATAGCTTCTCCTGATTCTGTGAAGTGATTCTCCATCATGATTTCAAGAGTTTATGCTAAAGAATCAAAGAGAATTACTTTCAGCCACAGAATCACTTCTCTTAGAGAATCAGCTTCCTTAGAGAATCAGAATCAGATGGAGCTCTAACAAACAGGCCCTAATTGTGCAGCAACGTGAGAAAGATTTGTGCAAACTTGATGAAGCAAATATACCGTCCAAATGAGAAGTATGTTGGTGAAAGAATTATGTGCAAATGCAGACTTGACAATGACAGTGCTAGCTTCAAGTTTGCATTGCCAGTACTTAGTAGGATGCATTATAAAGTAAAGCTATAATCTTCGCATGTCCAGGAACAGCAGCAAGCAATACATGCTAAGTTGCAAAATGCATGTTGATGGAGTGTTTAAACAGTGCCAAATCTGGTTGGATGGAAGAACAGTCTCTGGGCTTCATTGGATGTTATGAATGTCAACACATACTAATGATCACAACTAACTTTCATCTATGCTATATTGTTAGGGTAATAGCGTAATGCCAAAGACTTATGAAATACAAAACAAGATGAAAGAAAAGATCTTTTTTTCTCAATAATAGGATGCTTTTAAGAAGCCTATAGTAGGTCATTCAGTAGAGCGCATCATTAGACAAATATCTGCAGTTTCGCGCCTAATTATAAAATCCAACTCTTTAAGATATCACAGCACTGTTTCATAACATACTAGATAAGCTAGCCTTCTAGTGTTCACCCCCTGTAGTATTCATCTTTTCTTTTCACATAAGACAATTTGGGGCTAAATGATTAAAAGAATGAAATTTTCAGAAAGACAAATCTGACACATAATTGTACTTTCATTTCATAAGAACTAATTTGCTCGAGCATTTTTGTAGAGTGAAGAATAACCCAAGTAAAAGATTCCATAAGGTCTATAAATCACCCCGTGCATCATCATAGTGACTGAACTACTGAAGGCAGCAGATAAAGCACCTTCATAAACTGAATTGTTCAGTTCAGCAAGAAAACAACACAGTGATCCACGACAATTGCTGTCATTCTGACAAGATAACCACTACACTCGTCCAAATATGATAAGAATACTGGAAACCCATGCCTCAATTGACAGAAGTGTGAAGGAAGGACCAAACCTGTTACTGAGAAGTTGGCGAGCCCTGCAATGAACACAAATTCCTGTCAGTAACGCGGACATAGGCACATAGCTGCAACAGGGGGTTTTCATCATAGACAATTAGACAGCAACTAAAACTAGCTTATTTGTTGCCCATATGCATGCGTCAGTTGTACCATAATTCATACAGTGACACAGAGTCACATGTGCTACGGCGTTCATCTGATGACCCTAGTCCCGACCAAAATACTGGGTTTTTTTTATCTAACGAATTATGGGTAGCATGCGCGCCGACACAGACCAGGGCAGTAGCAAGATCTGGTAAGAGGGACTGAACAGGAACAGCTCACCTGGGGCGATGGACTTAAGGGAAAGGGGAGCCGGGCAATCGCAGCTGCAGGGAGGGCACGAGGGGGAGGAGGCCGCCACCGCCGCGGTGGACGCGGGGGAGGAGGAGAAGCCCTTCTTGTAACGCCAGTAGAAGGCGGGGCCGGAGACCCCGAGCGCGGAGGCCACGGCCAGGATCACCAGGCACCAGCGCCCCAGCGCCGCCGCTGTCGCCGCGCGGCGCCCCCCGCCGCCCACCATCAGTCCTCGGCCGTGGACGCGCGCGCAATGTGGGTTGGATGGGAGATCGCCGCCCCGCCGACTGCGCCTTCGCGGAGTCGCTCGGCGTGTGCGAGTCAGTGAGCGTGACCGCCCCTGATTTCGCCTGGTTGTGGCTGGCTGGGGCGCGACGCGGTGGTGGACTGGTGGTGGGGCTGGGGTGGTGAGGGAACACTGGAACAGGGGAGTGGGGTGGGGGAGCGTGGGAAGTGAACTAACCGCGGATGGGCGAGGGGGCGGTGCGGAGGTGGAGGGGAAAATGGCTGGTGCGCGCGGGGTTCCCGAGCGGATCTCCGGCAAACGACAGGGCCGCGAGGGGGCTATGGTGGAGTGAGCTTGGCAGCCTGCCACTATCCCACTATCGTGCCGGTCAGCTGGTCCGTGTGGACCCAACTTAACGTTACCGCGCATGGACCGGGTGGTGTTAGGTAAGCTAAGTTAGACGTCCATACGAGTGAGTATGTGTAAAAAAACTAATAAGACAGCTAGTGTTTTATTTATCAGCTAAAAATTAGCTTTAACACAAATAATCGACTTGGCAAAAAAAATAGCTGTAGAGCTAATAGCCTGATAGTTTTATCTGTGGATCCGAGCCTTACATATCGGGCCACTAGCCAACTCTCGTGTGTCACATTTGAGTTCCGACCCCTTACAAAGATTTAACGATAATGATACTGTTCGATCGTCCATCCGTCCAGAAGGACCAAGCCGTCCGAGTCACCCAACAGACCCTGCCTGCACCTGCGCACAGCCCCCGTCCGCATATGGCTTGTAGCCTCTCGTCCACAAGTTCGCAGTCGTTGTTCTCTATTCTTCCAAAAAAATCACCGCTGCGACTGCCATGGCGTCCTCCTCTCCTCTCCTCCCCCATGGATCCAGCAGCGCCGTGCGCCCCCGACTACGCTCCGCAGCGCCGTGGGCTGGCGACCGCGCTCCTCCCCGCCTTCTGCCCATCCTCCACACACCCCGCTCCCTCCCTGGCCGGCGGTAGCGTCTTCCTCCCCCACTCCGGCGTCCTCCTCCCCCCACATCGACGGCTCCTTCTCCGACCCCGGCGTCCTCCTCCCTACCCCGGCGGCTCCTTCCCGCACCCCGCGCGCCCTCCTCCCCCATCCCGACGGCACCCCTCCCCACACACCGGCGTCCTCCCCCACAAGGAGCTCCCGACGCCCTCAGATACGACGGCCATGGCGCCCCCACGCTAGGCTCTGTTCTCCCCCCTCATGTTGCAATTATATCTTTCAATTGTTTTAGACGCTTCAGAGGTATGTTGCAGTTGAACCATATGGATATTGCAAAAGTAGATCGGGGGATGTTGCATATGTTGCAAGTGTTTCAAAGGCATGTTGCAAGCATTTGTTCAAAATGTTTCACCTCTTTCTAGATGTTGCAATCGTTTCTGATCTGGATGTTTTATAAGCTTCGCACAAATGTTGCAATACACATGTTCCAAATGTTTTAGTTGCTTCAATCTTATGTTGCAACAGTTGTTCCACGTTGTTGCAAGTGTTTTATTCGACCGTTGTTTCATATGCTTCACACAAATGTTGCAATAATATGTTCCAAATGTTTCAGCTGCTTCAACATAATGTTGCAGCAGTTGTTATGTGTTGTTGCAAGTGTTCTATTCGGCTTTTTATGTTGTTCGGCCGAGGGGGGGGGGCGAGCCGGACAGACGGGGGCGTGTGGCTCGGGGCCTAGCGGACGGAGGTGTTGGGGCCGGCGGACGCGGGTGTTGCGGCCAGGGGGAGCTGGGGCATGCTCGTCGCGCGCGTGGGGTGGACGCGGCGGGCTACGGGGCTTGCGGACTGGGCGGGAGGGGGGGGGGGCGTGTGGGTCGGGGGCGGAAGCAAATGCGAGGGTTGAGCACTTTGAGTGGGTGTCCGAACGCGCGTAGTGCGCCAGACGTCCAAGCGCTAGATTAGCCGAAGATTTAAATTAAAATCATGAGTGCAACTATACCTTTACATCACTCCTACTCGTTGAGATTCCGTGATGCTACAATCAAAATCAAGTCGTAAGTTTTAACGGTAGTTCAGTACCAACCTGAACCAGTCAGCATGAGGCTACGCTCGCGCGATGCTGGCCCGGCCAGCCTTCCCGTCAGCCTCTGCCAGCCGCCGTAGCACAGCATCGTCACCAGCGCCGGCGACTGCCTGGCGCCGCTGCACTACGTCGATGGTGACTACATGGTCGCGTGGTATTTTTTCAGTGTGACTTAGGGGTCTTGTCATGAACAATGAAGCCGCCACGACTCACGAGTTCGGTGCTTCACCAATCAGCGAAGGAGATACTACGTGTAAGTGTAACGCGAAACGCAAAATCATCGCCATGACGGCGTCAATGCCCAGTTCGATTCAAACCAAACACTTTTGCCACACACATGGAATAAACTTAGCAAAGTTTACACGCTGGTCTACGCATCTGGATCTCACAACACATCACACATTGCTATTGTCAGATATCAACAGCACGGAAATGCTGAGCCGCAAACACACATCAAGGCTCGAGCTCAAGATAATAAGAAGGCTGATATGCCAACACCAATAAGACACCACCACCCTAGGCTGACTAAATCCTACTGGCCTATCTATAATCTATCACGCCGAAGCGCATCGTAGCTCACATTACCATTCACATGAAACGAACATACACCAACCTTGATTAGGATGGGCAATGCAACGCTGCAGCCGCACTTGCAGAGTATGGCATTGTACCAAGTCCAAATGAACGCAGGTATTGCCCATCAAATAATTCATTGGTCGATTCGCACACCAAGAATGCACTGTGCGAGATGAGTCAGATACGGCTCCGCATGTGAACTGTTACTCAATGTAGGAGCAAGACTCTGGAGCTCTGAATTGAACGCTGCTTCAAATTTCCTGCAGCAAAGACCAATGTGATGAACTGATGATGTTATATTAATCTCGTCGCTTCAAGGATAGATAGAGATGCTGGATACGTACAGGATCGACTCTGACATGACAACATTCTCTGATGCTAGTTTCAGCTGCTGGTCTCTGTCCTGTGATTTATTTATCTTTGATCTTGACTTCCCAGACTTTGATGTGTTCTCGGAGTTAGTGACATCGATGGATGGCATCAAGAGCTGGATGGAAGTGGCATACTGAAGGCATAAACCTTTCAGCTTCTCAACTTTCTGTGCATCCAAATAAATACAAGAATAAGAATTGATTCTTTCAAAAATCTTGAATGATACTTCCTCCATTCCAAATTTTAAGTCGTTTTGACTTTTCTGGGTTCATACATTTTGCTATGCACCTAGATATAGTATACTATGTCTAGATACATATACATAGTAAAAACTTTGAGATCTAAAAGCCAAAATGACTTACAATTTGAAAGAGAGGGAGTACTAAGTAAATCTATGAACCAAAAGTTATTGTTTTATCTTCTTTTCTTTAAGTTTTAAGAAAAAAAGGTAAAAGGACACACCACAAGGAGTTCAGGCGACAACAGCAAGCATTCTTTTAGACACTTCTGGAGGAAGAAATCATGGATCTGGATAACCTGCAAGCAGTATTAACATCAAAGGTAATGCATTCCGGACGGTTAGCATTGCAGATTAATTTTAATTGCAAAAATATCCCCCTAAAATATCAAATTGTAAAAAAAGTGCAAAACCTCATCTATGCTCCTTGCTGTTTGAAGGCGGTCATGCATCAAATGCCAATTTGGTTCAAGAACCTGGGGACCAAATGAATAGTTTAGAACTTGCCCAACATGTATGGTTTACCTCAAACGTTAGATAATGCATGGTGTCATCTGTGGTTTAGCATGACCAAAAGAATAGTTTAGCATGCTGATATGTATGGTTTACCTCAAATGTTAGATAATGCAAAAGGCTATTTACAAACTTGAGCATGCTACGACAAAGAATTGATGACCGTAAAATTGGTGTCCCTAGAATCTTGACAGACCGGAATACCTGTCCAAGAGTTAATATCCAGTCAAAGTTGGCATACGCAAAAATGTTAAACTGATTTTGCAGGAAAAAAAGGGTTCATTCATACTTGTTGTATTTGCCATGCTGCACACAGCTGGCGACTAACATGCTTGCAGTGGAACAATAGACGAAAGATCAATTGGTATTTTGTCAAAGCCTTCCTTGAAATTACAAGAGATAACGGCCACTGGACCTGCAGGGTACAACAAGTATATCATTTCATTATCACAAGACAAACATGAGGAAAGTTTTAAACAAACTATTAAAATAGAAAACCTTATTGCTAAGGCAGAATGTTTCCAAACCCGTGATGCTTAATTGCATTGACTGATCAACATCTGCTGCAGCAAGCTTATCTGCAGGGTAAGCACAATCCAAGTCTTTCAGAGTGGCCAGTTTCTTAAGGAGGGAACTTCTTTCCTGTTGAACACAGATGTAAACAAAGATGATAATATAAAACATCATATAGTATGACCAGATCCAGATAATATTTACCACGCAGCAGATTAATTCCTCATGGCTTGGATCTGAAGCAGCTGCAGTACTCCGCAAAGCAATGTCAAGCAGAGACTGCCGTGTAAAATGAACAAAGAAAGCTTTATTAAAACAAAAGGAGAACCAGCTTTTTCATAATCAGAGTTGACAAAAAATCTGCTTTTGTCATGGCACAAACACACAGAAAACACATAGTACAAGACAAACCTGAAGTTTTTCAGCAAATATTTCTTCTGGTTTCTTTGTAAGCTCCTCTCGAGCAATATCCATAAAATGAACCAAAAAGTCACCCTGTAAACTAGATAAAACAGATAAGTAGCTCAAGAAAAATCAATATGGATGATCAAAATCAAATCAGGAAACATGGCATTCATTATCAAGGACATTGTAAACAGCTAAGATACTCATAATTTCATACTCTCTCCGTCCAAAATGGAAGGTGTTCTGATTTTGTCCTAAGTCAAACTTCTTCAAGTTTGACCAAGTTTATACAAAAACATAGCAACATAAACAACATTAGATTAGTTTCATTAAATCCACCACTGAATATCTCTATAGTATATTTGTTTAGTGTTGAAAATAATTTTCTATAAATTTGGTCAAACTTGAATACTTTTGACTTAGGACAATAAACCTAAAAAGACTTTACACTTTGGAACATAGGACGTAACAGAACATAGAGATTATTTTCTGAATTTTAAACTGTCTCTACATGTTATGCTAAAGCATGACACTCAAGTACACATATGAAGTAATAACAGAAAATATAAAGAGTAAATATTCTCCATATTTTCAGCATACTTGGTCAAGGAGTAGATAGCGCTTCAGGGATCGCAGTTTCCCGATGAGATCATACTGCACATTTAATTTGATAAATTAGTAACCTAGCTTATAAATGAACAAAATGTAACCCCAACTATAAAACAGTGATTACCTTATCTTTCATCAGAGTCAACAATTCACCACTTGCAAAATCATATGCAGATTTTATACATTCAAGATATTGGTGGTTTGAGCCAAAGCTCATAAGCTTAGAATTGTCTGACAAGGAAACCTAAATAAAATATCCAAGTAATTGTGTGATTTTAAGTAATCGAGGCATACTACTAACATGGTATTTAAATATTTAATGATTTTGATTAAAAAAAATGAATCATGTATACCTGAACATTGTGCCCACATTCTCTCATAACATTAAGATACTTTCCTGTTGTAAGAATCATTGCGGCAACATTCGTAAGGAAACTAGGAATTCCTTCTTTTAGGCTGTATCGTTGCTGCCAATATTTGGCATCATAATCTTGAGTGAGGCTCTCCTAGCGAAACCAAAAGGAAAGGAAATAAACCAAGCGCTTGGTTAAAATAAGATAAAACTAGACTCGACATGTTAGGCTTAATATGATGCAAACAGTAAGATACGAAGGTCCAAAGATTTAGAAGACAAAAGGTACCTTCTGCAGAGATTTGTTTTCAGCAATGAAGAATTCACCATAAGGATCGTCTATAACTCCCTCATACACCCACCTAATATGGACAAAAACAAGTTCACATAATAGCAAGTTACTTGAACCTTTATTTTTTCCCTCTAAACACTAGGACTCTAAACAAGACAAGATGATAATTAGAAGATGTGTGTTGACTTCAGCTAAAACGTGAAAGCTAGCAAACGGTTGAAAAGGTGCATCACTCATAAGACAAACGAGGAAAGAAGCAATGCACAATCATGAACCTTTCTAGCATCCTGAGGTATGCTCCGCTTGCATATTCTGTCATCTTCTCCAGTAAAGACCGAACAGCACTATCACCACCCATCGCCTTTGCCTGAGTTGAAGGATATGATAGATGCATTACATGTTTAAATAAGTAATAATGTGAATTCGGGAGAACTAAGCTCTGAGAAAAATGTGAAGTAAGAAACCAGTCCTATTGGAGAAAATTGCTTTATCTATAAGAAAATTAAAAACTGGACAGCTCCATTTAGCTTCGATTTACAGTAGGCATACGGGAGAAGGGAGGAGGCACAGAAGGAACAGTGTGTAATCTCAGAGGAATAAACTCATTGTGAAAGAGTACCTGGCTTTGAAGTAGATTAAGTGTCGCAGAACCATTAGTATTGTTGGAGGTAACCTTCCCCACTAGAACTGCCAGTGCATTCAGTGAACTCATCATCCTCTGCCAAAGAGAAAACATAACTTTTAATGCTAAAACCAATAATCAAAGAAAGGCAAACGTAATAAAAGAAAACTCACCTGACAAAAGAACCATAATCCCTGAACAGAAAGCCTTCCAAGACGGAACTGGTGCTCCAGTTGAGCAACCATTGCCTGATAGTCCTGATCATATATTTTATAAAAGAAACTTGGTGACTATGTGCAAAGTGCAAAATTTTCAGATAAGCACCATACAGAAGTACCAACATAGACCTTCCCTGGAAGTTAATATATAGTGATTTTAGAAAATCAATGTATTATCAATGGGATAATCTCAGCAACGATACAATTCGTTAAAAAAAAAAACAATGACAGGATAGAACAACTGAACTCTAGCACATGATACAGCTTTTTTCATATTCTTTCTGGTTTTGTTGCCTTTTTCAAACAGAAAAGCTTGCAATCACATATCGAAACTGAGTTCTACAGGGCTGTGGTTTTGGTTGTGATGGCGGAAAGAACTGGGCAACTGGCTAGTCGCCCACTCTCTGGAGTCTTTGACTGCTTTTAGGGTTCTTCTTGCTTGCCAATTTACATCTGCCGATGCCTATTACATAGAGCTGGCTTCAATCAAACAAATTAGCAAATTGAGATAACAAACCAACAGAATTATGTCTATGCTAACAAACCAAGAATTATCTGTAGGCTAACAAAACAAATAGCTTATCTCCTAAGCAACACGCCGCTGCACTCTTGCCACATGGCAGATAAGCTGCCTCTAGTCCTCGGCCCATAGCCCATAACTCAATGCACAATTTATGTTAGAATAGGCGCCCTAATGGGCTGGCCTTGGGCCTGGCGCCTAGCCTGTTAGGCTGGCTGCCTTAGGGGTTAAGATAGATAGATTACATTGATAAGGCAAGAATCACCGTTGATTGGGTGTTTCTATAAACCCTATTGATCCTTGCCTATATATTGTACCCTGTACTGCTGTTAATCTATCAATCAATTCCCAAGACCTATTCGCTCTCATGGTATTAGCCGCCTAAGTTTAGGTCTCCTCTTCCGCTGCCCACTCCACGCTGCCCCTCGCCCTCGCCAAGGCCTCCCTCCGCCAGCCCGGTACCCACCGTCTTTGCGCCACCATGCCCTCCACCCCTCCAAAGAACCCCTGTGGCTGGGGACGATCCGCCGCCTCCTCGCCACCATCCAGAAGACGCCGTCGCCCAACGCCTCGCCGCGGAGAAGGCCAACAAGGCTGCCGCCGCCACTCATTGTCTCGAAGCGCGAAAGGCGTCAGTCACGCGTGATGCTGCCCTAGCACGCACCCTACAAAGCCGAGGAGGAGGCCACAACCATGCTGCTATGATCGCGACGCCGCCGCCGCAACAGCGCTAGCGAGAGGCATCGGGCGCTGCTGCCGCCAAGGAGAAGCGAGCGCGCTGGCTGCGCCGCCGTTGCTCGAACCCTCTGGCGCCGCACTGGAGGCACTTCAAGACCGCCACCCGATCTTCGGGCTGCCATGTTGCATCACGAGGCCGTTGTTCTTCAGCAGCTCCATGCTCAGTCATTGCGATCCAACAACATCCGGAACCACGTCACCACCATCCTCGACGTCGATTCCGTAACTTCAACCACCGGGCGTGATCGGTTCCTTCTCATCCTCGGCAAGTTCTCCCTCCGTGATCACGTTCGAGAGGAACCTCCACCCCAATTCCTCCCGATTGGGCCCGAATGGACTACGTCGTCAAGTCTCGGATCGTCGCCACGCTCACCGACGCGACCTTGGCGAGATCATCTCGCCCGAGGCTCCACCGCTTTCGGCATGCACGCTCGCCGTCGAAGTCGCGAGCTCCTTGGCAACCGCGAGGCTCGCTCCATCCACCTCGAGACACGGTTTACGCAACTTCGCCCGTAGCGACCTCTCCATCACCGACTCTCCGCCGCAAGTCGAAAAAGATGGCCGATGATCTCACGGCCCTTGGCGAGGTCGCCACCGACCGCACGCTCATCCTCAACGTGATCCGCGGCCTCAACGAGCACTTCAGCCACGTTGGGACGCTCCTTCGTCGAGCTCGACCGTTCCCCACCTTCCTGGAGGCTCGTGACGACCTCATCCTCGAGGAACTCACCATGGAGACCCGTAAGGACGCACCTGCCACTGCGCTCGCCGCCTCCACCACTCCGGCCACCGCCCTGCGTCCTCCCAAGACGGGCGGCCGGTGGGCACTCAAGCCGCTTAACAACCGTCGCAGCAAGCACGGGCGGTGGCGGCAAAAGGCAAACAACGGCGGTGGCCCTCCCGGACAGGGTCACGCCCACTCGGTGGCGCCAACACAAGAAGCGGCAAGCGAAGCGTGCCGGGCGGCCATGGCCCAAAGCATCTACAACCCCGGACCGAACCATTCGGATGTGGCGAGGGGACCTCGCCCACCGGCACCCATCCCGGTGCCTCCTCACTGCACCGCAGCGCAATAGAGAGCTGGCAAAGAGCACAACATCACGCTGCAGCAGCCAGGCCTTCCTCGCCTAGCAGCAGCACACCCCTTGCTGTCCACCAGCAGGCCGCTGCCCTCCCTGCTCCTGATGGCACTGGATAGTGGGTCGCCCCCGGGTATTACAACCCGGTGGCCGGCCTCCCCTCTTGGGACCCGACGGCCCTCGCCTCCGCCTTGACTGACAACGTCATTGACCCTCCCCTACGTCCAACGAGTGGTACTTCACTCAAAGCTACTTCACATATGACATCTCGGTCCTCTCTTTCACATGTTCTTCTCCCGCGGTACCCTACTCCTTCTTATCCATTGTTGTCGGTAATGGCTCTCTTCTTCTCATCATCGCCACTTGGCTCTCTGAGTTGTTGTCTCGTAATTTACGTCTTAATAATGTCCTTGTGTCGCCACAAATTATTAAGAATCTTATCTCTGTTCGCCAATTTACTACCGACAATAATTGTTCTGTTGAATTTGACCCTGGGCCGGTTGTTCTGTGAAAGGTTCTTCCATCTCGGACCGAGATCGTCATGTGTGCAATAGCTCTGGTCGCTATACCCTCTCGCGCCTACCCCAAAGACACTCCCTTGTCGCCTGAGCTTCCCCCATTGTGGCATCGGCGTCTTAGCCACCCCCGGTCATGAGGCGTTGTCGGCTTCGCGTCTAGTGTCTCTGTCATATTCGAGGATTGCTCGAGTTATGTCATGCTTGTCGATTAGGGCGTCATGTTCGTTTGCCCTTTCATGAGTCCACCTCCGTCGCCTACCAAGTTTGATCTTATACATTGTGATTTATGGACCTCTCCAGTTGTCAGCATTTCTGGTTATAAATACTACTTGGTCATACTTGATGATTGCACTCATTATTTGTGGACGTTTCCTTTGCGGCTTAAATCTGACACTTTCAGCATGCTTGCTCACTTCATCGCTCACGCCTCCACCCGCTTTGGCGCCGGGGTCAAGGTCGTTTCAAAGGTCGACAACGGAAAGAGTTTGACAACTCTAGCTCCGTCGCTTTTTCCTCGCTTCAGGCATCCACCTTCACATGTCCTGTCCCCTACACATCGTCTCAAAATCGGTAAAAGTTGACGCATTATTCGCTACATCAATAATGTTGTTCGCTCACCGCTTCTTTCAGCGTCCATGCCTCCGCCCCACTTGGGTAGAGGCTCTCTACAACCACTGCTACGCTCAACATATCGCCTACCAAGACTCTCTGAGCTTTTCCACGCCGCACTTTGCCCTGTTTCGGCAAGCCACCAAACATATGATCACCTACGAGTCTTCGGTTGCAAATGTTACCCCAACATGTCGGGCTACTGCACCCCACAAACTCGCCCCCTAGGTCTGTCCTGTGTGTCTTCCTAGGCTATTCCGCTCATCACAAAGGGTACCGCTGCCTTGACCTCTCCTCCAATAGAGTCATCGTCTCCCGGCATGTCATCTTCGATGAAACGACCTTTCCCTTTGTTGAGCGCCATGGTCCTCGTGCTCCAAAGAGAGACTCTGATTCCTCAATGACGATACTCATCGACCTGTGCTCCCTCCTATTGGACCAATGCACAAGTTTTTGTCTGCAGAACACCACCCAAAGACCGGCCGATGTCTCCAGCGCTTCACCGGTCCTACTCATGATCGTGGTGCAGGCGCCGCCACACATTGATGATGTTGATGATCCACCAGCCGCCAAGCGCTCGACATTCCACCAACAGCTGCGGGCATCGGGGACACCTACATCACACCACGCTGCGGCCACCAGACCAGCTTCTCCCACGCCCACGCTGCAACACGGCGTTGCTTTCAACACGCTGGAGATGCCTCCCCACTCTACATCCCGCCGCCCTGTGTGCAGGCACAGGACCCCTGCCTGGGTTCCCACCTCTCTGATCGGATCGGGCCTTCACGTACCACTACACGCGTCGACCCCGACGCCACTCTCCTCTGTACCAGCCGCCCCACACCACCTCGCTGCCGGCCGCTCTGCCGCCGGCCGCCTTCGCTACCTAAGGGCGCCGTTCTTTGTCATTCGATGTGATCGGACGCTATGAGCACGAGGTCGAAGAGCGGCTATCGGATGCCTGCCTCCTACCACGCCGCCCCCCTCTCTGCAGTGCCCAAGACCTTTCGTAGCGCTCTCGCTGACCCCAATTGGCGAGCGGCTATGGAAGAACACAGTGCTCTCTTGCAGAATCACACTTGGGACCTCGTGCCTCGACCTCCTCGGGCCAACGTCGTCACTGGCAAGTGGATTTTCAAGCACAAGTTTCAGTCTGATGGCTCCCTTGAGCGGTACAAGGCACGCTGGGTTCTTCGTGGCTTTACCCAGTGGCCTGGTGTTGACTTCGATGAGACGTTTAGTCCTGTGGTGAAGCCCGCTACTGTCCACACGGTGCTCTCCTTGGCGCTCTCTCGCACCTGGCCCATCCACCAGCTAGATGTGAAGAACGCCTTCCTTCATGGCAATCTGTCTGAGATTGTGTATTGCCAGCAGTCGTCCGGGTTCGAAGATCCAGCTCACCCGGACTTTGTCTGCCTTCTGAAGAAATCCCTTTACGGCCTGGCAGGCCCTCACATGCGTAATGGCCAAATGGATGGCCTCATTCTCATTGTCTATTGAGTTTGTTGAAGCCAAGTCAAACACCTCACTTTTTATTTACCGGCGTGGATCGAATCTGACCTACCAAGGTTTCTATGTGGATGACATTGTCCTCACAACTTTCCTCACCCGGTCTCCTTCATGGGATTATCTCGGTAGCTTAGCGGAGAGTTCGCCATGAAAGACCTCGGTGCATTGCATCACTTCCTTGGTATGCGTGTTCAAAGAAAGTGGTGATGGCCTCCTCCTCTCACAATGACGATATATCTTTGGACATTCTAGAACGTCTTGAGGATGACAGAGTGCAAGCCGTGCTCCACTCCGATTGACACCAATCCGAAGGTTGCTTGCACTGATGGGGCCCCCGTGGTCCGATGCTACTGACTTCCGCAGCCTTCTTTGGAGCTCTCCAAGACTGACGTTCACCCACCTGGACATTGCAAATGCGATTCAAAGAGTCCGCCTCCACATGCATGATCCCCGTAAGCCTCACCTTGCCGCCTCAAGAGGATTCTTCGCTACGTTCGAGGCACTCTTCACCTTGGTCTCCTAACTGCGACCGCCTACTTCGACCGATCTTGTCGTCTACACCGACGCCGACCGGGTCGGGTTGTTGTCGGGCACTCGCAAGTCCACCTCGTGTTATGCGGTGTTCCTTGGCGACAACCTTGTTTCCCGGTCCTCGGCGCCGAAACACGTTGTCAAGATCCATCTTTGAAGCCGAGTATCGCGCGGTGGCCAACGGAGTTCTGCAGAGGCTACTTGGCTCCGCCACTACTTACTGAGGCTGCATGCCCCTCACGACGCCCCACACCGGTGTATTGTGACAACATCGCTGCTTGCCGTCTACATGACCTCCAACCCGGTTCACAGATCGCCGCACCAAGCACATTGAGATCGATCTTCACTTCGTCCGGGAGCGAGTCGCCGTTGGTGATCTTCGTGTTACGCTTGTTCCCACCTCTTCTTCAATATGCGATATATCTTCACCAAAGGGCGCCTACTTGATTTTCACGGAGTTTAGGTCCGATCTAAACGTGCGAGTGGTGACGATTCGATTATGGGCGTGTTAGAATAGGCGCCCTAATGGGTCGGCCTTGGGCTCAGCGCCCTAGCCTGTTAGGGTTTGGTCGCCTTAGGGTTAAGATAGATAGATTACATTGATAAGGCAAGGATCACCGTTGATTGGGTGTTTCTATAAACCCTATTGATCCTTGCCTATATATTGTACCATATACTGCTGTTAATCTATCAATCAATTCCCGAGACCTATTCGCTCTCAATTTAGCTCTAACAAGAGCATAGACGCCTCATTTTTTTTTCTTTGTACAGATAGTTGTTGTACCAGTAGGAATGCTCTTAGAGCTGCAGCCAGAGCATGGTTGACCAAACCATTCTTGAAATGTGACCTGGACTCCACAAACTGGCTGACCAACACATAATCCTCACACAAAGGGAAAATCCGGCGAGTCAATTCCTGCAAGAGAAAGATCAGTAAAGTGACAACCATATCATTTATTGTATGTGTGATCTAATGGACACCACACTTAGGTCTACCTGGAGGGCGAGGTCCATCGAAGAATCAATCTGAAAGACAACATAGCCCTCCTTTCCACGAACTCTCTTAATAGAAATATATCGTCCCTCAATACCCACCAGAGCTGATAGCAAATCATCGATAACCAAAAGCTCCTGCATTACAATTATATCAGCAACCCTGCACAAACTTACATTTTGCAGTTGTTCTGTGAAAGCTACATAGTTCATATATTTCTAACAGCAGTAAAAAATTAGGCCAATAGTAAGACCCACGGAAGAGCAGAACTATATAGTGATGATGTTTCACAATGTCATATTTAGACCAACATTTTGTAAACCTGAACCAACTGACCGACCATTGGGCTCCAAATACAATTCAAACTAAAAGAATTCACACTCAACCAAAATTCGCATACTTGTAACATTTCTCAAACTATTTGCAGAGCCACACAATGAGTACTTGACCCAGAAAAATGAAGCGAAGTCTAACTCAGCATGATTACACTACTAAAAGGGAGATATGACACATGATTTACTAAGCTCCAGGAGGCAGGCAATATCAAAACTAATACTCAGGAATCCCCAGCACAGCAGCAGCAGATTCAAATCCTCCCTACCTGAGATCCAGCAATTTAAATTCACAGGTCGATAATAAATACAGACACGTCAAATCCTATACTTAGCTAATTCCTCAAATTCAAACCCCACAACCCTAAACCCTAGCTCCAGTTGGACAGTTGGCTAAAAAAAAACCACTTGAAAGCTCAACTCCACTAGTTGACCTCCAGCCCGCTTACCTGCACCGATACTGCGTACGATCCGATGACACTTCCGGTGCCGGCGCCGGTGCCGCGGCTGCAGATTCAAACCAGTTCCAGGCATCAGAAACCACCGCGAACAGCAGAATCATCGGATTATTGCGCCTAAACCGCACGAATTCCACCGTAGTACCTACCTGAAGGAGTCGAGGGAGAACGACTTGGGTCCGGGTCCCTGCGCCGCCGCAGCTGCCTTCGCCTCCTGCCAGAGCGTGCGAGGTTCTTGAGAGGGGTGTTGAGGTGGTAATGCTGGCAGTATGCGATAAGGGGCATACCTGGTGGAAGCGTCCAGTGAGGTACGGTCGCTCCAGATTCCAGCGCGGGGTCGCCGGCGCGGGATCCATCTCAGGGCAGCGGGTGGAGCGGGTGAGCGTGGAAGAAGGAAGCAGCAGCTGTGGGGGAAGAGGTTACGGGGCGCCCGGGGGGAGGCGTTGCCGCCTGCGGGGAACGGCTGCAGCAGTTGCTGGGCCGCGCTTGCGCCAGCCTGAAATTCGACTTTTCAGGCCCTTTGAAATGCCAGGATTTTGTTTCTTCTTTTCTGTCTTTTCTTATGAAAAAAATGAACGGATTCCTCTGAAATTCTTATACATGTTAAAGTCCTACATTCAAAAGGATACATTAATTCTATATATTTAAAATTCTTATTTTGCTCACTCAATAAAAACACAATTTTTTGGCAATGAAACAATCGTTTAAATTAAAAATATGTAGAATTTTAACTAGCTGCCATCAAAATTGGCAGAATTTATATTTTTGCGCCACGTACCAAAGAAATATAAATTTCAAATATGAGCTTCGATGGATACAAATTTTATTTGAAATTGTAGAGATCGATCACAAAGCTATTCTTTTTTTTTCATTAGAAGAGATCCACTCAACCACCACTCCTATGGTTACAAGCCGCGGTCGAAAAGCATCTCATCACCGCTACCCCCTCCTTCCTCTTTGGCTTGGTGAAACCCCAAATTTAGTTTCCATAATTAATTGACAACTAGTGGACTAATGCTTTTAATAAGTTATGAATGAGCTAGTTTCCACATGATGATGAGCAAGGCTAGGAGATGGTGGAGGTGATCTCATATGAAAGAAGGCTCACACTTGGAGAGAAAAAGGAAATGAAAACAAGCTCGAAGGCAAAGGTATATATTAGGGGTTTTCATTTCACTGACCTAGATGCAATACGGTGCATGATCGGTTTAGAATAGATAGACATACTATTAAGAGGTAAACTCCAAAACAAAGACGATTACCTAATGCCACTAGGCTTGAACTAACTTTGTATCTGTATTGGACCTAGTGACCTAGAAAGGAAGGAAGTTAAAATACTTTTGAAAATGTTTTTAAAGGCTAACGGGATGCTTAAGTGGTGGTGTTCAAGTTTAGAACACATTTGGAGTTAGTGCATTTGAAAATCATCTGAGAGATGTACTTACGGCAAATTTTCTGCCTCGACAACGGATAAGTCTGGTGCCCCCTGAGGGGAAGCACCAAAAAAATGGCGCGTATATTGACTATTGACTGAGTTGCAGAGCACTCACTAGAAATGCCCTATGGTTGATTCTCTGCAGCACGGGAGAAAAGGCCCTACGGGAGTTGCATGTGAGAATTTCAAAGACGTCATTGGAAACCCCAATGGGGGGCACCAAGTTATTCGTTGACTATTGGAGCTCTCAGTGTAATCATCCAAGAGGTTCATACCAATAGCTAGTTTGGCTGAGTAGAGGTTCTGCCTCTAAGGAGCCACCAGAAAACTTCGACAGTGTCCTCATTAGGAGCACCAGAGAGTGTGTGAAAGGTCCTAATATGGTTAAAGAGGGTGAATAGCCTATTTAAAACTCTACAAGATCACTAGAGCAATTTGATTAGTATGATAAATGGCGAAATACAAATTTGTTCTAGCTCTACAAGGGTTGCAAGCCACCTACCCAACAATTTTAGTTGCTACGATCTCTATACACAAACTACTCACTAAGAGCTCTCAACAAGGCTATACTAAAGAGCTCAACTAGATAAAACTAAGCTAGAAAGCAAGCTCTCCATTCTAGCTACACTAAAGAGCTTGCTACAACTAGTTTGCGGGAAAGTAATGGAGTGAGTAAGGTGATTATACCGCCGCGTCGAGGAGTGAACCGATCACAAGATATAGACAATTCAATCACTGGGAGAAATACAATCACACAAGAGACATGAGATTTTTCTCCCGAGGTTCACGTGCTTGCCAGCATGCTAGTCCCCGTTGTGTCGACCAACACTTGGTGGTTGCACGGCTAAGAGGTGTTGCACGAACCTTATCCATAATTGTACACCGCAAGAACCTACCCACAAGTGAGGTAACTCAATAACACGAGCAATCCACTAGAGTTACCTTTCGGCTCTTTGTCGGGGAAGGTACAAGACCCCTCAGAATCACCGGAGCCGGCCATGAACAATCACCAACACGTGTCGAAGCTTCTCCGCTGCTCTAAGCCATCTAGGTGGCGGCAACCACTAAGAGAAACAAGAAATCCGCAGGCACAACGATCCCCAAGTGCCACTAGATACAATCACTCAAGTAAATGCACTTGGAATCACTCTCAATCTCACTATGATGATAAATCAATGATGGAGATGAGTGGGAGGTGTTTGCCTAGGCTCACAAGGATGTCAAGTATGTCAAAGTGCCAAGAGAGTGAGCCCCAAGGCGGCCAAACACTATTTATAGACGGCCTCACAAAATAAAGCCGTTGGCTATGCCACGGGCTGATCGGACGATGTGACCGGACGCTGCCCTGCGTCCGGTCGGGTGAGTTCGGTCACCCGATGGCTGCCACGCGTCCCCCATTTGAACTAGAGCCGCCCAATCTCAATGGTCAAAACTCGATCGCTCACGTGTTAAGTTGTGACCAGACTCGCTAATGGAAACGACCAGACGCCACGCCACCAGAGTCTAATCAACTCTAGTAAGGTTCTAGAGCGGATTTCTGCTGACCGAACGCGTCCGGTCAATAGCGACCTGACGCTCCCCAGTGTTTGGTCCGCACTCCGCCTCTCTACGCTGGCCTACGAAGCTGACGCAGTGTACATCACCGATGACCTGACGCGGACCCTGCGTGTCTGGTCACGCTAAAACGCCTCCTCTCAAAAAGTGACCGGACGCACCGATGAGGCCTGGGCCAGCGTCCAGTCCTTCCTTCACGCTCTCGGTAGAGCAGTGCCGCCACTTATAATTGACCGGACGTGCCGAGGTGAGTTCGGTCACCCCGCGGCCAGCGTCCGATCAAGGACTTTCATCACCTTTTATTTTTCTAAGTCCTCAACTGCTTCGCCCTTGTTTCCAACTTACTAACCACAAAGTGTAGAACTTGTGTGCACGTGTGTTAGCATTTTTTAAGCATTTTACAAGGGTCAAAGTTAGCACACTAGGTTTCTAAATGCATATGCAAGAATCATGTCACCTAGTAGCACTCGATAACTGCTTAGCCAAAGATTTCCCCTCTTTATAGTACGACTATCGATCATAAATCACTCACACCCTCTATGGTGTCTTGAGTGCGAAACAAAAACATATCTTATACCTTTGCCTTGATCTTCTCGGTTTTTGTTTTTCTCTTTCTTCTTTTCCAAGTTGAGCTTGATCACCATCATCTCATGTCCATCTTCAACTCCACGGACCTCATCTTGCTCCATCACTTGGATTGAACCACCTTGTCTAATTCACACTCTTAGATCAAGGTTAGTCCTAGGTTTCATCAATTATCCAAATCTAAACTAGAGCTTTCAGTGTGCTAGGCCTAATATGTGGATATGAAACCCTGACCATTGGATCTTCATAGATTTTTCTCCGATGGTGTTTCTCCATTGGTCATCGGACTTTTCCACTAATCTCGCAAAAATTGTTTTCAGCTAGCTCCATGACTCTATTTGGTGGGAGCCTATATATATGGGGTGTGTTTGGGCCCGAGGGCTCTCTTTGGCCATTCTAACTGATACACACAGTCTTGGAAGAGACTATGCACCCTTTTCCACTCACTTGTAACACCCTCGGTGTTACACCATAAATCATTTATTAAAACTTGTCATGAGCATCATGTTTATGTATTAATACATGTGATAAAGTGTGTAGATCAATTTCTGTAACTCAAAACGATCGACAAAAATGCGAAACGAAAGTTGATTCAATAGTCATGTTATATCACTTAGGGTTTAAAACTAATTTTTATTGAACAAAAATACTATAGAACATGTATGTGACACCTTAATAAAGTTTGAAATGTGAGATTTGTAGATGACAATGAAATACTTGGTGTTGAGAGATAATGTTGTTAAGTACCATATTCAATAGCTTAAAAGTGCAACTAGAAATAGAAATCCATTTAACACTTAGAAAATTTCATGAACTTTTGAAAGGTTAGGCATTGTGATGTTTAGCAATTTTTGTAGAGAAATTAGGTTAAGGAGTAGGATAGTATTATGGCTTGTTTTAGTAGCCTAATATACCCTCTAAGGTATAGTAAAAGTGGTTTGGGGATTGGATCAACGGTTTAGACGTTTCGAATGCTTTAAAATTCATGCACGACACTTGCTTCGGTTGCCTGGCCGAGTGTGCGTGGTAACCATCGCGCGGAGCCTCGGTGTCGCTGGGCTCGAACGCGCGCTCGCGCACTACTACGCGTGGTCGGCCATGACTGCCCCATCCTGGCTGGCCATAGCTGGCCGTCTGGCCTTGCCGTGCGGTGCTGTCGCCATCGCCGACCCGGTGCCCTGGCTGCCCTGTCGCGCAGATGTCCCGTCCCGCTAGCGCGCTATGTCGCTATCATTCGCCGCGTTGTGCTATGAGCCGCCAGCCGCTACTGCTCTGTTGTCCCTACCGCTCTGCTGCGATGCCGCTGCTGTTGATACTACGCCGTGATGTGCATGTCCCCTCGCTGCGCGCACGAGGGCTTGCCCCTCCTCTACTGCCCATACCGTCGCTTTGCCATTTATGGCGCAGTAGCCCTACAGGCAGTGCCGGTCGATGGCGTGCGTGTGTTGTCCATAGCAGCGACATGTGGGTCGGCCGGAATCATGATGGATGCATCCTGCCAAGGCCGGTCAGGTCGAGCTCCGGTTCTCTATTTGCTCTCCCCACCATGGCCGACTGAGCCGTGTGAGTTTATACGGCTAGGAGGAGTCATCTCGGGTCATGGCGTCATGTCTCTAGCGCCGCCATCAAGTCCTCTAGTTGACCATCCCCATCCTGCCTTGAATGGCGCCTGGCTGAGCTCAAATTTTGGAGTTTTGCCCCCGCCACAGTGCCATTAAGACCCAGCCCGTCACCACCGTAGGCAGCCACCAGCTCACCGCCTCAAGCCAAATTGGTTGCACCACCCGACCCACCTTGCACCCCTTCTCATTGTGCGCACCTAAGCCATACCCCTATGGCTGCCCTCGTTGTGCTGACGTGGCCGTGCCACCATGGCCCACCGTCACGCTTGCCGCGCACACACGACCATGCTTGATCGAGGCGTCTTCAGCCAAGCCACCGCCACGGGTAGGTGTGTGGTGAGTCGCTGATGCTCGCCCACTGTTTCTATCACCTCTTTTATGCCAAGGCTCACCAGAACATGGTTGCCATCGTCACAGGGTGCCCACCGTCGTGGAGAGGCCATCCTATTGCGTCTCGACTTGTCCCACCGCTGCTCGGAGTTGCGCGTCAGCCCGTAGGTAAGGGTCGACCCCCTAGCTAGGTCTGTGCGGGTCCCAGTTGACCGGCGTAGCAACTCAGTGCCAGCTAGTGTTGCGCCGATGAGCGTGGAGGCATCGGGGACCTCTCCGATGCGAACACGAGAAAATACGAGGGCTTCTTTGTAAAGTCGCTATCTATAGGAATAGTACGCGTAGGGTTCACGCTAATGCCTGGTAACGCGAGGGCGTTTTTGCAAGAGTGCCAACATGCGCGGGCTGCCCTCGTCGTGGGCTGGCTCACATGGGCCGTGTCCATGCGGTCGGCCGGTCAGCCACGCGCTGGTCTCGTCGCCTTTTCTTTTTAAGCAAATTAGTTAAATGGTTTTCTAATTATATTTCTGAGCTGATCTTTAGTAAATCATATAAAATCATGTAGGTGTCCAAAAATTATGAAACTAATTTTGTTAGGTTCCTAAAATCATGACCTATCTACTAATGTATTTTGTTCACTTAGTTTCATAGAATTTTCAAGAGTAGACTAATTAATTTGAAGCACTAAAAATGGGTAAAACATGAAATTGTAGGAATTATTGTGATGAATTGGTAGTAGTACTGGTCTGAAAATTTTACAGTAGATTCCTAACATTATTAGGTGATCACTGTAATTTTTGTAACTCTATAATAATTAGTTTGCTAAGGTAGCTAAATGAGACCTAGTTCGAAAATATATATTGAAATCAATAAAATGTCGAAACACGTAGGGATTTTATAACTAGAACATTGTGGGAAATTAGCGCCTAGTTCGACAACTTGGATACGTGGTCTAGTACGTTAGTCGTTAGAGCTAGCTCGTTAGCTTATGAGATGTAATCGTATTTTAGAGTTGCGGATGCCGTTGATTATTTATGTCCTTGTGTTGCATCCACGTATTTCATGATAGGAGCGATGTTGGATCGCGGAGTCATCGGGAGTAGCGGAAGTAGATGGTGACTTGATGATCATGCAACCAAGATAAAAGCTAACTTGGTTATATCTTACACAGGCAAACTCCGGTGCATAACCCCTATTAATCTGCACTTTATTTTATGCCTGTGCATTAAGTTTAAGGAGTTGAATGAAACCTACTTGCATATATATATATATATATTCTATGAGTTTTACTAGTATGACTGTGGGGGGTATAACCCTAGGTACCCATGGCAAGGGACATGGGCCACACGGACAGGGATGGTCCAGCCCACAAGATTCAAGATTTACGGCGTACGACACTGCTCGGCGTACACTACAAGTCATCTAGAAGATTTGATCGGATACTATATATATTGTAATCTAATACTTACCATATAACCGACTAGGATACTTTTCTTGTAACCCTACCCCTCCAGAGTATATAAGGAGGAGCAAGGGTCCCCTAGTTGGCTTGCCCCATCCCTCAAAACACACACAAATCATACGTTAGCCAATACAAACCAACAAACCACAGGAGTAGGGTATTACGTCGTGCTGACGGCCCAAACCTATCTAACTCCTGTGTCTCTGTTGCCTTCTGATTCTTAATTACATGCACCTCCGCCGATCAATCTACCTACATGAGATACCCCTCGGAGGACTGCCAACGATATTCTATCGACAATTGGCGCGCAAGGTAGGGGTGTGCGTGTTATTTCCATAACAAACAAGATGGTACACTTTTCAAGCTCTTCGTCTTCTCCAAAACCCGACCAGATCTTTATGGTCCGATCGATCTCTTCGGTCATCAATGCTGACAGAGACGGAGAGATCTTCAAGCCAGCGCAGATCGATTCTGCGCCGACCACACCAACGCCTGCGACAGCAGATCCGATCTTGGAACCATCTCCGAGGTCGTCTTCACCAACAACTCACCGCCTTCTACCCCGCTACTCGAGGAAGCAGGTTGGCAATGATGATCTGATCGCATCCATCAATCATGTCGGCCAAAAGCTCGCCGACTGCCTCTCCCTCATGGAATCAGCTCTGACCACTCTGGTTTGGCGACGACCACCTTTCGGTTCCAATCTATCGGAAGTCGATTGGCAAACTCTAGGGGATACGACCACCATCCATCAGGATGTCCTAAGGGACAAATTTGCCGACCAGATAACGCCATACGCCACCGACCAGATGTTCTGTCTAAAGCAAAGTCACGCTTTAATATTTTTCTAAATATTCCCCAACCTTCATATATCTCCATGATGTTTCTCCGAGCTGTTTTCTCCATGTTTGCTCTCCAAACAATTTTCTTTCATGTATACCATCTCAAAGATGACATACAGCTAAGTCTAAGGCAAATCCCTGAACGATCATGTTGATGCTCGGATGTTCCCAGAAATGGCCCTACCTCTGGCTTCTTCCTACACGTGCATGAGCACCTGCCCTCTGCGTTTGGGGTGATCGGCAGCACCTCCTTAGCGACGCCCTACTCTTCCTACACACACAGGGGCTCCGCGCTCCGCGTTATGGTTAGCAAGCTAGCTAGGGCTAAAGACTCAGCTACACACTAACTGGTCGAACGGTTTACATTAAATATAAATACATCTTCAGAATAACACTAAGTGTTCACACCAACTGATCGCCGAGCTGCATATGCTATTTCATCATCATTGTTGATTCTTCTCTAGAGTTTATATATTTTATTTTTACATCATGTACTACCCGTTCTATAAATTTGTATTATAGGATCATCGTCTAGGTGGTTGGACCACCTGGTACTCAGACTTCTCCGCCGATCAACTGGTCAGACCGCTAGGTTTATGGACTTCGTCGTGACTAGTTGATCGGACTGTTCGTTGGTCACTTCTACTCAATGCTCACTTCGTCGCTGACTAGTTGGCCGGACTATTCATCGCTCACGCTTTTATTGTCAGCTATGCTGGGGGCTTACCAGCTAAACTGGGGACTCCTCGGCGTTCAGATTCTTCGTGCAAGAGTTGCCAGCTAAGGCTGGGGACTACCTTGGCGGCCGGGTCTTGCTACGTCTTATTGGTGTGCTATCAGCTTGCTCCATGCTATTCAGATCAGGGTGCTAATCTTGGGCAGCACGTCTGGGTCTTGATACACACATGTCAGATGTTGTCAATAAGCTTTCAGATTTATTTTCTTTGACCCTGCTATAAAATTCATTCTTCATCTTCTAGCAGGCTCGGGGACTAAGTGGCTACACTTCACCTAGCGATGAATTTACTGCTCTTTTGTTGATTTACCCTCCTTATTGACTAATCATGGATGATTCCTCGCAAACGGAGTCTAAGTGGCTACACTTCGCCTAAGGTGGAGAATTTTTGAAATATTATCTTGAGCCCCTTACATCATTCTGGCAAGCCTTATCTGGCTAAGTCCGAGGTCTCCTAACCAGTTAAACTGGTCAACATTGACTTTCACCGCCTAGGTCATCAGTTAAACTAGTCGGCTTTGACTTCCATTGCTCGGATCACCAGTTAAACTGGTCGGCTTCACATCAAACTGGTCGAACTTGTTCAAGACGGTGCTGTTCAAAGGATACAAGGCGCTCGAGGACTAGCTGTGGGGGGTATAACCCCAGGTACCCACAGCAAGGGACATGGACCACACGGTCAGGGACGGTCTAGCCCACAAGATTCAAGACTTACGGCGCACGACATTGCTCGGTGTACACTACAAGACATCTAGAAGATTTAATCGGATACTATAGATATTGTAATCTAATACTTGCCATGTAACCGACTAGGATATTTTCCTTGTAACCCTACCCCTCCAGAGTATATAAGGAGGGGCAGGGGTCTCCTAGTTGGCAAGCCCCATCCCTCAAAACATATGCAAATCATACGATAGCCAATACAAACCAACAGACCACAGGAGTAGGGTATTACGTCATGCTGATGGTCCAAGTCTGTCTAAGTCTTGTGTCTTTGTTGCCTTCTTATTCTTGATTACACGCACCTCCGCTAATCAATCTACCTTCGTGGGATACCCCTCGGAGGACTGCCGACGATATTCTATCGACAATGATAGGATCGTGTAGATTGCTATGCTACATGACTTCGGTAGAAGTCAAGTGATTGCCTGTCCCTCTCAAGAGATAGGAAATATATCATTGTTACTATTATCATCTTACTATCACATGGAATATATGTGGATAATAATTGGAGACCGGACGGGACCATACTTTGGATTTTGATTTGAACTTGGTTAGGTAACCGAGCGAGGCTTTGGTTACGTTTGTCTTGCCTGTGTCGATTAAGGATCGGTAATTGCATTGGATTCTAGTCAGGTCACAGACTTATTATCCTAAGCACATACTTGCTTATGGGAGCAGGAAGGCTTGTTGCTCTCTTGTTGTGGGTTCTGGCTCTTTCTAGACCGACTGATTGGAGCCGGGGATGGTAGAGGTCTAAGCACTACACTGAGTCCGAGACTCAGGAGTGGGGGTTCAGAGTCCAAGTTTGGACGAGGACCTAGACTCCTTGACAGGAGAATGGTGGGTTGGTCCTGCTTATGCCTGGGGTACAAGCGGGGCATGTGTTTTGGGGTACCCATTTAGGATACATTGGTTCATGAATCACCGTGTAATACGGTATGACTTATCTATAATCTAGCACCATAGTAAGAACTGGAATATGAAAGATAGTAAAATGGTTCTGATTGCTTACCACCTGCTTAAAAGTAGCATATGTGCTTACATAGAATGGTTAGTTATTGAACTAATGGTGACTGCTAATAAAATTGAATATAAGAACGCACGTTTAGTAATGCTCCTGCAGATGCAATAAATCCACAAGTCAGATAGCCTTACATATCCTTAGAGTCTTTTCTTTCCTCCTGACGGGTAAGTCTTGTGGAGTACAATTAAGTACTCAGGGTTTGTTCTATCCTGATTCAGGTGACAGGAACATGTGGAGCGGACACTTGTGTGTGGAAACCTCCTGGTGGGCTCAGCGAGGATTTCCTTAACGTTGCGGACATAGAGTTTATTTGAAAATTCCACCCAAAATGTTTACAGTGGAAAAACTTATAACTTGTTATGATGTATATAACGGGTTATCATGTTAATGTTTAACTTGTCATTAAATGATTTTGCTTCCGCCGAAACTCTGATAACACGGATATATTCCGCTATTATAAACAATAAATATTATACTCTAATGTTGCATGGAAAGTGATATAAGAAATGGCTTAAGAATGTTGTAAGATTTATTCTCTTATTTGTGATCCTGATGAAAAAATGTGGATTTTCAGGTTCTCCCTTGGGATGTGCTCGATGGAACTACGTAATTTAGTGTCCTCCCTTGAGTACTTTGTGTCTAATGGAAGACAAGTACTCCTGTGAGGTATTAGATTAGGTGGTTCTACCACAGGTGGTATCAGAGCATAAATGAGGAAATAAAGCTTTGAAACCCTTTTCTAAATTAAAAATTTGATAACCTATTTTCACAAAAGTTAGGACGTTTAACTACGAAGTATATAAGTAGCCCTATTGCTATAGTTGAACATCCGGGATAGGTTTAACTAGGTTCTCTCCGGTGGGCTGACTCTCACGTAGTATACGATCTTCAAGTCAGTCGTGCTAGTACTGCCTTAGTCATCGTGACCGTATGGCTGGTAGATGTGCCCTTCATAGATGTCACGCGCGTCGTATTGTGCACGACTGACTCGTCCCTATTTTAGAGTTACTATTGAATTGTGGCTTCATGCTCCACGTTCGCCGGTGGTTCACGCCTGTCATGACCCACATCTCCCCGTACTCTTTTCTGCGCTCTTGTCGGTTCTGCCACATCACTCCCTTGTTTAGAGACTGATCAAAAGTGAGATTGGAAAAGATCTAGTGCATTGCTTAGAGAGTTTGTATCTAGTGGCACTAGTCCATCGTTAGGCTATAGATTTCTTGTTACTGTTATTGGTTACCACCACCTAAACGCCATGGAGTAGCAGTGGATCATTGAGCACCTTGTGGTGATTGTTTTGTAGCTTCGATCGAGTTAATTGTGAGGATTATTATGCGCACCCTGTGGGAGATCGCAAAGATCAGCTCTTGTGGAATGCTCGAGGCTAGTTGGAGTGCTCTTGGTTGATTGGCTTTCTATGGCACCCACATTGAGGGTCAAGCTCGAGAGGCTTGTTAGCACGCGAAGCGGTCATCAAAGACTCATCTCAACGAGAACGTAGGTTGCTGACAAGCAACTAAACCTCGGGGCTAAATCTTGTCTACCTCTGCCTCCAATGATTTGCATTACTACATTGTACTTTTCATTCTTGTACTTAGCTTGTGTAGTTGTTATTGCTTGAGTAGCTCTCTAATTATAGTAGTATCTCTAGTTGTGGTTGAGTAGCTAGTTTAGTTGCTACTCTTGTTTAGCTCAACTAGGCTTAGCTGCTATCCTCTGCTTGTTTGAATGCTCTAATAGTAGTGCGTGTTTTGCTACTAAAATTGTTTATAAGGCTTGCTTTATGGCTAGTAAACTAGACAAAGTAGTGGCTATTAGGATTGTGTTATATTCTAGCCATTTTCCCTTAGTATTGTGAGTTCATAGAGAAACTTTTAATAGGCTATTCAACCCCACTCCTCTAGTCATCTAGATTCTTTCACATACTTCAACGATGGCAATGACGAGATCATCATGTGGGAATTCATTCCATAGGAAGAAAGTCAATTTGTGATTACTAAATGTAAGGACCAAGATGTTGATGTACACTCTATATGGAGATATTAACTTCTTGTCATCGGCCTCATTGTCGATGACTAAGCATGTAGAGTGTCGACGAAATATGGTCGGCAATCTACCCAGGGGTATGCCCAAGGTAGTAGATTATCAGCAGACAGATGCGCAAGCTACAAACAAGATGGTGACGCAAGACAGACACGAGGTTTTATCCAGGTTCGGTCGCCGTGAAGGCGTAATACCTACGTCATGCGTCTGATTGTATTGATGTATGTCAATGAGAGATGTTTTTTAGAGGGGTCCCCTGCCCGTCTTATATAGTCTGGGGGGCAGGGTTACAGATCTAAAAACTAATCCTAACCAGTTACAATTGCCATAGGTGGCCGAATAAGGATTCCTATTCTAACCGACCAGGATCTTGCTTGATCTCCAAATCTGCCTTGATTCCTTGCGCGGGACTCCGAACAGATTGGCTGGGCCACGCGTCGCCTTCTAGTGGGCCAGACCCCCTGGTCCGGGCCGGCCCAAGCCTAGCCGTAAGGGTATAAGGGTTAATACCCCCACAGCTAGTCCCCGAGCATCATGTATTATGCTGCGACACACCGTTTGATCTCCTTCGGCTAATGTGATCCGTCTTCATGTCATCTCCAACTGGTTGAAACATTAACCAAGCGAATGTGCTAGTATTCTGGTCAGAACAGAAAGTAGTAGACCATGATTATAGCTGAAGATTCCGGTTGTCCGAAGAATGCATGGTGCTCTAAAGAAAAAAGAAAAAGATTTCTTTCCTTATCAAGTGTGCCCACTTGTATTTCTGAAAAAAATGTAAGTGACCCTTGGACAATAGTAATTATGGCCAACAATCAAATCGTAGGGGTCAATAAAATAAGCACATTCACCGCAAGGTGAAGTGTGCCCACTTAGTCCTCGAGCCTGGTAGTAGGTGACGTAGGCACATGGTGCTAGGGTCTAAAAAGAATTCGCACTGAAGTTGAGAATCCAATCGTCGTACAAGCAATACGAGATGCACCGACAGGTGCATCGTACCGATGTAGTCCCCGAGCTTGCTGGAAGGCGAGGTAACAGCCTTGTAGTAAGGTCTAAATAAACACCTCTCAACTGTATGTGTGTACAAATCACATGTAGCCGAGGAGAGCTGTCTCTGAGCAATGTTCGGAGAGTGGTCGGGACAGTCCCCGTGCATGAGAGTGATCGGAACAGTCCTCGAGCACGATAGTGGTCTAGACAATCCCTATGCATGATGGTGGTCTGGACAGTCCCCAAGCACGACGGTGGTCTGGACAGTCCCCGTGCACGGCGGTGGTCTGGACAATCCTTGAGCACGAGAAGTGCAGGGAAAAACCATATGCCACTTGTACTATTATCTTTTGTATTTATTTAATTACTTGCCCTGTCAAGTCCAATCTGACATGTCTGGTCAAAAAAGTAGACGGGTATATTCCGCTATACTGCCTTCTTGTCTTTTCAAGCAAACAGTTGCGTGGCACCTGTAAATAGGTGCGTCAGCGTGGGCCCTCTCACACTAGCAACGAAGAGGCACATACACTGGCAATGAAGAGGCGCATATATTGGCATAGATCTCGAGGCTGTGAAAACAACCGTCTGTGGCGCATGCGCACGTCTCCTAAGAATCTCGGGCAGACGAAACGACATAACTCTTGGGTTAAATACAATATAGGATAGGTAAGTTATTTTTTACTGAACCCCATTGCCATTCACAGCCGCAGCCATCTTCTTCTTCTTGCCAACCCTAATACCTCCGAAATCACCACCAATCAATCCTCCGCCAGTTCCTCGTTCATCAGCAAGGCCAAATTCATGGTGAAAAGTGACATGCAGAAGAAAGTAGGAGTCATGGTGAAGGAGTGGTGGAAATCGAGAAGCAACGAGCAGACTATTGAAGACCTCATCACCATGGGGGTACTCCATAACAAGGAGCTCGTAGGATGGCGTGCGCCGGAGGGCGAGGGGTACCCCAATCCACAACCAAGTGAGATCGTGGTGTTCGAAGACTTCTTCAAACGAGGATTTAGGGTTTCGGTACATCCTTTTCTTCAGGGGCTTTGTCTTTACTATGAGATTGGGATTTGCAATCTGCATCCCAACTCGATCCTCCTTGTCGCCACTTTCATTCATCTTTGCGAAGCATATGGCGGCTTCCAGCCCCATTTTGATTTTTTCCGCCATCTTTTCTGTCTGCGGAAGAAAGGAAGCGGCAGCTCGAAGATAGCTGGAGGTGTGTGCCTCAACCTCCGTGATAGCATGAAAGCCGAGTACCTGCACTACCCATGGAACACGTTGCTTGACGACTAGTACAAGAAATGGTTCTACATCCACAAAGAGCCGACCACGATCACACTATGCGATGTGGGCTACATTCTGGAGAAGAGGACAAGCTGGTCAGAGAAACCCGAGCGCCTGGAACAAATTCCAGAAATATTTGGGATGATCTCATGGAAAAAACTGGACGGCCCGAGCGTGGTCAAGAGCTTCATCGGCCGGCAGATCCAACCCTGCTAGAGGAGGGTACATCCTGGCTACGAGTATCAAGGTAGCGTGGACCCGACGAGGACGAGGCAGGGGGCGCTTGACAAAAATGAAGTCAGAGCCAGAATTGGAGAGCTATTTAACTTAGCTGATCCAAATTATGCTAGATTGAGCGACATCGAGCATGCTTTCAAGCTCACCCGACCTCCCCCAAAGGTAACTCATCTTGCCTTGTACCCGTAGTCTCATATTGTCGTAGAAACTTACTGTGTTCACTCCCATTTGTTTCCCAGATTAATGGTCGGGATAGAGCGATAGTGTTTGTGTCGCCACCCCCTGGAGTAGATTGGCCACAAGGAGCTATCCCAGCCACCCAGACCAGCATCGGGATCGAGGACGTCGACTGGGCGGTGCTCGGAGTTGGAGAGGAGGCAGCGGCCAAAACTGCTGGTAAGCAGCCGGTAGCCAGCAAGCGTCGTCAGGTGATTTTTACTTTGTCGGACGATGACGCAGAGGAGGGAGAGGATGCTGGCACCTTTCGACTCATCCCTCGAAAGAGGAGAAGGCAACTAGAGTCAATGGAGCAAGGTGGCTCCTCCGTGCCGGTGAGACCTACATCGCCGACCACTGCAGCGCGAAGGTCAAGCGGCGGAGGGGTCGGGCACCAAGGCCCAGCGATAGTGCTGGATGTAGAGGGAGACTAGGAGTCACCCGCACAGCACGTGGAGCAAGCACGGCCGAAGAGACGTGCCTTCGCCACGTCATTCCGTGCTTCAAACATGTAAGTATTTGTGACCTTGATGTAAGCTAGCAATTTGCATTGAATATGATTGCCTTCTGAACTTATCTCGGATGTACTAGTTCGGCGTCCACCGAAAGTTCGGACCAACTAGCTGGGAGCGGCATGGCTCCGCCAGTAAGTTCAGAACAGACTGCCCAGCAGCCGGCCATCGAGGAACCCATAGCAGAAGATCTGTCGGGGCCTCAGCAAACAAACAGTCAGACAACAGTCCCCGAGCAGGGGGTCGAGGGAAGAGCCAAGCCAAGCACGAGTGCTCCGAGGGCTGAACCTGCCGAGGGCAACACCTCAGCATCAAGGGTAACAGAACAGACCGAGGAGCAACGGCCGGAGGTGAGAGCACAAAGCACGTTTGTCGATGCTGCAGCTCGTGGGAAGGCCATAGTGATCGCAGAAGCTGCTAACTTTGGACCAGCACCGAGACCCGAAGAAGAGCCCGAAGAGGACGAAGTGGAGGAGGTCCTAGGCCGTCCACAGGACAAGCGACAACATGTGTATGTGTTGCATTGGCGGAACGACCAATGGGTTGTTCACGAGGAAATCCCAGAGGTCGAAGAGACCAAGAAAGTTGAACAGGCGACGAAACGGCTGGTGACGGAGGTCCAGGTAGGCTTTGCTTCACCACCTAATCTTCCTGTCTAGTCAAGCTATCTTACTTAGCTATCTGCACACATGACTTAATGAAGACCGCAAGGTACTGCAAGAAATGCTTCGACCAGATCGAGGGGATCACTACAAGCAACAAGGAGCTGACGGCGGAGGTGGAACGCTTGCGCCAGCGACTTGAAACCGCCAACCATGAGAAGACGGAGCAAGAGTCCCAGAACCAGAAACTGGTCGTTCAGCTCAGTAATAAAGAGCAGGAAAGAGCAAGTAAGTAGCCACTTTATCACAACGAATACTGACAATTGTTGTGTTGTTGGTAGTAACAGCTGTAGTGCAGGCTTAGAAGCCAAAGTGGCCTGTCTCCGAGAGGAGAACAATTGTGCGGTCATGGAGTGTGATCGCCTGAAAAAGGACAATAGAAAACTGGCGCACGACCAGTCGCAGCTCCGGGACCACACGACCAAGATGACAGAGGAGCTGAAAAGTAAGTTTTCCAAACGCCTTTGCTTATTTTGGTTGCCTACCGTAGTTTGGCGTAATACAGCGTCTGAACAGCATGTACGGCTTGTAGTTTTAAAAATCAATGCGAAGAAGCATCTGGAGGCCATGATAAAAGACCGTGACGGCTGGAAAGCGCAGTGCCAAGAGATTACCAAGGATCGTGACACCTGGAAAAACCGGTGCTAGGAGGTGGCAACGAGCATTTTGCCGGTCCTTGACCTCATCGATCCGGCGCTAACAGAGGACGTGCCAAGGACGCCGCAGCCGGGACTAATCGAGAGATGCCGAAAGGCGTGGGGATGGTTCCAGGAGTTCGTGAAGGAGGCGGGTGAGTACACAGGCGCACATGTGCTAAGCATGGTATGTGCTCACTACCCCTTGATTGATCTCAAGCGCTTGGAGGCTGGATACCCGAAGGAGGTAGATCCAGACAAGGCTGAGGAGCTACGGATAACCCAGCTGACTTGTCGGCGAGATAATTGGCAACATTAACCTGTGTGGAGGCGCGACACCACCTATACAGGGAACGCCATCAACAAGTCAGCTAGAAGCGCCGTCATTTTTAAGCCAACCGGCGAAGCCTGCGGTCTCGACCAGCCAGGCATCGACGAGGCCATCTTCTTCAGCTCGATCAATGCTAGAGTCCCAGAGACCCGAGCACGAAATCAGGCGTTGCGAGCAGTAGGAGCCGCGTGCCCCGACCAGCTAATAGTGTAGGCTATAGCTGTAGAGGAAGATGTAGTTGTGTTATTATAAACTTGAATCTTTTTAGGCAAGCTTGTAATAACGTAACTGTATCTCAATATAAGCTTGTTTGTTTTGTTAAAAACGTGTTTAAGCTCGGACATCGTTTGATATAACTAAGTTAGAACGTGTTGGCGTTCTGTTTAGTTGTATCAGTTCTAGTCGACATGTCATCCTGAAAGGTTTGTATGGCCCTGGTTTGTTTTGTGGTCGGAGTGTGTTGCGCGTAGCTTGTGCACACGTAGAAACACACAAGTCAAACCAGGGAGCGCCTGCCGATCACCCATAGCGTAGAGAGCGGATCCCATGCACGTGTTGGGAGGAACCGGAGACAGGGCCTGCTCTGAAAACCCAAGAAGGAATAGTGGTCGGTTTTAACTGGTGGAGTTAGAATAACAATAGACTTCAAAATGACACATTAGAGTGGTCGGAGAAATCATAATAGCTTTATTAAATTAAATCGGAAGTACAAAAGGGGTACAGAGCTTAGTAGTTAAGCATAGAAACGCCTAAGCTTGTCGATGTGCCATGAATTGGGTACGTCTGTACCGTCTAGGTGAGCTAACCTGTAAGATGTTGGGCGTGTAACCTCCTTGATCATGAAGGGCCCTTCCCATGGGGTCTTGAGTTTATGGACACCAGCCTGATTCGTCTTCCACTTTAGGACCAGGTCCCCAACCATGAAGAATCGCTCCTTGATGTTCCTGTTGTAGTACCTGCGCAAAACAGCAAGGTATTTGGCTGTACGTACACAAGAATCGAGCCGCTTCTCTTTTGCACTATTCACTTCTAGCTCCCGTACTTCATTGGCCTTGTCTTCGTCGAAGTTTTCTACCCGTGCTGATCTGAAGGCTATATCTGCTGGGAGCACTGCCTCAGCGCCATAAACCATAAAGTATGGTGAGATGTCGGTATTGCGACTGGGCTGGGTTCGGAGACCCCAGACCACGGCTGGTAACTCTTTGAGCCATCTTCTAGGAGTTTTGTCATTTTCTCTGTACATCCTCTTCTTAAGTGCGTCCAAGATCATACCATTTGCCCGCTCAACCTATCCATTAGCTCTAGGGTGCGCCACCGAGACGTATTTTACTACTATGCTCCTTTCATCGCAGAAGTCCCAAAAAGCGTTCCTGGTGAACTGAGTACCCAGATCAGTGCTGATGTTGTTGGGTATGCTGAAGCGATGGATGACCTGGTCGATGAACGCAACAGCCTTTTCTGAAGATGCCTTGACCAGGGGCATGTACTCTATCCACTTCGAAAATTTGTCGATCAGCACAAAGACGCATGTAAATTTCCCAGGGGCCAGTTTGAAAGGCCCGATCATATCCAGTCCCCAGCATGCGAAGGGCCAAGAGGCTGGTATTGTCTGAATCTCGTGTGCTGGTACGTGGATTCTCTTGGCGAAGAACTGACAACCTTCATAATGACGGACTAGCTTTTCTCCATCAGCTACGGCTGACGGCCAATAGAACCCTGCTCGGAAAGCCTTGCCCACCAGCGTTCTCGAGGCTGTGTGGTTGCTGCAGGAGTTGGAGTGCATTTTGTCTAGGAGACGTTCACCATCCTCCTAGGTTATACACTTCATCAAGATTTCCTCCTTCACGTTCTTGCGCCACAATTTGCCATCGATGAGCAGATACTGCTTACTGCGATGCATCAGGCGTTCGTTTTCTATCCGATCGGTGTAACTGCTACCATCTATCAGGTACTTGATGAAAGGTACTCTCCAGTCAGGCTCCTTAGTGGTCGGAGGTGGTTTGGTGGTGCTTGACGCCGGAACCGTAGCCACCAATAGCTGGTCTGGAAGCTTATCGACCGCGAGATCTTCTTCTTTGATGGAGGGCGTGAGTAGATCTTGAACAAATACACCATGTGGGACTTCGGCTCGGAATGATCCTAACTTTGACAGCGCATCTGCTGCTTGATTTTTGTCCCAGACCACATGTGTGTACTCGATGCCGTAGAACTTGCCTTCCAGCTTTCTAATCGATTTGCAGTATGCATCCATCTTTTCGCTGGTTGTATCCCAGTCCTTGTTGAGTTGGTTGATGACCAGAGCCGAGTCTCTATAGACATAGAGATGTTTGACACCAAGCTCAACCGCAATGCACAGACCATGTAGGCATGCTTCGTACTCGGCGGCGTTATTAGACGCCGATAAATAAATCCCGAGGACGTATCGGAGTTGCACCTTGGATGGCGATACAAAAAGGACTCCTGCTCCTACACCGTCGATGTTGAGAGAGCCGTCGAAGTACATCTTCCAATACTCGACGGGCCCCTGAGAAGCAGGTGTGCTTAAGTCTATCCACTCGATGATGAAATCGATAAGTGCCTGAGACTTGATTGTAGTACAGCTTGCAAATTCTAAGGAGAAAGGGCATAACTCCATTGCCCATTTGACAATGCGCCCATTGGCATCCTTATTGCGAATGATATCTCCCAGAGGGTACTTGGTCATGACCACCACACGATATCCATCGAAGTAATGTTTCAACTTTCGGGATGTAATCAGTATGGCATAGATCAGCTTCTGAATCTGTGGGTACCTGGTCTTGGATTCATTGAGTACCTCACTGATGAAATAAATTGGTCGCTGTACCTTGTATACGTGGCTAGGCTCATCACGCTCGACCACCATGGCAGTGGAGACCACTCGATTAGTTGCCGCAACATAAAGCAGGAGGGTTTCGTCTTCTCTGGGAGCAGTGAGGACCGGAGGTGATGTAAGGAATTGTTTCAGCTATGTAAAGGCAGCGTCTGCTTCCTCCGACCACTCAAACTTCTCGGATGCTTTGAGTAGCTTGAAAAACGACAGTCCTTTTTCGCCTAATCTTGAAATAAAACGGCTGAGGGTAGCCATGCATCCGGTAAGCTTCTGACATTCTTCACCTTTTTGGGCGGCTTTATGTCCAAGACAACTTTTACCTTCTCTGGGTTAGGGCATATGCCGTCGCGACTGACGATGTTGCCGAGCAGTATACCAAATGGAACACCAAAGATACACTTCTTTGGGTTTAATTTCCATTGGAATGTGTTAAGAGCTGCAAAGGTACGTTCGAGGTTGTCAACAAGGGTGTATGCTTCCTTGGTTTTAACAACTACATCATCAACATAAGCCTCGACGAGGTCGTCCTTTATCTCGTCATTGAGGCAGGCCTGTATGGCGCGTTGATAGGTAGCCCCGGCATTCTTGAGCCCGAACGACATGGTCGTGTAGCAGTAGGCGCCGAAGGGCGTGATGAAGGATGTCTTGATCTGGTCGTCCTTTTTGAGAGCGAACTGGTGATAACCAGAGTAGCAATCGAGAAAGGAAAGCAACTCACATCCGGTAGTTGAATCTACGACCTCGTCTATGCTAGGTAAGCTGAAAGGGTCTTTAGGGCAGTGTTTGTTGAGATCAGTGTAATCAACGCACATTCTCCATTCATTATTCTTTTTGCGTACAAGAACCGGATTGGTTAACCACTCCGGATGATATACTTCTTTGATAAATCCGGCTGCCAAAAGCCGTGTAACTTCTACCCTAATAGCCTCCTTTTTGTCGTGAGTGAACCGTCATAGTTTCTGCTTGATAGGTTTGGCTTTGCCATCAACATTTAAGGAGTGCTCGATCAAGTTCCAAGGTACACCGGGCATGTCAGCGGGTTTCCATGCGAACACGCTCACGTTGCTCCTCAAGAACCTGATGAGCGCGCCTTCCTATTTAGGATCCAGGTTGGCCCCGATAAGGGCTGCTTTGCTGGGATCACCATCGACCAGCTAGGATCGCTTTGTGCTCTTTGGACTTGATGTTCTTGCGTGGGGCCTTGAGCTCTGGAATCTCCAGGTGATCGGCTGGGGTCTTCTTGGCATCAAGCGTGGTCTCGGCCATGCGAATAGAGAGGTTGTGAGCCTCTGCTATTTTGAAGCTGTCCTCCTTGCAGGTGTAAGCTGCGTATACATTGCCCTTGAGAGTTAGAACCCCCTTCTCAGTAGGCATCTTGAGCACCAAATACCTATGGTGAGGTATGGCCATGAACTTAGTGAGCGCTAGTCGACCAAAGATAGCATGGTAGGTGCCTTCGAAGTCAGCGACCACAAAGTTGACGTAGTCGGTGCGGAAGTGGCCTGGAGTACCAAATTGCATAGGTAGCGTGATCTGCCCGAGAGGTGTGAAGCTCTGTCCGGGGAGAACACCCCAGAACTATGCCTCGTATGGCTTGAGATCAGCCTGGGTTATCTTCAAAGCCGGCAAACTATTCTTGAACAGAATATCGATGGAACTGCCACCGTCAATCAGCACTCTATCGAACTGAACCTTGTTGATACAAGGATCGAGAACCAGAGGAAAATGCCCTGGCTCAGGTATTGTAGCCCATTGGTCCTTTCTGCTGAAGGAGATCTCGCGGTGAGACCAAGAAGGGAGCCACGGATCGGCGATGAGGTTGTTGGTATTGGCCACGTTCAGGCAGGCGCGAGCGAGCAGCTTGCGCTCTCGTTTGGTCTCGATGGACACTCTGCCCCCAATGATTGTATGGACGCGATCGGTTGGCTTGACGTACTTGTGACGGGGATCTGTCCTCATCACGCTGCACCCCTGCGTCGTTAGGCTTGTCGGATTTATCCGGAGCCTGTTGGCGCGTATAGATGGATTTGAGAACACGGCAATCCTCCATGGTATGGTTTTACTTGGGATGGAGCTGGTAGGGTCCTTTCAACGCTTTGGTGTAGTCTTCTTCATAATTGCGACATCCGCCACCTTTTTTAACGATGTTGACTTCGCCGTCGTCTTCCTGAGCATGTTTGCCCTTGTAATCGTCACGACGATTACGCCGCTGATTACGCTGGTCGCGGCGGTCGCAGGAATCATTGCGCTGGTTGCGGCGATCAAAATTGTCGTTCTGACCACGGTTGCCGTGGTAGTCGTCGCGGTGTGGAGGGTGGTCGGAGCGTGGAACCCTTGCTGCTTCTTCAACGATTATCTTTTTAGCATCATCGACATCCACATATTTTTTAGCAGTGGCTAGGAGCGCTGTGATCGATTCAGGTCTCTTGCGGAGGAGCTTGTCCCTTAGGGCATCGTGGAAGCGGAGTCTAGTGATGAAAGCCTCGATTGCCTCATTGTCGGAGATTGACAGGACCTTGATGCGCATCTCCGAGAAGCATCAGACGTACTCGCACAGTGGCTCATCTTTGCGATCTTGAATCCACTGTAGATCATATTTGTTGCCGGGTTGCTCGCAAGTAGCAATGAAGTTGTCAATGAATGCTTGCTTGAGCTCTTGCCAAGAATCAAAGTAGTTCGCTGGCAAGCTGACTAGCCATTGGTGGCCTGCATGGCCGACGGCGACTGGGAAGTAATTAGACATGACGTGCTCGTCAGCCATGGCTG
Organism: Miscanthus lutarioriparius; assembly: GCA_904845875.1. Lineage (NCBI taxonomy): Eukaryota > Viridiplantae > Streptophyta > Magnoliopsida > Poales > Poaceae > Miscanthus > Miscanthus lutarioriparius. Next base: position 28,502,612 of record CAJGYO010000012.1, read on the forward strand.
ATCTGCACGCGGTTTCGTAGAGCATGACCCATAATTCAGGGTTCTCCTTGCCGTCGTACTTCTGAAGTTTTTCGAGCTTGAAGTTCTTGGGCCATATGACTTGGCGAAGGTGTGGAGTAAACTGCTTCAAACCCGGAGGGCTGTGGGTAGTATCATATTCCATACAACAATAGCTTTCGTGGGATGCACGATCGTTGGCTCTTTGGTTAATGCGATCGTGCAGAGCGCGTTCTCTGAGGGAATGGTGGAGATTGTTATTGCCATCACGGTGACCCCGATTGCCACCCTGGTTAACCCTGTGACCGTGGTTATCACGGTGATTGTCGCGGTTGTCTCGGCGGTTGTCATCCTGGTAGTTGCGGCGGTTGTCGTCCCGACCACCATCATGACCACCGTTTCCGCCTTGACGGTTGTCTGATGGGTCGTTGTTGCGTGAGCCACGTTGGTTGGGTGGTTGTGAGCGACTTGAGTACTGGCGGCTGTAGCTTGATTCGACTGAGATGGATGGAGCCCGGGCTTGATTCACAATCTCTGCGGTCTGGGCCATAGTAGCCGTTAGGTAAGCTTGTATATCATCTTGAACTGCCTGGATTTTCGGGGTATTGGGTAGTCGTTGCATTGTCGCCATAGCAACAGCTATGTTGGCGCTTGGAGTCCTAAAGACCTGCTTGTCCCCCACCGTGTCAAAGGCATTGTTAAGGTCGCGTGGCTGGACCCGTATGTGTCGTGCCTCCTCTTCCGCCTCTGCTTCAACTTGTCGATGATTAAACCGATCAATATTGCGTGCTTTGCGTGCCAGCCTTTCTTGTTCTATTTTGCCAACTGCCGGTGGTTCGTCATTACTGACAACATTGATCAAGTCTCCTCGTCTTGGTGGGAAGGATGGGAATCATGGGAACCCCGGGGCGTGGTCTAGGATATCCAGATCGTATTCAACGCCTTCATTGTCATGATGCTGGAGCTCGGTGTGGATGGAGCCATTAGATGCGGTGCTGGACGGGGAGCTTGAGCCACCCTCTTGAACTGTGTGGACCGATCCTTCTTGGTACTCCTCAATCCGAACCATGTTGACGAAGTTGCGTGGTTTTGGCCAAGATCATTGCATATTGCACGCATAGTTGGAAGCAGAGTTTCGTAGGCCGTAGGGCTGAGCCTAGTAGTTCTCCATCGAGGCTTCGTACTCGGAGATCCGGAGACCCATCGTGGGGGCTGATCGGCGACGAACGGAACGCCCTTCAGGAGTAGACGTGACCACGAGATCCGTAGCGAGTCATGCAGGATGACTAGCCTGAGCTGGTCGGGTAGATCTATTGTGGGTAGTGGTTACCTGCTCGGTAGGTTGATTTTGAATCAAATCTACCAGAGCTAGGGTTTTAGCAAGCTTGGTGTCGACCCGATCGATGGAGTCGAGTAGGTCGGTGTTGTCGATCTGCCTCCCTTTGTAGCGAGGAAGCGAGCGACGAGTTGTCGGCGTGACCGGAGATGATGCTGGTGTAGCCGAAGCCAGATCCAACGTGGTCGGAGCCATAGCCGATGCTGGTGAAGCAGTGGTCGACGTAGATCAGATCTGCGCCTCCTCCATGGTCATGGCGATGAAGCTGTCGGAGCCAGTAGTCAAGGTGATCTGGCCGACGGTGAACGTTAGGCCGTTCGGCGTAGCCATGGATCCGGGGATGATGACCACCTTGTTCTTCTGGGAAGCAGTACGCACACCGCCTACCTGGCGCGCCACTGTCGATGAAATATGGTCAGCAGTCTACCCAGGGGTATGCCCAAGGTAGTAGATTATCGGCAGACAGATGCACAAGCTACAAACAAGATGGTGACGCAAGATAGACATGAGGTTTTATCCAGGTTTGGCCGCCGTGAAGGAGTAATACCTACGTCCTGCGTCTGATTGTATTGTTGTATGTCAATGAGAGATGTTTTTTAGAGGGGTCCCCTGCCCGCCTTATATAGTCTGGGGGGCAGGGTTACAGATCTGGAAACTAATCCTAACCAGTTACAATTGCCATAGGTGGCCGAATAAGGATTCCTATTCTAACCGACCAGGATCTTGCTTGATCTCCAAATCTACCTTGATTCCTTACACAGGACTCTGAACAGATTGGCCAGGCCGCGCGTCGTCTTCTAGTGGGCTAGACCCCCTGGTCCAGGCCGGCCCAAGCCTAGCCGTAAGGGTATAGGGGTTAATACCCCCACATAGAGGAAATCAAGCATGCAACTTAATGGTTCAAGGGTTGGAGGTGTTCGATCTACATCCTTTGTGTTGTACTCAACGATGAAGCCACCATTGTGTTTTCATAGATTCATGCTTTTTGGTCTAGTTCTGGAACGTTGGGTATTGCGATATGTCCAAGATTTTTAGGTTGGTCAACGAATTCAACATACATATTATACTCTGCCTCGCATGACTCTATTAATCTAGAGCATCAGATGCATCGACTAAGACCACTAGGAAAGAAGATGATGGAATGACTTGGATAGAATATTCGTCAGCGGGAGAAGCACATGCCATACTAGAATTGGACATAGAAGAATATTTGGTGGGCTAGGGTTAAATCAAAAGGAAAAAAGAAGAAAAGAATGAGGTTTTGTAGATTAGGACCAAGGGGCCGGGTTTCGGCCCAAAACACAATGTAGCAATTTTTTTTAAATTTGTTTTAAAGTTTAAATTCAAACCTTTTTGAACCAAATAAGTTTTAAAAGTCATTTACAATTATTTGCATTTTAAATTGACAACTGAATTTTTTGAAATAGGTTTTGTTTTTAAAAATAAAATTGTAACATATTTGTAACCTAACTGAGTTTTTTAATAATTAATTTCCATACAACAAAATAGATGCAAGCAACAAAAATGCAACAACTTTTTTACCCTATGTCAAAACTAATTCATTTTATAAAATATCAATAAATCTAACTTAAAATATGTCTTGATAGTTCATTTGTTTTGTATTTTTAAAATGATCAGGTAAGCCTAGAGGGGATGAATAGGCATGTTTAAAATTTAACTCAAAGCAATGGTTAGTAAGAAGCACGACATGCCACACTTGCGCGTGTGGGTGTACAACTATAGTACTGTCGCGTATCAGAGCACCTCGAGAACACAATTAAAAATCTACTAAATGAAAACTAGATCGAGTGAATTACTGATGTCCCTGAGGTTGTATAGACCCTATTTTACCCCTTCTCCAAGGTTGGAAGCTCAAGCACAAGTAGATCAAGAGTAGACCCTATCCTCTTCTTAAGTGAAGAGAGCAAATCTCTTGGTTGAGAGTTCTTACTAGATGTTGGGAGAGTTTACAAACTTCAGAAGCACACATTAGAGCTTGTAGTGCTTCGACAGGTGAGGCCTAGCTGACTAGGAGCTCTTGCTCCAAGAGTAACAAATGCAACATGTTGGCTTGAACGTGAATCAAGTGCTCTAGGAGTTGGAGCTCAGTTTGGCAAGCTCTATTGTGAAATTTAGAAGCCAATCTCTCAAGGAATCAATGGGGAAAGGTTGGGAGCCTTTGAGGCTAAAGAAAAGTTTGTCTGCTGGTTGTTGGGAGTGAATAGTCGAGCTAGCCATTGGGAGGAGAAAGAAGAGGTATATATACCCTCATCCTCCCAATCGACTGTTAAGTCACGATAGTGCCGCATAATGTGCAAGCCAGCAACAGAAGGTAGGAGTTAGGCTTTTGGTTGGCCTTGCTTTGTCTGAGGATTTGTTTATGGTGGGGTTGAGTTGAGCACTTGGTTACACATTAAAGCTTGTGTATTGCACCCTCCTTGATAGTACGACGGTTCCTATACTCAATTTTAAAATATAAAATGAATCTAAACCTTTATTGAGTTCAATACCGCTACCATTTGTAATTAGGGGCTCCACCATTTTATTTAGCATCCTCATTGTTTTCTCACCTACTCGTCAACTCGATAAATCTCATTAGTACTCTAATTATGTGGTCATTATCACCAAAATCCACATTAGGGCTTTGATTGCACTTACAATTTTATATGTTACGGTGTCAGTCCAAAATAGAGAAGTTTTCTTTACGATAAAACTATATTACATTTTAGGACTGAGGGAGTAAGATTCGTATTAATGGTGAGTGTATGCTATTTTAAAGCTTTATTTTTCTAGGTCACATAGTATAACAAACCCCATCTTATTTACATGGGGTATTCAAAAAATGTGTTTGAGAGTACACATGAGCACAGATTCACTCACCGTGCCACGAGGAATCAAAATAGAAAGTGGCTAGGTTCAAATTGGACTGCCAGTGAAAGATGCAAGCTAAAACATATGGGAGTTGAGTATGAAAAGGTATAGAGTAAGTGGGTGAGGCTTGGGCCAAAGATTAAAAGGTTATCTGGGCCAAATCAACCGGCCCAAAGCTATGACCGAACCCTAGAAGCCCACTCATTATTTCTCAACCCTACTCTATATATAGCCACCTACCCACCCACATATAATAGGCATACACAACACCTTCCCTACCGCCGCCGGTCCGCCGCCATCCACAAGTCTTCATCTTCTGCTTTGTCCCGCCATATGTGAGTGATTTCTTTCATTCTATGTCTATTTTCTACTCGAAATGGTTAGCTAGTGATGTGTGCTCTAATAGAGAATTAAACGCAACAAAAGAAGGAAACCTAAATATTGATGTTTGGTCATTGCGGTTGGGATGAATGGTTCAATGGTGCCATTAGAGGTTTGTGAACCATGGGACTATATCGATCTTGCCTATTTGGTGGCTAAGATGCTTGACTATGTTACCCACATATTGGTATGATGATATATACGAGGCTGTTTTGACAGAGTGTGGCGTTGGTTTTCGACACCACAGCCACGATGTTGCCGCACATGAAGTATGCCAGGTTGTGGCCCATAACCAAATAGCCCCTATATGCCCAAGGTAAATGTTCATATACCACAAGCAATTCACATAATTCTATGATTATCTTTTTTTCTTTATGTTGGTTTCCCCGTGTGAAAAGGGAGCTCTTATGAAAAGAGAGCTCTTCTATTAGGATTGTAAAAAATTCATGAAGATTTGAAGTAATATATGTTGTAATGCAAGAGAGACTATAATGGATACTAAACCTTTTAATGAGGGGTTTAAAAAATGGTAGCTAGGAAGAGTTGTAAGCAATCTACAAAATAGTCCCACAAATTTATGATATGACCTTTAGAACAGTTGATACATTTAGATTCGTTTTGGTTCATGTTATTTCTTGTTCCCCTTTCAAGAAATAGACGGAGTACAACATTAATTTCTTGGGCTCATCAAGCTAAAAACAGTGAGTCATGCTTTATATATATTTCACATTGTTCTCGTTGTGCAAATGCACACTACACTTATTTCATGCATACATATAAAAAAGTTACATATGCTATGTCAATTTTGTTAAGAAAACATGTATGCAATTTATTTTTGTTTTGTCATCATGTTACTCCTTTTTCATGTCTACGTATTACTTGATCGACTCTTGGCATCACTGTAAAATAAAAAGAGCAAACATTTATACAATCGTGATTTATTTTTTTAATGTGAGCGTGATTATTGATGATTTCGATGCATCATTTGAAATTCTAAGATAGACGAGGAAGGGAGGGTATGGTTATTATGTATTTATGTGTTTTTTATATTACACAGTACAACGTAGACATCCACAACATGTACACACACTCACCCCTATAAACACACATATGCAAGCCCTACCCCTATGATTTCCTCCGAAGGACTGAGCCGGCAGATCTTGAGATTCACGAAGTCATCACATATGCCTTGCTGTTGACGGGGACATCGCCTACCACTGAAAGCATAGCGCCGTTAAATCCTTGAATAAATACAAGAAAATACGAGCACCCGTGCCAAGTCAAGGACTTAAACCTAGGTAGCAGGTTTCACCACAATCACAGGTATTTATGTGTTTCATATAATGAGTTTAGGGATACAACATATCTTAGTTTATTTTTATTACTATTATTTATATTTTCATGAAATGTTTTCATAAGTAGGGAGAGTGTTTTCGTCCAAGATAAATGAGAATAGTGAAAGTCATAGGAGCACAACATATCTTAGTATATTTTCCTTTGCGCTTTATTTCAATTTCTCTATTGTTGTTGTGGAATCTTTGATATTTTGCTTTGTTTAGACTTAGCGGTTATATGTGTGGAATCATTATGTCGATTCAACATTCACATAAGATACAAAAAATATTCCAAAGAGGGCAAGGATAAAGAAGTTGGTGGTTCATGTTTCAACTATAAAGGACATGTTAGAGATTTTTTTAGAGTTACAAGACATGTAAAACAAACATGAAGTCGTGGCATATAGGGTCTTTGCAACATTTATGTTCAAATATCACATAAATCTTTCACGAGCTGGAATTAAGAGTTCAACAAAGAAAATATGATGTTTATAGCTAATGCTAGGGCCTTGGCACAACCAACATAGTTATTATCGTGGCACATGTTTGGTTTGGGAATGTTTTGGAATGAGATAGTCTCATCCCTGAATGTGGAATGTGATGGTCCCATTATACGTTTGGTTGAAAAGGATAGTCCATTCTTATTTTTTCTTTGGTTGTACTGATAGAGATGACTGGGATGAACACAATTTCCACATTGTCATTCACCGTGAAATGTGGGGTTTACTCACAATCTCTCGTCCACATATTTTCTTCCTCCAAAATCGTCTGTACACCATTGCCACCCTCTGGCCTGCCTTCCTAGCCCACCCGTTGAAGCTACCCTTGCAAAGCCACCTGCTTGAGCTCAGTTCTTAGCACAACTACCCCCATTAGCACCCTCATTGTGCCTACCCTTGCATGCCCACTGCGTCGCCTACCTCGAGAACACCCGTGCTACAAGCCATGTGCTTGTCACTGGGGCGCCCCCGCCCAAGCGATTGTGCTTGCCTTGAGCCCCTCAACACCTCCACGCCAACCCGCACCCTGCCCTTGTACTTGGCACGGATGGAGGAGCTATGGCGCTTACAAGGGACGAGCCCGTCTGCTCGATATGTGGTGAGGGGATAGGGAGGCCTTCCCCTAGGCCAGACATCCTCTCCATAGTTGCCCCTAAACTAAACAACCTTCAGAATGGGATCGACCTTTCTCATCTCCCGTGTCCCAAAAAAACTAAAAACTAAATATATGGTTAGGTAGAGCCATTCAATGTTTTAGATAGTACTACAAAATAGATTGAACATAAACTATGATCATTATATACCACAATCATTTTTCCTCATAAACATTCATGGAATACACATCTAAAAAATTCCTATTGCATCCTCCTCCCTAGTTACCCCTAAACTAAACAACCTTCAAGTTCCTAAACTAAACAACCTTCAAAATGGGATCGACTTATCCCATCTCCTGTGTACCAAAAAACTAAAAACTAAATACATGGTTAGCTAGAGCCATTCAATATTTTAGATAGTACTACAAAATAGATTGAACATAAACCATGAACATTATATATCACAAACATTTTTTTCTTATAATCATTCATGGAGTACGCATGCGGATGTGGCTAAAAAGCTCTTATTTAAGGTTCTGGTAGGATCTCTTAGCTAAAAGTTAATTGTTAGCTGGAGGAACCAGCTAATTATGAGCTAGGTGGTAGATAAGACACTAGCTAAAATATTAGCTAGGAATCTAAACAGGACCATATGCAATTTAGAAGGTAGGTAAGATATTAGCTATGGATCTAAATGTGACAGCTAATCTAGGTGGTAAGTAAGATGCTAGCTAGATTAATAGCTAGAGATTTAAATGGGATATAATTAACCTGGGTGGTAGCTAAGACACTAGCTAGACTATTAGCTATGGATCCAAATAAACGACATGTAAGTTGGATATTATGCAAGATAACTAGACTATATTAATTAGAGAGATCAAACGAGATCACATAAGATTTTTAGTAGCAAGTACAATTGTTAGCTCTAAGGATCCAAATAGCATGTAAACCCAACACTTCATATTCAAATATTTAAAAAACAAATTATTCAAAATGAGCATTCACAATAAAAGTCACCAAAAAGAAAAAAAAAGATAAAAGCCTCACACAAAACATCTAAACCCTACAATTTAATATATATATTTATATTTTTGAAATGATCCCATATATTTTTCGAATTAACCATGATATATGAACCCTATCTGCCACCAAGTTTTCCCTTCCATCACCGTGTTTGGTGGACAATAAACCAGCCAGCAATATTTCTCTCTATAAACAAACCAGCCTATGTGAGTTCGAAATTGGAGCCAACCCAGATGGAGTCGTCGCCCAACCCAGATGGAGTCGTCGCAGCCTTTGGAGTCGGTATTTTTAGTAAACTAGTTGAAGGGGCCTCAACAGCTCAGCCCCAGCTCAACCTCAGCCGACCCAGATGTTCCCGTTGCACGATTCGAACGGCGGCGAATCGCGAAAAATTGGATGGTGGGAGAGGACGAGTGCGAACGCCTCCTCACCGTCGCCGCCGCCACCACCGGCGTCTCGTCGGCTATAAAACCCTACCCCCGCTAGTCTTCCCGTCACCACCAGCCCCCTCGCCGAAACCCTAAACCCCTCTCCCCGTTAGGTCTCCACCCCGCGCCCCGACGATGGCGGAGGACGCACCGCCTGCGGCCCCTGTGATGACGCCGGAGGAAGTGCAGGCTGAGGCCGAGCTGCGGCTGCGCGACGTAAGCCAGCGCTTTGGCGCTATCCCGGAGGACCACGAGGAACTGCTCCGGTTACTCGAGGTGAGCGCGGCCCCAGCGAACCCTTTGCTTTCGCCCTAGCTATCGTGCTCTGTTCCCGTTGTGTTCGTCAATTGAGCGTGTCGAGATGTAACTTGCCTTGCAATTGTTTATCGTTTTGCCTAGCTATCGTGCTCTGTTCCCGTTGTGTTCGTCAATCAGGCGTGTCGAGATGTAGCTTGCCTTGCAATTGTTTATAGTTTTGGGGATTTTTTTCTTATTACGGAACCTACATTAGCCGGTGGCTCATCCAGCTTGGGATTGGAGAAAATGGTTCTGTGTAGATTGATTAATCTGTGCGGTTTTGAGTAGGCTGGAACAGTCGAACGGAGATAGAAGTATGCCCTAGTTGGTCACTGATCTAGATTAGGATGGAAGAAAAAAAAATCTGCTTTGTTGGTTGATGAGGCCATGTGATCCTGAGTTGTTTTCGTGGAGATATTGCTTGCATCGCAATGTTTTTTTTTTGGAGATTGATTATGATGTGTGATGTATGGCCTAGTTGGTAGCTCATTTAGCTCAGGACTATATACAAGGTTTGCCCTTTTCTTATTAGAGTTGGAATTGCTTGTTCGTTTGTGCAGGAAGCCGAAATGTGGTTGTCCAGGGTGGATCAATCTCCGCCCGAGAGCATGTACAATGCTCTTCGCCCCACTATGGCTGTTTTGATTACAAATGAGCTACTGGAGCACTCTGATCCCAACGTAAAGGTTGCTCTCACCTCTTGCTTAACTGAAGTTACCAGGATTACCGCGCCAGAGGCCCCCTATGATGATGATGTTATGAAGGTGAGATTTGTTGCCCTTCTTGGGATGGAACGATGGTGTCTATATGTACTGACCATTGCTATTTTGCCTTGTTGCAGGCTGTGTTTAAGAGAATTGTGGATACTTTTGCTGACTTGGATGTGATGAACAGCCCTTCCTTTTCAAGGAGGGTTTCGATCCTTGATTCTGTTGCAAGGGTTCGTTGTTGTGTTCTGATGTTGGATCTTGACTTGGACCATATGATACTGGACATGTTCCGTCATTTCTTCAAAACTGCCTCGTAAGAAACTTCCCTCACATTTATCTGTAATCATAATTTTTGCATACACTTGGTGCCATATTTTTTAAGATCTGACAAATGGACTGGGCCAATAATGTAATTGTGGCATCTTTAGATCCCAAAGAAGGATTTCATTGCTGTGATGGTAGTCATAGAATGCATGTTTGTATATATGTTCCCGTTGTGCATGAATGCTGTCCTTGTTTATCTAGTGTGGATTTTTTTATTTCTCATCTTATTTGTTCCCTTTTTTTGTATATTTCAGCACCAGGCATTCAGAACAAGTCACCCACTGTATGGAAATTATAATGCTGTTTGTAATTCAGGAGAGCGATGATGTCCATGCTGAACTGGCATCGTGCTTGCTTCAGAACCTTACTAAAGAAGCACAAGTAATTCCATCCCTCTGTTGTTTGCATTAACAGCTAGTTATTGTCATCTTGTACTAAAATTTCTGTCCTTTACAGGAAACTCTCCCAGCATCTTTTGGACTTGCAGAGAAGGTACTAGGCCTATGCAGGGACAAGCTCAAACCTGTGCTTCATGAGTTACTTAAGGGCACTCCCTTGGATGGATACAGCAACGTTGTTACAACGTTGTTCCAAGATGCTTCAGATGCTGGAGAAAACAATGTTGATGCATCAGGAAAAGACATGGTTAGTTAAATCACCAGTATATTACAAATTGAGTTTTGGACTGATGAATACATGTTGAAAATTTGTTGGTCTAAGTATTAGTTCATTTTTGTGGCATGGTTGATCTATTTTTAGATGCGTAATCAAATGGGAAAGGCTGCTTTTGTAAGAGTTTGACAGAAAGGGGTGCTATTTCTTCTGTTATTGAGATACTGGTAGGAGAGGAACATGCGATCTGTACTGTTATTACAGGCCTGTATTCAGTTATGTGTGGTATTGAATGTATCTTAACTTAAAATTCAGTCCATTCTTCAAAAAGGGACTTGGTCAGAATTTTTGAACCCTGCTATCTGGAAAGGGAACTATATTAACCATAATATAACATGTGAAATTTCGAAGAAACATTCATAATATCCTCAATGTGATAGTACTAAGAGTCCCCCCCCTCCTGGTATGCATATGTTTCAGTTGTGTGCTAAGTTCCTCTAAATTATTATTATGCAGGCAGCTGAAGGTAAACTTTCTGAAAAGTCTGTTTCTGATGAGTCACCACAGTTGTACATCTACAGATGTTCAGCATCTAATGTTCTATAGAGTGAGGTAGACACAACAAGTTTTATATTTTCTTATTTTTCAGGAAACTTCAAAGGTGGACCAAAATGTCAATTTCCTAGGCCAAGAAGGTACTAGTCCAAGCAGTACTCCCACAACTGCCATTAGCAATGGTGCTGCTCCAGTTGACAATGTCAAGTCTCCAGATGGACCAGATTCTTCAAAACAGAAGCAAGAACTGACTTCTGGTGAGGAGCAGACACCAGATTCTTCTAAACAGAAGCAAGAACTGACTTCTGGTGACGAGCAGACACCGGATTCTTCTAAACAGAAGCCAGAACTGACTTCTCTTGACAAGCAGTCCAAAAATTCTGAGCAATTGATATCTTGTGACGAAGAAGTACAAGAACCAGTGACTGTTGAAACTGAAAAGCTATCTGATGTCAATTCAAAGAAAGATCACAAGCTTGGTTCTTCCATTGGATCTGAGATGAGTGAACAATCAAAGGTTGTTAAAGACAATGAGACTCTAGTAGCATCTGAGTTATCCCCAGAGACAAATGATGGTGATAAAAAGCAGCTATCAGAGACTGGCAATATAACTGCTGAGGAATCATCAAAACCAACTGATACTAAGCCTGCTGTGGTTAAGCCAAAGAGAGGCCGACCTCCAGCAGCAAAGTCTCAGGAGAAAAAGCCTGTTGGAAAGAAACATGCATCAGACCTAAAATCTGCAAAACTTGACCCTGTCACTGATTCTGGAAGGAGAGCTACAAGGCAACTGAATAAAGATGCTGCGAAGTCTTCATCAACTAAGGCTGCTGAAGGAGAATCTGGCAAGAAGCAACATAAAACCAGTATGAAATTGCAGAAAGAAGATGCTGTCTCTGATAAAGACACCGATGAAGATATTAGTTTGAAGGTAGCTTTCTTGTTCTCAGTTGACTACAGCACATGCATTGAAGTTGTTTCTCTTTACTTAAGCCAGGCTTATATCTTATTAGCTGAAGATTGGGTTTCTATAGTGATAGTGCCTATTATAGTTTCATGTTTACATGCTTTTATTCCCTACAATAAGATAGTCGATAGGTGAAGCATTACTAACGGTCCGCCAGCTCAATTGGTCTTTTCAACGGATTAACTTATATCACCGTGGTTGTCGTTCATCATGTTTTTGACCTTTTCTGTTTACACTCTTTTTTTCTCACCTCCTAATGTGGTCTTCCACAATGACTTGATTTTTTTTTATCGATTATCATTATTCAGGAAATGGTGTCCCCAACAAGGATCGATAAATCAAAAGGCCAACAAGAGGATGGTGGGGCGTCATCAAAAAGGAAACGTTTGCAGGAAGCTCAGGAGGTATGCATTCTTGACACACAGTGAATTGTCTTCGACCTTATTTCTGTTTCAGTTTATCAGAACCTTTTTTGTTGTGTTGGCAGACCCCTCTATCAAAGAAAAACAAAATGCTTGCTGAAAACCTTGTTGGCTCAAGAATCAAAGTTTGGTGGCCAGATGACAAAATGTAAGTCCGATGATCAACATGTGTTTCTTATCAGTAATGGTGTTCTTACAGTAGTTTATATATATTATTTTTTGCACCAATGTTTTTTTTTGTCTGTGGCAATGTCATGGATATTTCTATAGTGAAGCATTTGATTATTTGTGAGCATATATTTTATTTCTGATGACCACCGTTTTGATGCACTGTGGTTGCTATTTCTGAAGGCTTCCAAGTCTGCATAGTGGTTGCTATTTCTTCCTTTTATATATATATATATATATATATATATATATATATATATATATATATATATATATATATAATATCTGCTTGGCGAATTGTTCTTCTGGTTGGAACTGTACACCTATAGTTTTTTTCTTTTTTCTTTCCTTAAATCTTCTTTTTGATAACAGGGTTTAACAGCTGAAAATGCTATTTGCTCCATGAGTTATGCTAGCATGCAGTTTGGTTGGTTTTGAAATTATTTCTTGATTTGCAGGTTCTATGCGGGTGTTGTCAAATCATTTGATGCATCGTCAAAGAAGCACAAGGTGCCCATTCACACTTCATTTGTTCCTTAAGCGTTTAGCCTGTCTGAATGAGAAACACTATTAGTGATGGATTTCTTATTTTGTCTCTTAAACAAAACAAAACTGATTATGATGTTTGGACCCTTTCCTCTTGGCGCTCAGGTTTCGTATGATGATGGTGATGTTGAGGTACTAGTGCTTAAGAAGGAAAGATGGGAGTTCATTGCTGAGGTATTTCCATTAGATTTGAATTTGATACAGTTATATGTATCCTCCTCTGTTCCTTTTTCTGATTCATTTGCCATCCTGCAGGAACAAGACACTGATCCTGATGCACCGTCTAATATGTAAGAAAAATATCTACTTTACGCCTTTTGTATGTTCTGTGTTTGAGATGACAACTATAATTATGCCAGAACGTTAAATAGTATAATATGTGATTCTGTGCACAACTGCAGTTTCCCCTACCTCGTATTAAGAACTGGTTTCTGCCTAAGTTGCTAGGAGCAGCTTCTTACACTTACTGGGTTACTAGTTTCAACACTAAAAAACAAAGCAGCGGTAGCATGCAAACGCTTGATTTTTTTTCAAACAACCAATGTTTGTCTCATATGTTTTAAGCTTTAATGTGAATTCTTCTATGTGCTTTTGTCTCTGTCCTTATCTCCAACTTAACCTGTCTAGCATGCCTTTGATCTGTTTAATTGTCTAGCTATAACTTTGCTATTTGGTGGTAACCACCAAATGGAAATTCTGAAGTTAATTTATTCCTAATGTGTCTTCTTTTTTTACATCTGAGTTACTTTCTATCCTGATTGATCAACTTTGGTTCTTTTGTTCACACGCACACACTGTTCTATGCTAATGTTACCTGGTATTCCACTCCCGTCCATTTTTTAGGTTATAACTTAATGCAAAGGTTTCATTTGTTAAATTATGAGTTGTTTCTTGTAAACCAGACGACGTGGCAGAAAAGCTAAAGGGAGCTCGGGTCAACAAATGAAGGAAGGAAAAACAGGAACACCTCAAAGGTAAGTGTTTACTATTATGAATGTGCTATCTTGATACATTGTACACTTGGTAGCTTATGTGAAACTACTTAACTGTTTTATGCACAGTGGCACTGATGTTAAGAATCCTCCCAAGAAGAGAGGGCGTCCAAAAAGCTCTGTGACTCCAGCCAGACTGAAGGGAAAAAGTGCTGAGAAGGATAGTCAAGAAACACCAAAGACTGGCATTAACTCTAAGAAGGAAGGTGCAAGGCCCTCTCGATCTACTGGAAAGGCTAAGGATGCTGTTGTCAAGGCAAGCAGCAAGGATGAGCCTGATAGCACCGACAACTCAAAGGATGATGCTGGCAGTGAAGACAAGAATTCACAAGATGAAGTGAAATCCAGTGAAGCTATTGATGGATCCAAGACCAATGGTCTTTCAACCAAAAGGAAGCCAGAGGAGAATGAAGCTGAGTCATCGGAGGAGAAGGGGTCTGCTAAAACCACTAGCAGAAAGAAGCGCAGAAGAAAGAGCCGCAATTAGTTGCTCAGAAGCTATGCAGCTCATCATCTCAGGGGCGTTCCGCCCTTTGCAGTCTTAAGTCTCAAAATGTTGGCATGAGGCATGCCATGTTTGCTTTTATATTCCCTGTACCGGTTACCAGCTTAGCGCTCTGGTAATTGGCCATCACTCTCAATTGGAGCTGTAATGTTGGTTTTACGTTATTTTGTTTCTCCTTGCCAGCGGCTGTGCCTCTGGCAAAAATGGATTTCATGCTTGCTTTGGTTCAAGCCTTTGCGTTAAATCGTAATGCAGTTTGAGTTATCCTTTTTTTATACTAGTTTGAGTTATCCTTGTTGGGAAGGGCGGGTTAGTGCAAGCGGTAGAGTCTTATCGCCCGTGGCCGGAAGGTCCCGGGTTCGAGTCGCGGTCTCCTTGCATTGCACAGGCGAGGGTAAGGCTTGTCACTAACACCATTCTCCAGACCCCGCACAGAGCGGGAGCTTTCGGCACTGGGTATGTTCTTTTTTTTGAGTTATCCTTGTTGGCAAACAAAAAAATGTTCCTGTTACGAAGAGAATGTAGCAAAAGAAAGGTACTCAGTGAACGTGATTTCCCTTGTCCTTTAAGAAAAAAAAAGTGATTTGCCCCATTTTCTTTTCCCTGATTTCTCTTCTAACTCGACTTACCTGCTGCCAAGAAAAATATTGCCTGATTGCCCCCTCCCCCGTGGGTATTCAAGCATCTAACCTATTATTACTGGTTATTATGCTACTCTCAGATCCTAACTAGAAGCTGTTTCTGGATTTTAGTAATCCATAGCTCAGCGCGTGTTTAGTTTCAACCCTAAATTCTAAAAAAGCGCTACAATACCCATCATATCGAATCTTGCGATACGTGCATGGAGCATTAAATATGGACGAAAAAAAAACTAATTGCACAGTTTGGTTGGAAATTGCGAGACGAACGTTTTGAGCCTAATTAGTCCATGATTAAACACTAATTGCCAAATAAAAACAAAAGTGATACAGTATCCCAAATTCCCAAATTCATCCAACTAAACACGCGCTCAACTTAGTTAAGGGTTGCAATTTTTACCGAATCTTATTCTTCTGTCCTATATCTCAGTTTTTGAGAAGTCATTTCTTTTTAAAGTTTGACTAGACTTATAAAAAAATTATGAATATCTCACCTTTTTTAAGTTTGACTAGATTTATAGAAAATAGTGAAGAAATGTATCTCCTAACAACATATTGTGAAAATATATTGTAGTATTAAATTAATAATACTTATTATGCATCATACATATTATATATATATTAAGCCAACTTTGAAAAGTTTGTCTCATTGAAAAATAAGATTTTTAGTTTTTTTTACAAAAGGAGTAGTTCAATATTTAAACTATTATCAGATTTTCCACCTTGGGGTTATATATAGGGATTTCTTCGTTCTATATGCTCCATAAGCATTTGTTCAGCTTGCGATATGGGGCCATGGGGGGAGAGATTCCTTGATGAACCGCACCTTGGGCGTGCAGCGCGCGAGCCGTACTGGTTTGGTGTTCTACCGTACCGTGACTGTCAATCTGCATGACGTATATGTACGGGCGTGTCCGCCTGACAGTGCCGAGCTCCGTGCTGTGAGCATTGCACACGAATCGAATCCATCCAAGCATCATCCTGAACCACAGAAGCGTTTCGATCCTGAACCACATAAGCGTTTCGCGGTCCGCCATTAGACTGTCTCCAACGGAGCAGCCAAAGCGGAACTAAAACATATTTTGGGTAGCGCATAGTATTTTGGGTAAAAAAAAACGGTCTCCAACGGCGTATACAAACCGAACGCTCATTTTGGGTACGAGCTGGCCGGAACGCAAAGATGCGTCGTCTCTTCCCCACGACGCAATCCTCTTTGCGCCGGTAGTGGTGGGCCCAGGCGTCGGGGTGGAGCCGACGACGACGGCGACGTGCTTCCGCGGACGACTACGACGAGGCGCGGGGGAGGTCATGTCCGCACCACGGAACCGCTTAGGGCGGCCTCATTTGCCCATGGCCGGGAGGCCTCGCCAATGAATGGTCATGCGAGGGAGGCAGCGGCGGCGCTCCCCCACGTGCTCGCCCGCGGCGGCCGGCCGGTGGTCACCCTCGCAGCGGCGGGCCGAAGCTCCCCCGTGCGGTCGCCCGAGCTTGCCCGCGTGCTCGGGCCAGATCTGGCAGCTTGCCCGCGTGCTCGGGCCAGGTCTGGCCCACGCCCTCTTCCTCGGCGAGCTCGATCGCGGCGGCTCCCTCTTCTCCGGCAAGCTCGTCAGCGGGGAGGGGGGCGGGCGGCGCATGCAGAGAGGCGGGGAGGGAGACGAGCGGACCTCGGCGGGGAGGGAGACGGGCGGACCTTGGGGGGCTCCTCCTTTGCCTTCTGGCTGTTGGAAAACGAAGTTTTTGGGTCGGTGACCCATTTACTGTGCACAACCTAAATCCTAGAATGGGTCGCCGTTTTGCCTTGTTGAGTCACTCTTACTGTGATACCGGGATCCTAGGACTGGGATCGGTCCGCCGGGGCGCCGGCCGACGCCACAAGGCCCCAGCCCAACAACCGTGCAGAACACAACAAACCAAACGCACCACGCACCGGTACGGCCGCCGCGCCGTTTCCATTTCCACCCAACCACCTCGACCGACAAGCATAAGGCTACCCCGCGACCGCGAATGAGCAGGAAGACAGGAGTCAGGGACATGGACACACGGTCAGGTCAGCGGCGGGATTAAAGAAGCGCGCGAAACGAAGCCGGAAGATTCGCCGGCGCCGATGATTGGAGAGGCAGGCTTGACTTCATTCCCGACCCGCACGTCACCCGGCGGCACGCACGATGCTGCGCGAGTGTGCGACGACGTGTAGTGAAGTCAGTCCTATGTGTGAGTTTGCGCGCCTACCAGTCAGTGCCCACCTTTGGGCGGTTGCACGGTTGCAGCTAACAGGCCGCCGGTGGTGTGATTGTGATATAAGTGGCCTGATTCTTTCTTGAAGGAAGAAGCCGGCCTACCATTTATCTAATAAAAAAATAAGTGCGCGACTCTATTCGCAATGACGACTTGACGAATGACGAGCTCCATCTTCCTTGTTCAGATCGTTGACTGAACGCAGCGTACTGCAATCGTAACCAAAACTGAGGCACTGAAATTTCTGTCACTCGCGTTTTGCTGGCCCCACTCCCCCAAAACGGGGGTCGGGGGAAACAGCTAGAAATCCCCCGACCCCGCCGCCGCGCTGGCGACTGGGGACTTTCTGACGTTGCCTTGTCCTTCCAATCAAGCGCCGTCTTCACGTCAAAGCGACACCGCCACACCAACGGAGTTCCCCCGCCGCCCGCCCCCCCCCCCCACCTCGCCTGCTACCTGCCTCGCTCCACGCTCGCTCTCTCTCCCGTCCTCCGTCTCCTCTCTCCCTCGTCCCCCCTCCGCCTCCGCGCAGCCGTTACGCCATAAATCCAGCCGAGGCAGCCATCCAATCCAACCAACCCGTTGATACCCGCTCGTATATACACACCCCCGACCTCGTACAAGCGCGGGTACTAGTAATTGGCGCAATCCGCCGTCTCCCCAACCGCCCGATACAGCGCGGAGGAGGCGGCAGCTCCACAACTCGATCCCCACCGGATTCGCCGCGGATTCCTCCGGTAATTGCCTCCGAATCTACACGGGATTGGGAGCTGGAAGATGCTGCTCAAAGCAGAGATGGCGTACTAAAGATCGGTTCTTTGGCGACCGCCGACGATGGCGGCCGGCGGGCGCGTGCGGTTCAACGTGGGCGGGCAGGTGTTCGAGACGACCACCACCACGCTCGCCAACGCCGGCCGGGACTCCATGCTCGGCGCGCTACTCGACTCCTCCTGGAACGTCTCCTCCTCCTCCCCCTCGGGCGGCGGAGTGGCCGAGTACTTCATCGACCGCAACCCGGCCTGCTTCGCGGTGCTGCTGGACCTGCTCCGCACGGGCAGCCTCCACGTCCCCCCGCACCTCCCGGAGAAGCTGCTCTACCGCGAGGCGCTCTACTACGGCCTGCTCGACCACGTGCGCGCCGCGCGGTGGGGCGCGTTCGACGGCGACCGCATCCGCCTTGCCGAGTCCGTGCCCGGACGCGCGCCCGGGGACGGCACGGCCATCCGCGCCGCGCCCGACGGCGGATGCTGCGTCGCGCACGGCGGCGCCGTGCGCGTGTACAACTGGATGCTCGACGAGCGCCGCCCGGTGTCGCTTGACCACTCGCAGGTCAACGACGCGGCCTACCTCGACGCCGCCACGCTCCTGATCGCGGCCCGCGAGCGGCTCGGCAAGCGCGACGGCGGCATGGCCGCCTTCTCCGCGGTCTCCGGCGACCTCCGCCACCGCTTCCGCGTCGCGCACGACCGCCAGGTCAAGTCCTTCACCGCCGGCGCGATGGCCTTCGACCAGGAATCGAGAATCTTCGCCAGCTGCAAGGGCCGGCTCAACGAGTACGGCATCGGCGTCTGGGACCGCGTCACCGGCGAGCAGGCCGACTTCTTCTACGAGCACCCCGGCTGCGCCCTGGGCGACGCCGATAAGCTACAGTGGCTGGACGCCACCAACGCGCTCATGGTGGCCACGCTGTTCCCCAAGGCGGACAACTGTTTCATCGGCCTGCTCGACTTCCGGGCCAAGAACGTGGTCTGGTCCTGGTCCGACGCCGGCGTGGCCGCGTCGCTCGACGACAAGCGCGTTCTCCACGCCATCGCCATGGAGGACGAGCGCTCCGTCTGCGTGATCAACCAGTACGACGACCTCGGCTTCCTCGACCTCAGGAGCGGCGCCGGCGGCGTGAGATGGAGCTCCCGGAGCAAGCTGATGAACCGGAAGGTGCCCGGCGAGGAGAGCTGCTACCCGAAGCTCGCCACGCACGGCGGGCAGCTCTTCTCGTCGATGAACGACAGCATCTCCGTGTTCAGCGGGCCCGAGTACGTGCTGACGTCGACGCTCCGGCGGAGCCACGGCGGCGCCATCTGCGACTTCTCCATCGGCGGCGACCGGCTCTTCGCCCTGCACAACGAGGAGAACGTGTTCGACGTCTGGGAGACGCCGCCGCCGCCGATCATCTGACCGCCAGTGGACTCCGGTCCTCTTGGTTGCTGTGTGTGTACTTGTGATTTTCCGTTCTAGCATTGCAAATTTGCAGCTTGCAACTGCGCACTTAACATCCCAAAGAAATAATCAGAATGGTTTCTGCAGACTGAACTGAATTACATTTGAACATTTGATTAGAGAATTTGTCGGCGGTGCACCTAAACTTTGTAGGTAAGACAAAAGATGGATGAATACTCGAATCATTTTTGTGATCCCTGGGTCTTAGAGCGTGTATACTGTGACTGTACTGAGCCTGCTTGCTTTTGGTAGCGAGTGCGAGATGTGCTGTCGAAATCATCGCAAATGGATTCTCATCGGCACGATGTCGGTTCATGTGAGACCCTCTCTGAGGTAGGTGGTAGTGGTAGCCCTGAGTTTTCAAACTAAGGACAATCGGACATACTAACGGCACGTTTGGATGCCTTGTTTAGTCGCTCACGATCGCTCGCATAATATTGTTCAAGCCTGCCTGAGCTGCCTCCACGATCTACTCATCTATGTCCTGCAACTAAAAAAACAAAGACAACCATTTGGCTAGGGTCGTCGCTCTACCTGCAGCCTGCGATCCCGCGCTATCTCCTGCATCCGCATCGCGCAAACGAGGAAAGCCCCAGCTGGCGCCTCCTTCGCGTGGTACCGCGACGATTGTGGCACCCGACATCGTCGGTTAGAAAAAGGAAAGCCAGCTATCTCCGCTCCAATCCAGTCTAATCGGTCGGCCACGCCCTCGCTCCTCTCGCTCCTATGTCGCCCTCGCCCAATCGGTCGCCCCACCCTCGCTCCTCGTGCGCTGGAACCACCGGGCTCAATTGCACCCGCGCCGTCGCACCAGCGACGAGACGAAGCCATCAACGTCGCCCTCGTCGTCACGAGACGCGACCGCCCTCGCAAGTCGCACCTATGATCCAGGTGAATCTTGTGCCCGTTTGCCAACCCCTCACCCCTGTCTCCTTCTCTGGTTCCTCCTACGCTGGTTGTGAAGCCACAGCCTAGCCTCGATCGTGCACTCGGAGCGAGGCTTTGGCGGCCGCATCCAAATCCCCTCCCGCAGATAACCCTAGCAGTCAGTCGAGCATTTTTTTTAATTAAACAATGTGTCAAAACTCAATTTTGTTATTGTTTTGATGATAACACATAGGAAAATTGAAATTGCAATGCACTAGCAATCCTCTTTCTGAAACACCATGAAACCGTATCAGGTTAGCACGATTGCTCCATATCTGGAACATATTTTAGTTAGTTAGTTAATTACATACAGTGTAGGGAGAACAAGAGAAGTCAATTTAAGGAATTTGCTATGGTTGACTAGCCTGAGTTGTTACAAGCTGTAAATGTAATGTATGGACTCCAAATCATGCTTTGATAAGGTGGACCGTGTTAATAGATTCCTCATAGAAATAGTCGCCTACCACACATAAAAGATGCACAAGGTTGCCACTCCACAGTTAATTTATCCTGGAGCCTATGTGTAATCACAATTAACAATTTGCTGCCAAACCAAAGAAAGAAGAAAAATATACTGCCTCCTGAAAAAAGGATACTTAGTTTTTCTTTTTGGTTGCCAAAGTGTTTGGACCTGAAAAGAACCGTTTTGTCATTCATACTATTGTGAGCTAATTTAGGTGCAGCTTGTATCCTTAGCATATTTCATAAAGAGAAGAGTTTAGATAATTGTGACATAAACACATGGTTGGTGCTAAGAGAGTGGAAGGTATAAGAAAATTGCATTGTAGATCAAAGAAGATCTTGATTAAACACCATGGGAAGCAAAAACACATTAGAGTTTACCATTAAGGATTTTAGTCAAAGCTAAAAAGAACCTGAGGCATTGCCTATATTTCATTATGAAATGAGGCACTGACAGTCTTTCATGATGATTGTATTTGCACCATTAATGGCTTGCTGCTCCATTTTCATCCCAAAAAATCTATCGATAGTCAATAACATTGACAACTTCGCTGGCATGAATTAGTGCAAATTCATTGTCGACCAACTATGGCATTTTGCAAACAATGGGAAGGAACCAGGTTGCAGCAAAAAGACAGTATATGGCTGCCCTGCTTTGCTTGTGGTGAGCATCTTGTGTAGTAACTATGTATTTTCTGCTGCAGTAAAGATGATGTGCATCCACAACTTGGTTCAGTGATGCTTTGTGCAGCTTTTAGAGAAGATATATGTTTCAGTATGTAATCTTTCCTACACCGCATATTCCCTTTCTAGGTTCATAATTACGAAGTTCTCATCATTGATTTTTTTTATGAAAAGATCAGGACCCCTACTTTCTTGCTATTGATTGAGTCTGGCAATGGTTCTAAAGGAATGGTCAGCATGGATTCAGAAGAGGAGATGTCCATCAGAGTGAAAGAAGTTGACAGAGTCCCTCCGTGTTCGGTCAGTAATGCATTTTCTCTCGGAATGTCATTCTGCTATTGCAATTTTCATCTCTTGAGAACAATACCGTTCAACATTGAGGTCATCGAGTTTTCTCCACTTTCAGTTTTCAAGGCTGGTGCGAGAGGACCGATCGGCTTGCCTGTGGATTGGCTCTTTGACTGGAGCTGTCGGGTTCATAAACCCAGGGTCCCTCGGGGACCGGCTTCCACGCCAGGGCTCGGCCTAAGAAAACAGCATGTAGTTCATGGGCTGGCCCAAGAGTCTAAAACGCAATGGGCCAGAAGGACTGTCCGATCGCCGACCGGAAGCCCTACAAACACCCGCTCGTCAACTTCTTCGGCCCACCTCTCCGACCGGAGCACTCGCTTCGGACACCAGCCGCCTCCCGGCGGTCTCTCCGATCGAAAGGCCTGGCCCAAAACATTGCTTCCTACTCCGACCCCGCGTCTCTGACCGGAGATCCCGTGCGAAGCCTGCTTACCACTCTTCTCCGACTGGCGCGGCCAGGGCCGACTAGGGCCATCCGACCGGGGACGCTCGCTCGAAAGGGACCAGGGGCGAATGGAGAAGGCAGCGCACAAGTCAAACCACGATACCAGGACCATAACCTGTACGCCTGCGGGAACAGTGCTCCACAACCGCCCTGACACAAATAGTATTGTAGGCGCCGACATTTGTGTCTACAGTATTGTAGGCGCCGTTGGACTCCCATACGGCAAAAAGCCCCCATGCCTCTGGGCATCGATAGTACTATGGGCGCCAGGATACACCATACCTGGTACACGTGGTAGGGCTCCTCACATACCAACAATATTTTTGCAGGTACCGACATCTACCCTTCCTGAAGAAGACAACGCAACCTCCCATATGCACCTGATGTTCTACAGTGACATCAACAGTATTATGGGTGCCTACCATCATCACTGTCCTCATCGGTGTGGGCAACAAGGCTTAGTAACATCCGTACTCTCTCCCTCTCACCTGTAAAGCCATCCCCTTCATCTATAAAAGGGGATGCGCTCCCACCAACAAGGGGAGAGACTTCTTCAAGTTGAGATTCACTAGATCGATAGCTGACAACCCTCCAAGCACACGCTTAAACACCTAGCTCATAGCGGAGTTCCGGTCGCTCTCGGCCCTTCCGGTCGGACCCGACCGGGCCTCTCATACACCCCACCTTTCTCCTTCTCGTTTGTAACCCCACTATAGACTTAGAGCACCTGGGCTCAGAAATAAAGTCACCGACCGACCCAAACTAGACGTAGGGCACGTTGCCTGAACCAGTATAAATCCTGTGTTATTGAGTGCTAGGCCACCTCCGATCACAACGTACAGCAAAACTACAAATATTCACTAGTTGGTCACTTTTTGTACCGACAGTTGGCGCCGTCCGTGGGGGAGAGGCTGTGCGTTCAACACTTTTTGGTCATCGGATGACCCATTTTTCCACCACCCCCGCCGTGGCGGGCTCGGGCGATACGATTCGCTTCGGCTCGCTGGAGTATCCCACACTCTCGCCTGCGGGGGTGCGGGTTCCACCTGTTTTTGAGCCATCCTAGGCCTTCCTCTTCGAAAGCCTGGACTTCATCGCCGACCGGCTCGGCGTACTCCACCTCCACAGGAGACTCGCGACCCGGCATCCATCGGGGAGACGTCCTCCATCGACTTCGACGACGCGGCATCTGCGCTTCATTCCGAGCAAACTCTCTACTCAAACCCCACCGTAAGTAATACGCGTACTTTTATTCGCCCTTTATTTACTATCTCCCACCGATCACTCGGAGGGATTGGACCGCCTACACCACAAACACCGTACGGGCGGTTCTCTTACGACCTCGCGTCCTCCACGGATGCTTACGCTCGGGGGCTCCAAAGGGCGCTGGCACCATCCCCACTCACGCCCGAATTCATAGGAATGGCAGGCCTCGCTCTTGTTGTTTCCCACGAACTCCCGGATAATGAGGGCGAGAGCGACGGTCACGGTTCCAGCATCGGTGATGTGGTGCCCCGCCACCATCCGTCCCGGAGTGCGCTATGGCGGACGGTCCAGGACAGCCGCCGATGGTTGCAGAGTCTGCACAAACTCACAGCCCTCCGGACACGCGTGCGGAGGCCCTCGCGTCTACGCAAGCACACGCCGAGGAATTATGACAACGACGGCAGAACCAGCCGCCGCCTGTGCCGGCACGATCGGTGCTGCACGTTGCGCCCCATGCGCATGGCCCGGCGGGCGGCGCCCAGGGTCGCGCTCGTCAGGTCCAGCACGACATTATGAACGGGGGGAACGATGTCCCACAATTCGCCCGGGCCAGGCTAGAATATCGCCGCTGCAGCAATGCTTCTGCGTGGTGTTCCCGAACCTATCGACCCTCAGGAACGTGCAGTCTACCGGAACCTTTGGGTTCTAGTAGAGGCCGCCGCCGTCCAGCAGGTGGAAAGCTCCGCGTCGCGACTCCGACCCGCGCCCTCTCTCCCCATCGGGGGGATGGGGACGCGCCAGCCGGATCGCTCTGTTTGCTCGTCGCTGCAGCCGTCAGGCTCAGCTCGGGGTGTGGCAGCCGCGCCATGATCCGACTAGGCACCTGCTCCACACCGACCACCGGTACGCGAGCGGCCCAATCTGCACCAGGACGCTCATAGCGTCATCAGCGACCGGCATCGGGCCCGACACGATAACAATGTCTGTCGTACGCCAGCAGCGACGACACGGATCCCGGCCAAACCATCTTGGGAAGCGGTGAAACGCGCCCCAGGCGCGGTCATCGGCCGGACGACCGAGCCCCTAGCCCTAAGGGCCCAGGGGCCACGAGCCTTCAACCGGTGCATCCGGAGAGCACCGTTCACACAGCGTTTTCGGCCTCCCTCCAACATCACCAAATACACTGGGGAGACAAACCCAAGCATTTGGCTCGAAGACTTCTGGCTCGCCTATCAAGCCGAAGGAGTGGATGATGACTATTTCATCATCCAATATCTTCCCATTTGTGTGGGGGAACATGTTCGGGCATGGCTCAAATTCCTTCCACACGACAGCATCCACGACTAGGCGGACCTCAAGAGGGTCTTCGTCGGGAATTTCTAGGGGACGTACGTCCACCCGGGGAACTCTTGGGACCTCAAGAGCTGTCAGTAGGAGCCAGCGAGTCCCTGCGGGATTACATCCGCAAGTTTTCTCAACGATG
Organism: Miscanthus lutarioriparius; assembly: GCA_904845875.1. Taxonomy (NCBI): domain Eukaryota; kingdom Viridiplantae; phylum Streptophyta; class Magnoliopsida; order Poales; family Poaceae; genus Miscanthus; species Miscanthus lutarioriparius. Next base: position 28,527,821 of record CAJGYO010000012.1, read on the forward strand.
CAACTCCCTGCCTAATGTCATCGACGCAGACGTCATCAGCGCATTCCTCTCTGGGACAAACTGCGAGTCCCTGATCCACAAGCTTGGCTGCCTAAAACCCCGTACCACCCGTGATCTGCTCGACGTTGCCACCAACCATGCCTCTAGCGAGGAGGCGGTCGGAGCGGTCTTTAGCAGAGGCTGGGACAAAGGCAAGCCCAAGCGCGCGGATCCAGACGAAGGCCCCTCCGCTCAGAGGGGCAAGAAGAACAAGAAGGATCGGCGCCGATCGGACAACACCACGTTGGTCGTCGCGGCTGATCGCACACCCAGGCAGCCCCAACAGGGACTGCCTAACCACATCAACAAACTCATGGATGGTCCGTGCCCCAACCACGCCTACGCCGTCAAACACCTCTACAAGGAGTGCGAGCTCCTCAAACGTTTCCTCTGACAGGCCGGCGGGTCAAAGGAGGGAGACGGCAAGGGGCCGACAGCCTAGAGGGGAGGCGCGGCAGGCAAGGACGGAGATGATTTCCTCGAACCTAAGGAGTGCATCATGATCTTCGGTGGGTCCGACGCCATCTGGACTAAACGCCAGCATAAGGTACGCTACAGGGAGGCGTGCGCCACCGAGACAACCGTCCCCTCCTTCCTCAGCTGGTCGGGGTCCCCGATCACCTTTGATCAGAGGGACCATGCCTCCTGTGTCGCAAGACCAGGACGCTACCCGCTCGTCGTCGACCCCATCGTCCGCAAGAAGCGCCTCACCAAGGTGCTAATGGACGGGGGGAGCGGCCTCAACATCCTGTACATCGACACCCTCGATGCCATGTGCATCCCCCAATCAAAGCTCTGCCTGGCGGGCTCCCCTTCCATGGGGTAATCCTGGGAGCGCTGGCATACCCGCTCGGACAGATCGATCTGCCCGTCACATTCGGCAGCCGGGCCAACTTCCGCTCGGAGGTCCTCACCTTTGAAGTGGTGGACTTTCCAGGGTCCTACCATGCCATCTTAGGATGGCCATGCTACGCAAGATTCATGGCGATCCCCAACTACACCTACCTCAAGCTGAAGATGTCGGGACCAAACGACGTCATCACCGTGAGTAGCGCCTTCTCGCATGCCTTCACGCATGCGACCGCGAGCACTATGAGCTCGCCACCGCGATCGTCAACTCATCCGAGCTCCTGCAGCTCGGGGAGTCGTCAACCCCAGCGGTCCTAGACAGCAACAAACCGACCTCCTCGATGGCCTTCCGCCTGCTCGAGGAAACCAAGGCGGTGGGTGTTGACCCCATCGACCCAGCCAAAATGGTGCGAATCGGGACCCAGCTCCCGGCCAAATAGGAATGCGAGCTCGTCGACTTCCTGCGTGATAATCGTGATGTCTTCGCATGACAGCCCTCTGACACGCCGGGGATACCACGGGAGGTCGACGAGCACGCACTATGCCTTATCCCGAGCACAAAGCCCGCCAAGCAATGCCTGCGTTGTTTCAATGATGAGAGGCGTAGGGCCATAGGCGAAGAGATCGCCAAGCTCCGGGCAGCCGGATTCATCAGTGAGGTTTTCCACTCCGACTGGCTCGCCAATCCCGTCCTTGTCAGAAAAAAGACCGGGAAGTGGAGAATGTGCATTGATTATACTAGACTCAACAGGGCGTGTCCAAAGGATCACTTTCCCTTGCCACGCATAGACCAGATAATCGACTCCACCTCGGGTTGCGAGATCCTCTCCTTTCTAGATGCCTACTCAGGCTATCACCAGATCGCGATGAAAGAGTCCGATCAACTCGCAACCTCGTTCATCACCCCGTATGGTTCATACTGCTACGTAACCATGCCTTTTGGCTTGAAGAACGCCGGCACGACCTACCAAAGGTGCATGCAGCAATGCTTCGCCGACCAAATCGACCCGCCCGATCAGGCCGAATGACCGAAACCAACAATCACCGTCTATGTTGATGACATAGTGGTCAAAACAGCTCGAGTGTGCGATCTGATCAAAAACCTAGCCACGACGTTCGTGAACCTCCGAAGGTTCAACATCAAGCTGAACCCCAAAAAATGTGTTTTTGGGGTTCTGAAGGGGAAGCTGCTCGGATACATCGTATCCGAGCGCGGCATCGAGGCCAACCCCAAAAAGATCACAACCATCTCCAACATGGGTCCCATACGCAACATCAAAGGCGTGCAGAGGCTCACCGACTGCCTGGCTGCCCTAAGCCGCTTCATCTCCTAGCTCGGCGAATGGGGGATGCCACTCTAAAAGCTTCTCAAAAAGACAGATGCCTTCGTCTGGACCGAGGAAGCCCAGCAGGCTCTCAAAAGCCTCAAAACGTCCCTGATGTCAGCCCCAATCCTCATAGCTCCCTAACGGGGAGAACCCCTCCTTCTTTATGTCGCGGCAAGTAACCATGTGGTGAGCGCTGCCCTGGTCGTCGAGAGGGAGGAACCGGGACACCAGCTCAAGGTACAGCGACCCGTATACTTCATCGAAGAAGTACTTACAGACCCCAAGGTCCGGTACCCCCAGGTGCAGAAACTCCTATACGCCGTACTAATGGTGACCAGGAAGCTCCTACACTACTTCACCGACCACGAAGTCACAGTCGTCACTTCGTACCCACTCAGAGACATCATCCGCAATCGCGACGCCGCGGGACGAATCTCCAAGTGGGCACTTGAACTCATGGGCCATGATGTCAGGTATACCCCCTGCACCGCTGTTAAGTCTCAGACTTCCGTGGATTTTGTCGTCGAATGGACGGAGGTCCAGCTACCGACCCCGGACGTCACCCACGAGTACTGGACAATGTACTTCGACGGGTCTGTAATGGCGCCCGGCTCGGGGTCCAAAGTGGTTCTGATCTCCCCGGACAGGAGCAGGCTCCGCTACGCCATCCGCCTCCACTTCTCAGCTTCAAACAATGTCACGGAATACGAGGCCCTTATCAACGGACTCCGCATCGCCATCGAGCTCGGTGCCACGCGACTATACGTCCACAATGACTCGGAACTGGTCGTTGATCAGGTCATGAAGGAGTCCTCCTGCAAAAGCCCCCTCATGACAGCATACTGCCAAGAGGTGCGCAAGCTCGAGGACAAATTCTAGGGGATCGAACTGCATCACGTCCCTCGAAGGGACAACGATGCCGCCGATTTCCTCATGAAACTAACCGCTAGGCGGGATCCGTCCCCAAGCGGGGTCTTCATCAACGACATCCACGAGTCGTCCGCTCACATCCTGGAAGGTCCAACCCGAACACACCCCGACGCCCAGTCGGCGCTCGGCGGCTCCGACCCCGACGCCCAGCCAGCACCCGGGGGCTCCGACCCTAGTACCTCTACGTCACCCGCGAATGTCGCCGTACTGGCACTTGATCAAACCGACTAGCGAGTACCGCTACTCGCCAACCTCCTCGAGGACGTTCTCCCACCTGAAAGGACTGAAGCCCGATGAATCGCTCGACGCGCCAAGACCTTCGTCGTGCTCGGTAACAAACTCTACAAACGGAGTCCGTCAGGGGTACTCATGAAGTGCATCCCCGCCAGCCGGGGGAAGCAGATCCTCCTCGAGGTCCATGCTGGGATCTGCGGACATCACGTGGCCCCAAGGTCTCTGGTCAGAAAAACCTTTCACCAAGGTTTTTACTGGCCCACCATGCTACGAGATGCAGAGGAGGTCGTCCGCAAGTGTGAAGGATGCCAGTTCTACGCTCGGCAAACCCATTTACCGGCGCAGGAGCTCCAAACCATCCTGATCACCTGGCCATTCGTGGTCTGGGGTCTCAACATGGTGGGACCCCTCAAGAAGGGCCCGGGCGGCTTCACTCACCTACTTGTAGCAGTCGACAAGTTTACCAAATGGATAGAGGTCAAGCCGATCACCAACATCCGCTCAGAAGAAGCGGTCAAATTCTTCCTCGACATCATCTACCGATACGGCATTCCCAACTGCATCATCACTGACCGCGGGACTAACTTCACTAGGAAGAAGTTCTTGGACTTCAGTGACGGGTACAACATCAGAATCGACTGGGCCTCGGTCGGACACCCACGCACCAATGGTCAAGTCGAGCGTGCCAATGGCATGGTCCTCCAAGGACTCAAGTCATGCATCTTCGACCGACTCAACAAGTACGCCGGGTGATGGGTTGCAGAGGTCCCAGTGATCCTTTGGAGCCTGAGGACGACCCCAAACCGATCCATGGGATTCACACCTTTCTTCCTAGCTTACGGAGCCAAGGCAGTATTGCCCTCCGACCTCGACCATGGCGCACCAAGAGTGAAGGCTTTCGACCACGACTGAGCCGCGGAGGCTCAACAAGATGTAGTCGACCTACTCGAAGAAGCCCGTGAGATGACTGTCATCCGCTCCACCCGCTACCAGCAAACCCTCCGCAGGTACCACGAAAGGAAGATCAGAGGAAGGATACTTGAAGTCGGCGATCTCGTACTCCGGAGGACCCAATCAACGAAGGAAAAACACAAGCTTTCTCCACCATGGGAAGGACCCTATACGGTAGCCGAAGTAATCCGACCGGGCACCTACCGACTGGAGGACAACAACGGCAACGTTCTCAACAATACCTGGAACATTGAACAACTACGTTGTTTTTCCCCTAAATTTGGTCTAAACCGCTTTTTAACATGTTCCCGCAAGAGCACCCCTGCCCGAAACACTTTCAGCCTGGGTCGCTCGGGGGCTCCATAAGGGTACAATATTGAATATTACCTTTCTTTCTTTTTTACTATCACACGATAAAACAACTTTGTCCCCAAATAGAAACACATTCCTTTCCTCTGATTACCTTACGTAACTCTGTTCTTACTCCCAACTGGATGCACCCCACCTTTCCCTACGGGTACGAATAGCCAAGCCTCACGGGCCACGCCCCGGGCTCCCAAGGCCACACCCTATGAGACAAACAGGCAGGTACAAGAAAGAAAGGATAAAAACAAAAGTTATGCTAAGATAAACACAAGGAATGAATATTGTGGTTCTGTCACAAGGGCAGCACGGATGTATTCATTGATACAGAAAACTATTCACATGGGGACTCACCCACAAACTTAACTCTTACATTCTCTACTGCTACAAATACTACTGCGGCCGCTCAACGACATCGCCTGGAAGCCCAAGAAGAAACCGGATGCAACCGCCAGGGACCCGCTCGGCTCCTTTGACTTCGGCAAATGCAATGGGTACCTCCAGGGCATCGCACCTATAGATGCTCAGCAGAAGAATAGGGAGCTCCTGACCTTCTCATGCAGTCGAAGCAGCTCCTGGGCAGGGGCGCCGCTACCGAGGTATGGTCACCATGGCTGAAAGAAATCTCATCAAACTTTATGAACTAGCCGACTTGAGCAGTTGTAGGCATGAAACCCTCCACCGGCACAATCGTGAGTAACCTCCTCTCCGACAAAGCTCGCCCGGTAAAGATCCACCAGAGAAAATCTACACGTGGCTCCATCCCGAAGAAGGCCTCACAGATCAGATCCAACACCATCTACGGTGGCCTCCAGTCTGACATCACGCCCGGGTTCACAAAAGGACTTGTAAGTCCTCCCCCTCGCTCACTCTCTCTCTCTCTCTCTCACTTAGGGATCGCCGCGGCATACAGGCACTCTCGGTAAGAAGGAAGAAGGAAGAGAGACAATAGTTGGAGAATAGGCAAAGGACTATGACGGAGAACCCTCTCCCTCCCCATATTTAAAGAAGAAAAGCAGACGATCAAAGCGCAAAACTCCGCCCCCATTCAATGTGGATGGGAAATGACGGGACACGCCCTGGCCGAAGGGACGCACGCTGACTGACGGAGCAACGCCGGTTAGACGGAACGTCGCCTGGCAGAACGAAACATGGCCTCGGTATGACCCACCACTATCGCACGATCGGGCACAAAAACCAAAGCGTCACCACACGCGGGCGGCTCCCCCACTTCCCCAGGACAGACCTGGGGAGACCAAAATGAAATCTCCACCGGGAGACCAACCGGCCCCCTGAGTTGATCGAATCGCTCAGTATCCACCCCGAGACACAGGTAGGAAGCAAAGGGACACCCCATGTAGGCCATGCCGACTCTGTCATGAATGACGAGCACGGGTCCCGGTCGGACGTTTCCGACTGAAGCTCTCTGAGCCCCGTCACTACAGTCATCATGGTAAACACTATCAAAACCCCCTCTATTTCATTATAAATCATTTCATACATCCATATGCGCATTTCATTCCATACGCCCGCGCCTCCCGGACGATTCGGGCCCTGAACCGCCCGGGGGCTCGGGAACTAAGCATCGCATGTGCAGCGAAGTGCACCGAACGCTCCGTGTTGCATCACGAAGCGGCGGTTGCCTCATTCGACATGGGCAATCAACAGAGCCAGGGGAGAAAACCGTAGATGAGCACTGTGCGGCCCTCGCCCGGTCCGGCAGACCAGGTCATCTCAACCTTCTCGTTTGATCCTGAACCTCTCGCTAGGCCCACAGAATCTCCATCGAGGGGAGGCCATTAGGCCACCTAGGTCGGTCTCCGGAATGACCTAGGCATATGCCGGGTTGCAGGTAAAGGAGTAGTGGAATATCACAAGAGGGCTATGCCGACCCCATCACGAACGATGGACCCGGATTCCACTCGATCACACCCGTTAGCGAACTCACCGAGCTAGTCTTTGAGCCCGAGTGATCGGGATAGGCAACGAAACTCAGCCCCTCCGGTTATGAGGAATCGAGGATGGGGTAATGCACACAAACTCACATCAACCCCCACGAAGGCCCGATAGGGCTCGGGGACTCAAGACAAACACCAAGGACAGCGACCTCGAACTCACCAGATCCACGACTCCGACTCGCCCGGTCCCACGGTGGGCATCGACGCCAGGATCCGTGAGCATCGCCTCGTCCGATCTTTAACCAACTAACTACGCTTCGGCTTCAAACAACTTCACTTCTGACCGCGCTCCAATAAACCCTGGGACCGTGACTCTGAACTCGCGTAACGGCTTCACTTCCGATCGCGCTCCAATAATCCTAGGACCGCCACTCCAAACTCGCGTAACGGCTTCACTTCCGACTGCGCTCCAATAAATCCTGGGACCGCGACTCTGAACTCGCGTAACGGCTTCACTTCCGATTGCGCTCCAATAAACCCTAGGACCGCGACTCCAAACTCGCGTAACGGCTTCACTTCCGACTGCGCTCCAATAAACCCTGGGACCGTGACTCTGAACTCGCGGAACGGCTTCACTTCCGACTGCGCTCCAATAAACCCTGGGACCGCGACTCTGAACTCGCCTCCGGCTCGACCGACTCCTAAACTAACTAAACTAACTTTCGATCCGCGGCGCGCACCGACGCCTGGGTCCGCTCATGACTCCGCCTCGACCGATCCCACGAGCGCGCATCGACGCCAAAGATCACTGAGCACTGTCGCATCCAAACCGAGCTATCTCCATCCGTGGCACGCACCGACGCCGAGGGCTCGTCCTGAACTAAACTTCTCACCCGATCCACGGCACACACCGACGCCGGGGTTAGTAAGTTCTGTCTCATCCCCGCGCCTAAAAACCACCTTGGCTGCGCAACGACGCCGTGGTTAAACAAAATTCTGTCTCAAACTAAAAACACTCACGCCCGCTGAAACAACACCCCCCAGACGGTTCTGCCCGAACCGCCCGGGAGCTCGGGGCTACACCATGTGAGTGCGCTTCAGCACACACCACAAGAAGACAAAAATCCCCCGGACGATTCTTCTCAAATCGCCCGGGGGCTCGGGGGCTCCTGTCGGGTTCATAAACCCAGGGTCCCTCGGGGACCGGCTTCCACGCCAGGGCTCGGCCCAAGAAAACAGCATGTAGTTCATGGGCCGGCCCAAGAGTCTAAAACGCAACGGGCCGGAAGGACAGTCCGGTCGCCGACCGGAAGCCCTACAAACACTCGCTCGTCAACTTCTTTGGCCCACCTCTCCGACCGGAGCACTCGCTTCGGACTCCAGCCGCCTCCGGGCGATCTCTCTCGATAAGAAGGCCTGGCCCAAAACCCTGCTTCCTACTCCGACCCCCGCGTCTCGGCCGAGGACCCGTGGAAGCCTCGCTTCTGCTCTTCTCTCCGATTAAGCGACCAGGGCCGATCTAGGCCATCCGGCCGGGGCGCGCCACCTCGAAAGGGACCAGGGCGAACGGAGAAGGCAGCGCACAAGTCAAACCACGATACCAGGACCATACCCTGTACGTCTGCGAGAACAGTGCTCCACAACCGCCCTGACACAAATAGTATTGTAGGCTCCGACATTTGTGTCTACAGTATTGTAGGCGCCGTTGGACTCCCATACGACAAAAAACCCCCATGCCTCTGGGCATCGATAGTACTGTGGGCGCCAGGATACACCATACCTGGTACATGTGGTAGGGCTCCTCACATACCAACAGTATTTTTGCAGGTACCGACATCTACCCTTCCTGAAGAAGACAGCGCAACCTCCCATATGCACCTGATATTCTACAGTGACATCAACAGTATTGTGGGCGCCTACCATCATCACATCCTCATCGGCGTGGGCAACAAGGCTTAGTAACATCCATACTCTCTCCCTCTCACCTGTAAAGCCATCCCCTTCATCTATAAAAGGGGATGCGCTCCCTCCAACGAGGGGAGAGACTTCTTCAAGTGGAGATTCACTAGATCGATAGCTGATAATCCTCCAAGCACACACTTAAACACCTAGCTCATAGCGGAGTTCCGGTCGCTCTCGGCCCTTCCGGTCGGACCCGACCGGGCCTCTCGTACACCTCATCTTTCTCCTTCTCGTTTGTAACCCCACTACAGATTTCGAGCACCTGGGCTCAGGAATAAAGTCATCGACCGACCCAAACTGGACGTAGGGCACGTTGCCTAAACCAGTATAAATTCTGTGTCATTGAGTGCTAGGCCACATCCGATCACAACGTACAATAAAACTATAAATATTCACTAGTTGATCACTTTCTGTACCGACAGGAGCGTTTCTGAATGAATTTGGGCATTCATTCTTAGTGCAATAAGTGCAGATTCAGAAAGGTTTATTCTATCTTTTATTCGATGTGTAGGAATCATGACTTCATGACTTGGATTGTGTCCTTAGTGCTTTGCAATATAATTATGATTTTCATCTGATGCAATTGTGTGTTTGTAGGTACTGGATCGTTACTATTTACTGGTCACTTCTCATATCCCTGATCACGGTAAATCTCATTTTTGTTCTAAAAGAAGGTGAATTCCTTAGTGTATTACACTGAGATTCAAAATATATTAGATGTTTAAAAGCCTATTGTGGACGCCTTTTAGTTGCTTAACAAAAAATGTGGTACGCCATTTGCGATCCTTCTTTTATTTTCGTTGTACGCCATTTGCTTATTATATATTGTTATTAATTCTTCTAACCTACCTTCATTGTCGACGTCTGGTGAAAGATACAGATCCAAGTGCTTAACTATAGATGGACATCAACATATGGTGATTTGGTTAACCATGTTTGAAGGCCATCTGTACCTGCCTTGCAGCCTTGTGCTTAATTTATCAGATAGTGGTCAAGTTTAGTATTAGTTTTGTTCAGACTTGTGGCAGATTAGTCTTATAGGTGCTCAGCAATTTTTATTTCAAGTACGGTCTCCTTCTCATCTGCACTCCTGTCTACCAGATGACCCCTAGGAGAGTTCAAGCTCTCCTTTTTTATTTCAACTTTGCAAGTATGAATCTAAATATACTCCATCAATCTGACTTCTCTTTTCAAGTATTTCCTAATATTTCCATGTTTTTTTTTCTGGTACAGTAATAATATTCAGAGTTGTATTGGAGTGAGCCACCTAGATGTGTTGTGTCATGCATATGGTCATGGCCTTATGCAGTGCCGGTCCTAGGATTTTAAGGGCCCTCTGGCGATCTCGTCGCAACGGCCCCTCTTGACTATGTATAAAATCTTATAATATATATGCACTAATTTTACTTGCAAAATAAAAGCAAATTCAATAACATATTTTTAATTTAACATGTCTGATAATTATCGAGGAACAATATAGATTAAGCAATATATTTGTAGATGTATAATAATTATTAGGTAACATTCAAAAATTCTAACACCTAAATTAGAAGAAAAATATGATTATATGGGTACAAAGTACTAGAAGTCTGGAATACTATACAAATAATTAATTTGAATTAAAAATAAAAAGAAAAAAAATACTTTGGGCCTAAACAACTAATCGGTGATCGCAATTCGTAAGAAGCCAAGAATCAAGATGTCGTTGTCGTGGAGCCCTGCCTGGTCGCCGTCCTCGTGCGCCGTGTCCGTGTCTCCGGTAGTCTAGCTCTTCGCGGCGGCGCGGCTCGCCAGCTCCGCGTGTGTAAGGCGCACGTCGCGAACTCACGATCAGAGTGTGCTGTGTGCAGCGTGACTCCTCGCCTCCTCTCTACCCGAGGGCCGTGGGGAAAAGGAAACTAGTAAAGAAATGCCGATATTATCTTTTTGGGCCGCCTGGCCAGTTCTATGTCTCTCTTCTCATTAGTTTGCTAATGCCTAATGGACCATAGGACCTGGGGGTTTGTAAACCTGGCTTTGACCCTCCTCCATTTGGGCCCTCGGCTGTCGCACCTCGTGCCCTACCCCTAGGGCCGGCACATGCCTTATGGGTGTACCATGTATGTAAAATATTTATATATTGTTTAGTGGTGGTCTTTATGACTTTCATCAGCGGCGGCGCACACAAGAAAGCCGAGGGCGACGATGACGAGGACGTCGGCGAGGGAAGGGAGGAGGAGATGGTGCACATTTGCTGTGTGTGCATGGTGCGCCACAAGGGCGCAACCTTCATCCCCTGCGGCCACACCTTCTTCCGCCTCTGCTCCCGCGAGCTCTGGGTCAGCCGTGGCAACTGCCTGCGGCCACACCTTCATTGATTATTCAAGTATGTTTGTAAGTTGCAATAAAATGGTACAATATTACGCAATGTGTGGGTATTGTAAAATGTGTTGCATACATATTGTAAAAGTGAGGAAGAAATGCTTACAAGTAAATTTTCTTCATTATTCTTGCATATATAATATTGACAGTGCTACAGTTTAGGAATCCGATTGGCTATGAAATTTGAAAATATGTGAAAGAAAGCCAAGACGGAGAGACTTGGTTCTAGGGTCTTCAATTCAGCAAAGAACTCTGACTATGTAGGTTTAGTTTCACGGATTCTATATCTTTTGTTCTGAATCACTCTGGTCAAATTTGTAGGTTCAATGAAATCAAATAAGGAGGAGGAGGATCAAGCCTCCTATTGCCCTTGTTGAGTAGTATTTGTGTGCTACATCTTGTTTTTGAAGTGATGCATAGACGGGTTAGATATGCGACAAATTATTTTAGATACTTTTTTTGTCAAATGGTTCTATCTTTATGTAACTCTGTTTGTGTAATATTTGAGTATTTGTCCACAAGTTAATCTCAAGAAGGCTATGATGCTATATATAGACACAGAGCATTGAAAATTTGGATAGCAGGTTGTCATCTAATCAGTGTCCTTTTTATCAGGTGTATTTCCAGTTGTATGCATGTCTCCTTGGGTGGCTTATGGCTAGAACCAATTTACTTTCGAGGAGGGCATATGTGTCGTCTATATACCTTTTTTTAAACAAATATATACCTTGTACATATGAACAAATGCAAAGTTGAATTGATACTTTTTGTTCAGCATGATTTGTGGACTCATACACGATGAGTGTTGTGGGTTTGCGTTTGTTTGTGGGTTCTGACATGGCACGGCCCGGGTGGGGCTGTGCATGAGGGCCACCTGGAGCTGCCGATGTCGGGTGAGGGGCGGGGTAGCTGCGGCGCCACACATCGCTGGGGCTCGGCCGAGGTGGTGCGAGACAGGCTATAGTGGCCTAGGGTGTCCGCCATCATTTTAGTCTTTTAAGAAACTTATGGATAGTTTTCTCAAAAAGAACTTTAGAGGTCATACAATGTATATTTCTCTTCTTATGTGTTGTTGTATTATAATTAGCGGAGTTGCAATGTAATTATTGAAAAAGGTTTATACGGTGAGTATAACATACTTTTGTTTTAAGGTTTTGTGATAGATTTTTTAAGACACGCAGTATTACCCATGTGACAGGCACTAATGTTTATAAATATACTCGAACCTGGATACATGATGGTATGGAGATGCGGCGGAACATATTCGTGGTTTTATTGGCGCACGAAAGAAATGAATATCGGATATTTCTTCCCGCCGATATAAAATATTATCTTAGCCGCATCAAAGAAAGGTCTATAAAGTAGAGTTTGTGAGCCTGCGACGCCACGCTTTCCATGACTGTGTTAATTTCACGAACTTCGCTTTTTGGATTAAATGTCACTTTAACGTCGGTATTTAATTTCACGATATTGTTATCTTATCGTGCGATCCATATGTTTTTAGTATAAAACTTTAGCTGTCCCGTAGCAACGTACGGACACGCTACCTAGTTTTTAAAAGAAGAAGAAGATCTACTCATCAATTTCAATATGTGTATGTCGCATTTCCTCCCTGAAATGATTTCACATCAAAACCATTCTGTAGATACATGTTTCTGCTCGGTTCTCCAGCAGTATCCTGGCCAGTTTCAGCAACCACGGATTGGCACTCCCAGTGGCCACTGGCCAGGACACTGCATCATCATCCATCAGCTAGTACCTCCTGCAGCTGTAGCCGGGGAAACCGATCCAAATCAGCGGAGACGAAGTGAGTGCGTGAGCTTTGGCCTTTTGGATTTGGTGATGCCAGTACTTATAGTAGGAGTATCTAGAGAGCCAGAAGAATTTCCTATCCTGCGGTGACTCGACTTGGAACGGAAGGCACAGGACAGAGCTCATCTGGCCGACCTCTACTCATGGGCGTTAGCCTACCAGTACCAGTCTACCACTGGCGTAAAGCGCACACGAAAAGGGTGTGTGTCGTTGCCATGCTATTGCAATTGCCACCCGTCATGATTGAAAACACACACACACACACACATTTCGCTCAGTTTTGTGACATGGGAACATTCTGTATGTCGCTCAGATCAAATAATGGTCAATAGAGACTACCCGATTGTTCGCTCGATTCGCTCGACGCGTTGCAGCGATGGATCTACATTATCTTTTCATCTTAAAATAACTGCACATCGCTTTTTGAAAAAAGTAGTAGTCTTTTTAGGTCTATAAGCAAGTAGATAATAGAATAATCATGACATATATTTTAATAGTGAATTTTTATTTAGAAAAAACTTTTGAGGAACGAGGTGTGCAATTATTTTAGAAAGGTGGAGTATGTGCTCCAGATGTGCTCAAAGTTTGGCTTATCAAGACTCAAGAGCTTGACTGATGCAACACATCGCTACAGCCCTCTTGTCCCCCTTTGCTACAGTGTAGAGGCATGCCCTCTTGCCAACGAGCCTGTTGATCCATCCTGGCTCCGAAGGTATAGTGGACCGTGGCTTGTTGTCGGTGGGAGGGGAATGACCTCCAGGCATTGGCAGCGAGGCGGCGACACGGATATTGGCATAGTTGCACAGGAGTTTGCCCCCCCATCCGCGGCTTTAACGTTCTACACTGCCAATGCCGTGGGTAGTAGTGTGGATATGAGTTGGGTGGGGGTGGAACTACCGGCATGGGATCCGTGTGGGGTTTGCGAAGTACGTGTCTTGTCTCCTTGCTCTGCGCTTCCATGCAATGTGGGGATCTCTGTTCTTCGTCTTCTAGGAGTAGCAGCAGCAAGTATGTAGTATAGATGTCTAAACATGCAGGATCTAATAGGAGACACGAGGCCCGCCCCTAAGGCCCGACCGAAGCACAATATGTCATGTAGGCTATGGTCGTGTTTGGCGCGAACTTAGGCTCGTCATGCTCGCCGAGCATGACCCGTTTAGGGGGTAGGATTGCTAATGAATGGTCCATCTCATGGAAACCAAACTATGAAAACGTTGGTCGGCCCACTCCCCTGTTTTCACACCACATACCTCCCTTTGTCACAACACGACTAAACTTGTATCATGTCGTGCCTAGGCCTCGAGTTGAGCAATGTGGTCTGTGGGTGGCACGGCACGATCTGGCATCCTACTCGTGCCAACTAGGTCCAACATCTGTGCCTTGTCGGGCCGTACCGTCCATTTAGATTTTTTATTTATTTTAACATTTTTTGTAAACTAATTTTAAATCTAACACTGTTTTTTTTCTTCAAAACTAACACTTTTGGCCGCGTCTATTGCCATGGCGCGGCGAAATGCATGTGCCGCGCCATGCATGGTGGCGTGGCGGGTGGCTGACATGGCGACGACCGGAAATGCTGACCGGTGACGTGGCAGGGCTTACCGCGCCACCGATCTTGGCGCGGCTCTGCCACGCCCTGATCGGTGGCGTGACAGAACCGAATGAAAGGCCCGCGGCCAGTCCCGCTGCCCGAGCAGCAAGCCCACCTGGCCGCCACGCCCGCCGCCGCGCCAGCCAGCCCGCCTGCCCGCTGCCGCCCGCGCCTGGCCGCCGCGCCCGCTCGCACCGGTCGCTGGCAGGGCCTGCACGCCACCGAGCACGCCGGCCGCCGCGCGACGAACGACGGCACGCCACGGCTGCCGGCCACCCGCTGCGCTGGCTGCGCCCGCACGCCGGCGCGCCACCCCCTCTGGCACGCCATGGCCGTCGGCCGCCCGCTGCGCCCGCACGCCGGCGCGCCACCCCCTCCGGCCACGCACGGCGGCTGGCCGCCACGCCCGCCGAGGCCAGCGCCCGTGCCTCTCGGCCCGGTCTAACGCGCCACCGCCGCCGAGGACGAGCACCGCTGCTGCGAGGTACTCCTCTAGTGTATTTGTTGATTGAATCGACATTGTTAGTATAGTAAGTTAGTAAAATAAATAAAGTTAGTATAATTAGTAAAGTATAGTTAGTAAAGTTAGTTAGTTTAGTTGGTATAGGTAATATAGTAAGTTAGTATAGATAGTAAAGTTAGGTAGTTTAGTTAGTACAGTTAGTGAGTCTAGTTATACATTGGATTTAGTCTAATTAGTTGTTGTAGTTAGCCTTGTATAGATGTTAATATTAGATTAGTTAGTATAGTTATAGTTAGAATAGGTATTAATATTACTATGGACATTACGTACGACGATTTCGATGACTTGATGGAGTTTCTTGAAATGCTTTTGCAGATGGATTGTTGTGTTAGAGTTTTATACGGAGGAAGTGTTAGGAGAGAAGATGGTATATTTGAGGATAAGGAAGAAAAATTGGAATGGTTTGATAAACCTCCTAGCTTCAACGACCTTTGTGTCCGTTTGAATGCAAAGTTTGGCGGTGATTTCACACTAAAGGGGAGGTTTGATACTGGGAAGACTATGGCACACTATGTCCTCATGCCCTTGCGCGACCCTGCTCACTGGTCCCGCTACACTAGGGTGCTCCAAGGTTCCAATGTACCCATGGCTGAGGTGGTGATGGAGAATGGGTACAGGATGCAGGGTGTTCAGGACGGCCCGTCTATTGATGGTTTTGGAGGCAATGAACAAGAATTAGGGGTCGAAGGGGAAGCAACTCAGGATAATATAGATTTGGATGGTCAGTTGACGCAGGAGTAGTTTCATTCAACTGCAGTAGGCTGTATAAGCAATGACTTCGATGTGAATGAGTTCGAACGGGAAGAGGAGCAGGAGCAGGAGGACAGGATCGGTGATGTAGTTAGCAGTGATTCAGACGATTCTGATGATGACCAAGGAGGTACAGATGCTATGCCAACACCGGTTGATGCCATGCCAGTACCGATTCATGCTATGCCATTACCAGTACCAACTGAGGTACTTCATGCTATGCCGGCTCAGGGTAGACTAGTCACAGATTTGCCAAAGGGTGGTACCCCCTATGATTCATGGGGTAGAATAGGAGGCGCTTCGCAGTACGTTCCACCACCACCTTACACAGCGACTGAACTTGAGCAACTAAGGTCGATGAACGTACCTTTCAGGGGCGTTCCAAACTATAGGGATGTCAGCATGACCGATATGGCAGTTTGTGACACCGATCATATATTGGGGCTCGTTGATGACAATAACGATATTTCGGTGACTTCTTTACAACAGTCCATATCTGGATTCGTTAAGTACGATGTGAAGTACGGAAAGGCTTGGCATGCTAAGCAAATTGCCCTAGCAATTCGATGGGGTAGTTGGGAGGAAGCGTACAATAGGGTGCCCGCATCTTATGTGCAATGCATTACTACAACCTTGGCTTGAAATAGTTTGTGGACACTGGAGGGATGTGTTTTTAGGACCCATTGAGGCATGTCCTCTATCGTGTGTTTTGGTCGTTCGCGCAAACGGAACATGCATTCCAGTTTTGTCGGCCAGTCGTACTTGTTGATGGCACTTTCCTGACAGGAAAGTACAGGGGCACCTTGATGATGGCTGCTGCTATTGATCCTGAGGACCAGATATTACCCATGGCTTTTGCTTTGGTAGAGGGAGAGAACAATGAATCGTGGCCATGGTTCATGCGGCTTCTACGTGTACAAGTGCTTGGCCCATCTCGCACTATATGTTTGATTTCAGACCGTCACCCAGGGCTTCTTAATGCTGTAGCTGAGCATATAGATGGGTTCCCGCCTCTAGTGCATAGATTGTGCATGAGACACTTTGCCGCTAATTTCTGGCGGCGTCAGCGGAAGCAGGAGGTATGTGACAAGGTAAAGGCTCTATGTTGTGTACGTATAGAGCACCAGTTCAAGGAGACAAAGAGAGAACTAGACAAGATGGTAAATGAAGCAGGAAAGGCCTGGTTAGAGGCGCAGATGGAAGAGAAGGTTCAGTGGGCGTTAGCATATGATGAGGGGGGTTTCAGGTATGGTATCATGACCACTAACTCCTCGAAGTCCTTCAACCATGTATTCACCGGAGTTCGATCGTTGCTTGTGTCTAGAATTGTTGAGTTCTCCTTTCATAAATGCAATGAATATTTTGTCAAGAGGTGGGAACTTGCGCAGAGGAATATAACTGAGCAGGGGCATTTTGGAAATGCCAGAGCTGAACATTTGAAGGAGGATGAGGAATTGGCCAAGCAGCACACCGCCGAGCCGTATGGACCCCGCCGCCATATCTTTAGTGTATGGGGCAAGGGTGGCACAAGCTTGGGCGGCGAACGTTATGGTGGACGAAACTACCGAGTTGATCTTGAAAAGGTAGAGTGCAGTTGCAACGTCCCTCAGATCATGCATGCCCCTTGCTCTCATATAATCACGGCCTGTAGGGTTCACGGGTACAACTATGAGGATCTGCCATATATGTCACCCTTGTATCTCCGTTCGAACACCGTTAGTATTTGGGAGATGAGCTTCGAGCCATACCTTGACCCGACATAGTGGCCACCTTATAATGGTTATGACTACATGCCGCATCTAGATCTAATGAAGGTAGGGAAGGGTAGGAGAAATAAGAAGCGACTCAAGGGGGACATGGACGCTATGAGAGGGTACGACGAAGACATGTACGGAGGGGGAGACTTCAACGAGACCCGTGGCAGGAATCTTTGCTTCCTTTGCAAAGAATCTGGTCACAAGGCTAGCAGGCATAGAAGACGAGGGCAGCAGGTGCTTTCATATTGTGTTCATATTGCATAACAAGTAGTTTAAATTTTGCAATGCTACATAATGTTAAATTGAATATTGTTAATTTGAATACTCTAACCCTTTGTATATCAATTTGTAACAGGATGGCCCCTCCCATGCTGCACCAGATGTACCCCCTTCTTGAGGTGGAGTACGACAACCCCCTTCTTCCACCGGATGATGAGGTTTCGAAGAGGCATTCGAGGGATCCTTACATTCCTGGGACTTAGTTCGTTATGTCGTACTTATGTCGAACGAATATTGTCGTCCGAAACTTGCAGACTCATGAACCGATGAAAATGTTATGTAGCAACTTGTCGTCCATTTATCTGCTTCATATTCGTTTCAACTTGCGCACGGTCGCGGCAGCAATTGTAGTTGTTTACAGCACCTGTAGTTGTTTACAACACCGACAGCAGCTCCCGTTCAGTTGCAATTGAGGCTGGTCGGTTTCTGTCCGCGTCCAGGTGCTGCCGCGCCGTAAGGCATGGCGCTTCACTGTCGCGCCGTGGGCTATGGCGTGGCAGAACCTGGGCTATGGCGCGGCAGAACCGTGGGCTATGGCGCGGCAGTATTCGAAATAATTTGACTCGATTACGTTCATTTTATAAATTCTCAACGTATGATACAAACGGATGGGATCACTTAAGATCGATCATGGGTAATCCGAGTACATGATATATGGGTACAATACATCAATAGTTCAAATGGAAAATAAGACAACACAATGAAATTTCTAGTACATAGCTACATTGATCATTAATAAAGCATGGAATTAACAGATGACACAATCAAAAACCCTAAGTCAGAAACATACTGAGTAAGCAACTCGTCGTCCGAGTACCAATCCTCAACCACAACCCTGTTGTTGTGGCTACGCTCACCTGCATTGCCCTGATCTGCCTTTCGCCTATAGTAAGCGGCCTCCGCTTCATCTATGGCCTGAGACAAGAACGTGTTCTCTTCCTTCTACGCCTGTAAGCCTACCTCTGCTAGAGCGATGAGCCCGCTCAGTCTGCCAGTGTCGTCCTCAGCCTCCTTCACCTGCAAGCCTGCCTCTGCTAGAGCGATGAGCTCGCTCAGTCTGCCAGTATCATCCTCAGCCTCCTCCGCCTACAAGCCCGCCTCTGCTAGAGCATGAGCTCGTTGAGTCTGGCAGTGTCGTCCTCATCCCCGTCCCCCTCATCAGACAACACAATCGATGATTCAACGATGCGACCAGCTCGCTTTCTGTGCTCATCTAACTTCTTTTCCTCGTACCTTGCATGAGCCACCTCTGCAGCATGTTCCTCGCTGCATCCAATCTCTTCATGTATAAAATGCAATCAGTTAGCAACGCGATTATATTACATTTAAAATCAGGCAATGAAAAAAGGCTTTCAAGCACTCACTGGCACATAATACAACAACATGCTCATTCAAGACCTGCATCTGTACTCTTGTCTTCTCCCTTGCCTCCTTCCTTGCCCTCTCATCCTCTAACGTCATCCGTCTCTCCAATCCCTATTTGTCAAGCCCAACATCGATCGGGTTACAAATACCGCACTGTCTAGCAAACTCACGCATCTTGTCTTTGTGATGTTTAACGAATAGGTTAACGTAGTCAGGTCCGTATCCCCTCTTCTGTGCAATTACTTGCTTCCCCTTCAGTTCATCCAAGAACTTAGCTTGACCATCATAGCATTCCCACCTGCATTTTCTAGTGCTCTGTTTAAACGAAAAATTATATCTTATATGGTTTAGCAAAAGAAATAAAATACGATTTCCTGGTTACCACAAAAATAACCAACCTTATCATAGTCAACCATATGGCCGCAATAATAGCCTATTCCGAGCTCCGAAGGGACTAGACCGGAAATCGCATAGACTTTGCACTTTGCACTTACTTCGTGCTTGTTTGGACACACAAACTCCAACGTATTCTCAAGGTTTATTACAGCTCAATCTCCGCAATCGCATAGAGAAGGTTCCTCGAGTCGTCTAACTGCGGCTAAGTGCTTCTCCTTAGCCGTCATTGGAGGGGGGTTAGGGGGAGGTGAAACCCACCGCTCGAAGTGCTCTCGTGGATGTCGCCCTCTCCACCAATCGTCGAAAAGGAGGTACTGGGTCAAACTTGTCTGCACCGTCGATCCACTGAAAGAAAAAGCACCCCTCATGGACCTACACGACAAAATTCCAACAAAATATTAGTAACCTAGTAATACAAATTAAGAAAAAAAAAACATACGGAAACAATTACTTACATTAAAACGACTGCATGTGTAGAAGCAACGAGCCGCTGTGTCCGGATGTCTCGATTGAAACATTTCGGCCGGACGACCACAATCACAGTTAGGGACAAGGAGGTCAGGAGGGACAGGGGCATCTTTGTTAGATTCGTCGGGGTACAATTCTCTAGGACGACCTCGTTTTCGCCACAACTGCTCCCGAAACATGTTTTCCATCTAATAAAAACGGTTCAAATTAAACATCAATCAAAATAACGTAAATTATTGTAAAATATAATCATTTGCATTGCAACTAAAATAATATAACCAACACTTATAGAAAAAAAATATACATGGTAAACATATTTCTAACTAAATAATTAACCTTAACATTGACAAAATCAAACTAATATCTTCCTCCAAACCGTAGTCCATAGTTCACAAACATAATTTTTCCTCCTAACCTTAACTCACATTCATAATATTCCTATCCACCATTCAAACGATAAAAAGTGTGTCACCTTGAACGAGGCCGAGGAGGAAGGGAGGCGGCCGGGGAATGGAAGGGAAGGGAGGGAGGCAGGCAGGCTGGCGCTGGCGCGGGCAGGCGGGCTTGCTGCACGGGCAGGCGGGCCTTTTATTCGGCTCTGCCGCGCCACCGATCAGGGCGCGGCAGAGCCGCGCCAAGATCGGTGGCGCGGCAAGCCCTGCCACGTCACCGGTCAGCATTTCCGGTCGTCGCCATGTCAGCCACCCGCTGCGCCACCATGCATGGCGCGGCACAGGCATTTCGCCGCGCCATGGCAATAGGCGCGGCCAAAAGTGTTAGTTTTGAAAAAAAAACAGTGTTAGATTTAAAATTAGTTAAAAAAAGTGTTAAAATTAAAAAAAATTCTCCATTTACACTGCTATATGTCTGCAGTTATCCAAGAACAGGATTTCATCCTGGCCGATGGATTGTCGATGCATTTTTATCCCATCTCTCGCGGTGGGTTTCAATGGCGGCTCTAGTGTGGCATATGGTGCTGTTACTGTTATCGGGGTGGCGGTAGAAACCTTTCTTCCTCGGGCTGTTGTTACCAAAAGCAGCTCTGACGATTTCCTCCAGGCGGTCGTGCAAGCATCAGAAATTCAGTAGGGCGTACTCCCTCCATCTCTAAATGTTCGTCGCTACGATTTGCATGCCGATAACTTTGACTTGATTTATAGAAAATACGTGCAATATTTTTATCTCCAAATAAATTTATTAAAAACTAGATTCAAATATCTATCCAATAATACTAATTATGTATTATAAATATTAATAATTCTTAATATATATTTAGTCAAAGTTATTTCTCAGGAAGCGAAAACGACATACATTTAGGCACGATTGGAGTATAGAGTTCTGTTTCGTTCTTTTACTTTCTGTATAGAGCCCTTCGAGGTGAATGCTATACTCTGTACTGTTTTTCTTGGTTAATGTATTCAGACATCCCCCTCAATAAAAAAGACTCAAGAGCTTGGCTCCTGCCTCCTGCTCATTGGTGGACTTAGGAGCGTTGTAACGCTATTTCTGAGAGGAGTCGGCTACAACATCAGCATCAGAAGCTGAATTGATGGTGCACGGATACTTGGCTTGAGGTGAACCTGATTGAACAACTGATGAACCCGTGCTTCTTGCTGGTAATACTATACTTGAATTAATCTGCTTCCAAGTACACCAGGGTTTACATCTGGAGTGGAGTACGTTTTGGTTTCTGGGCTGACAAGTCCGACTGGTGCTGGTTTGTTGTGAGATAAAAACACTGTTGGCTGACTGATAAGCTCTGACTGAAATCAACAAGCGAAAAGGCTGAAAGTGGTAACCTGGACTGGCTAGCCATAATTTGCTCGATATGACGATATGGATCTGAAGGTTCAGATTCCAGTGCTCACGGTCATTTCTGCTTAGCTTGCACTCTACTCCCTACCTGTGATGGAGCCATGGAGGATCCGTACCGTGGATTAAACCTCAATTAAGGAGTTTCTTCTCAAATTATGGTTTTCTTTTTAACAATTTTTGCTAAATCTGGGTATGGATATATTCCGGTACAAATTTTAGAAGTCATAATGCATTGTATTTAAGAACGAAGGGATATCTAACCAATTTCAGTACCAAAAATAAGGAGTCTGATAAAAGAACTTGGCCCTCACTAATTAGTTAGTTTAGTTGTGAACTTGCTTGATTTTCTAGCGATGCATAGTTTAAAAGGCATGAATGCATGTCACTGATTTCGGCTACCAATTATAAATGTGTTTAAAAGGTATGCATAGATGTGCACTACTACATAAACTCCATCATCACCGTTGGTTCCGAACACCTAATCACTGCAAGATTTGAGCCTCGGTGGTGAAAGTGGATGGTGATAATAATCTTCATAGCAATTGGTTTCAAACGATGGTGAAAATGATGATCATCACCGGCTCGTTATACAAACATGTGGTGATAATAAAAAAAGAAACAAAAAAAATCAGCTGCTAACAACAACCAATGCCCACACCATTGTCGTCTCCTTGCCGAGAGTAGCCTTTGCTCCGAGCTCGATTTGACTCCATCCCCCTCGGTCTCTCTTCCTCCGCCAGACCTTCCTTATCCACTATTTGTCGGGATCGCATCCCTTTTAAGTCGGTAATAACCTAACTAGGTAATCTTCCATTGACTACACTTAGCTAGATCATCTAACTCGATCGGTCATTCTGGTGCGCTACCCATATAGCACACTAATGTCTGACCTTCATCTAGGATAAGGATTCACGATACGACTCATATCATGTTCACATCACATATTAAAGGAAGTTTTGTCTCATACTTAGTCACAACCCATCACATAGAGTACTAGTGGAAGTCTTTTAGTCAAACAACATAAGTTTTTGATACACGCTTATAGATGTGACATCTCCATAAGCCTACGCCACGCAGGGCTTACATCCACGCAGGTGCATTCCATACGGCGTCGAGTGCTACTAAGGCTGTGTTTAGTTCGTGAAATGAAAATTTTTGAATGTCATAACGGATGTTTCGGGGATGTCGGAAGGAGTTTTCGGATACTAATAAAAAAACCAATGTTTTCCTAAACGGTAAACGGTCTTTACACGGTCGCCCTTCGTTTAGCGTTTAGACTATTTACACGGTGTTTAAACAAAGTTAAACGGTCTAAACGGTTTTGTACTTTTAAAAAATACATATAATTATATATATGCATGTAAAAAATCAAGTATTCTAGCATTTATATATATTTATCCTAGTAAAAATTAATTATTTTGGTATGTATATATATTTATGCATGTGAAAAGAACCAAATATAGATATTTATGCATGTAACATATCAAGTGTACACATTTATAAATATAATAAACTTAAGTATACAAATTTATCCATACAAAACAAAACTAGATTTACCTCGTGTTCGCCTAAACGACCGTTTAAACAGCTGTTTAGCCCGTTTAATGCTGTTTATCTCTGTTCCGTTTAGACCGTTTTTTTGACCGTTTAAACGGTCAACCGTTTAATTTCCGTTTACCCCATAAACAAAACAGTTTACCACCGTTTACCGTTTACGGACCGTTTAAACAGCCGTTTAATCCGTTTAGGCGAACACTGAAAAAAACTAATTACATAGCTCGCCTGGAAACTACGAGACGAATTTATTAAGCATAATTAATCCATCATTAGCGCATGTTAGTATTGTAGCACTTATGGCTAATCATGGACTAATTAGTCTTAAAACATTCGTCTCGCGATTTTCAACTAAACTGTGCAATTAGTTTTTTTTTGTCTATATTTAATACCCCATGCATGTGCCGCAAGATTCGATGTGATATTAAGCTGAGACTTGAGACCGGAGACAGTTAGAACTGCTCCTACCGTACAACCTTCACAAAAGCGGTAGTCTGAACCTGAAACCTTTCCAAAACTAGCGGAACCATTGCAGGCGCCCGAGGCGCGCTTCGCATGTGCGAATGCGTGCACTAGCGCTGCACGTACGGCGACGGTCGGCGCCGCGTCCAGCACATGGATCCGCGAAGATGGACCGACGTGACTCTCTGACCGCATCTCTATCTGCAGGTACCCTACCCTCTTACTGATGTGAGATGTACCCCCAAGCAGCGTCAACTCGTACTGTTGTAGGCCGGAAGGCGTCTGATCGACCGTGTCGTCATGTAGAGTCTCCTACTCACTGACAGTGACATTGCCTCTATTGGCGCTAGCCGAGGACCGCCGTGCCCGTGCTACGCAACCGGCCTCGCATGCCATGCCACCAGGCATATCGATGCAGGCACCTGTCAGTGTGGCGCCCTGCCCCTGCCCGGCCGGGCCAGGCCATCGCGCTGACCGTCCGGCATCACTTGGCGTGCGCTGTGCTGTGCATGCACGCTCAAGCTGAGAGAGAGCGCCGCGCCGTACGGGCCGAGACGCGCTTTGACGCTGCCTTTGTGCGTGTACGCTTGCGTGCCCCGGTACTGTCTGTGCGCGGAATCTCAAAGATAGCTAGCTAGGTGGTACCAGTGCGTGGTTGCACTGCGTTTGCGAGCATGTATAGAAATGCATGCCCAAATATTCGAGGGACCACAAGTCCACGGAACATTGCTGTGACCGACTTGTATTGGCCAGCATCTCGATCTTTAATTCTTATTAGCGTGTCCAGCTTTAACCTTTGATTGGAGAACTCGCGTCACATGTACGTACCACCGTATTGTGTACTCTATATCGAGGGCACACGCAGGCAAATACGGTACTGGATATACAGGACCACAAAAAGCATGCGTGCGTGCTGGTTTTAACAAATGCCACTACGCATAGGCATGATCGTCGTCGTCGTCGTGCGGCGGTCGAGATGCAACATGTTGGCATGCATGTGGGAGTAAATTAGAGCGGAATGAAGGAGTACGAAGCGAATCCGAATTCTGTTAGCGTCGTCGTCGCATGCGTAAGTGCGTGACGACGCGCGATAGGCGCGAGACCTACTAGCTAGCTAGTACAAGCTGACATTAATATAGCAAGGCCATGTTTAGTTCACCACCGATTTGTCGCCGTCCGAAAAACCGGACACTGTATCTACACTGTAGCGTTTTGTTTTTATTTGGTAATAATTGTCCAATCATTGACTAATTAGGCTCAAAACGTTCGTCTCGCAAAGTACAACCAAACTGTGCAATTAGTTTTTGATTTCGTCAACATTTAGTACTTCATGCATATACCGTAAATTTGATGTGACGGGAAATCTTCTTTTTGCATAGTGCCAAATTCTAGAATTTGGAGCAACTAAACATAGATAGGCGACGGCCTAGCTGTCTCACGCGTCTGCCAGGCGTGTTTTTGTAAAAATTACAACACGGAGACGGCTTCAGAGAAACGCCCGTTGTACGTGCCCGTTGTTGCCAAAAGTCTGTCGAATGATAGGTTTCTCCGCTAGCCGAACTTGCGGGGTGGTGGGGAGATATATATATATATATCTCTTCAAAACGAAGTCCGTTTTTGCATGCTGCCTGCCTGATGATCAAATAGTACTGTAAGGCCAGTCTCAATGTCAATTTATGTCAGAGTTTTCAACGTACTCATATTTTAAAAACAGTACAGAAGAGTTTCATCCTCATTAAACTCTCTCTAGTCCCATAAAACTCTTATCATCTCTCTTTATTAACACAGTGTCAGGTCAACGTATTTAATGTCCATAAAACTCCATGAAATTCTCATTAAAATTGGCCTAAACACGAATAATATCGTTTGGCCCGCACCACAAGGTTTGTGTGTGTCCCAAAGGAGATTCCGTGCATTTCCTTTTTCTCGGCGCGCGGCGGTCAAGCATGATGCATGCTCACATGGATTTTTTCCCCATTTCCCTGAGGATTCATTCCGTTATTGTTTTATGCATCTCCATTCATGGCATATGATCTATTTCCCAATTTTCGTCACGGATTGAAAACGAGTATGCTTGCATAATCAGTCGTCTGTTCGCTTGTGCGGTAGCCAAATTAGCTGCTGCAACCAGCCGAGCCGCTGCAGCTTCTGGCAAGATCGAACAGGCGACCCAATATACACAGACGGCCTTGTTGTTACACTACACACACTACTCTAGAAGCCATGACAAAACTATCATACGTATGTCCTGTGCCGAACTCCAAATAAAATCATGCAAAGCAACGTGCTGTGTTATATAATAGATCAAGGATTTTTTTATACATGCACACACGACACACCATCTATGGTGCGTCCTAGCACTACGGGAAAAATGTGATTTGCCGAGTGCAAAATTCTTTGCCGAGTGCTAAATTTTGGACACTCGACAAAGACCTGCTTTGCCGAGCGTCGCACTCGGCAAAATATGGCACTCGGCAAAGAGGCCTTTGCCGAGTGCCAGGCACTCACTCGGCAAAGGCAGGCACTCGGCAAAGATTGGTAGGGGCCTAACGGCATCCAGCGGCGTCCTTTTTGTCGAGTGCCCCCGTTTGGCACTCGACAAAATATTTTTTTGGCCACCAATTTTTTTTGAAGCTTTAGTACACTACCATAAACAACATGTTTAAATTTAGAACATTTTCATTGCCTTTTGGCATATTTCTATAGTTTATTTTGTTTTCTTGAATTTTTTCAGAAAATGTAAGTTTGAACTGCAGGTGCATCGAATAATGGATTACATTCGTTCAAAAAATGTTATCCTTGTTTCTTAGTGTAAATTTAGGCTAAATCCAGGATCTGTCTCGAAATTTCGATCAACGTGCTCATGGGGCAACGCCGCCAACTTGCGTGGGAGTGGTTTTTTAATTGTATAAAATGCGAACGAATTCCAAAAATCATGAAACTTGTCGAGTTGTCGCCGTATCGTATGTGTATGCCGTGGAAAAAATTTGAAAAAGTTTCGAGCACATTGTCACGTACGATGCTCACAAACCAGGACATCTCCACATGAGATCATGGGTAATCTTC
Organism: Miscanthus lutarioriparius; assembly: GCA_904845875.1. Lineage (NCBI taxonomy): Eukaryota > Viridiplantae > Streptophyta > Magnoliopsida > Poales > Poaceae > Miscanthus > Miscanthus lutarioriparius. The sequence goes on from CAJGYO010000012.1 coordinate 28,554,574, forward strand.
TTTGTGTTTTCATCTTTATTTATTTATTCTAACGCTCAATTCTCATTACTTGTAATCATCTTTGTGTTTTCCTCGCAGTCCCAGGCGCACCAAGGCCAGGAATGCAACGAGTTCATGACGTACGCCCTGGCACACAAGGGCAAGGCGACGGCCCCGGAAGTCACCAACAACCCGGCGGACGGGCCCGAGACGTACACCAACGCGAGCGTCCACAGCAAGCTTAGCGAGTACACCTCGGCGGTCCGCAAGCGCCATGGGGAGGACTTCGATCCGGCCACCCAGCCCCTGGACACAGACCTCCTGATGAGGATGGGAGGAGGGAAGCAGCACGGCAGGTACTGGATGGCGGACAACACAGTCGACTCCGCCTCTGTTCCCAACCTCGCCGAGATTCGAGCAAGGAGCACGAGCTCCTCCCTCCCCATACGCTCTCGGCAGCAGAGCTCACAGCAGCAGATGACGAAACTCCAGGTTAGTACTGTTTTATTCGTCGTTCATTGCTTTTACACATCTACCTTGCCTTTGCATTGTTTAAACATTGCGGGTGGAATGTTGCAGGCCGACTTGCGGAGGTTGGAGGCCCAGCAGGTGGCCCAGGCGGAGGCCCATCGGCTGGAGATGGAAGCTGTACAAGCCCAGAGGGTGGCCGAGGCGCAGAGGCTGCAGGACATGTTTAGCTTCATGGTGAGCCTTCAGGCCTTGCCAGGTGTGGTTGTGCCCCAGTCGCTGCTCGCTCTAGTTGTGGCTCCTCCTCCTGTAGGGACTCCGGTGAGTATATATGGTTGTTTATTCCTTTAGCTTGTGCGGCCCTCCTGTAGATACTCATGAATTCGCTTCTCCTTTGTGCAGCCACAGTCTGCGGGTTCGAACCGGATTCCTCAACATGGCCCTTCTCCATAGGCCGGGTGGCCAACTGGCCCTCCTCAAAGTGGCAGTTCACACTCCGGGTGGGGAGGCTGGCAGTAGGTACCGTTTATTTGTTTCTTTTCATGTTGCATGGACTTGTGTTAGACTTAGCCTTATGTTGGACTACTATTAGAGACATATATATTATGATGGATATTGTCATGGATGATGCGAATGTATGTGATGGATTATGGACAATGAATTTGTATGTGATGTATTATGGATGGTGGATGTGATGGGTTATGGATGTGTATGTGATGGAATATGGATGTGTATGTGATATATCCTGTGCTGTGTGTTGATATATATGTGATTTTTTTATTTGTGCTGATGGAAAGCAAAAAACCAAAAAAATAGCATTTTTTCCCTCTTTGCCGAGTGCCACACTCGGCAAAGAGGGCTTTGCCGAGTGACGTGACCATGGCACTCGGCAAAGCTGGGAAGCAGAGACCCAATTTCCCAGCTTTGCCGAGTGCCAGAGCCATGGCACTCGGCAAAGATTTTTTTTAAAAAAGAAAAAATTTCTTTGCCGAGTGCAATAGTATGGCACTCGGCAAAGAATTTTCAAAAAAAAAAAATTTCTTTGCCGAGTGCAATAGTATGGCACTCGGCAAAGAATTTTCAAAAAAAGAAAAAATTCTTTGCCGAGTGCCGCTGAGGTGGCACTCGGCAAAGAGGCCGTCAGAGTTGACATCGGATTTTTTTTTGCCGAGTGCTGACGTGACACTCGGCAAAGGCTTTACCGAGTGTCCGAGATGTGGCACTCGGCAAAGAAACCTTTGCTGACGGGTTCTTTGCCGACTGCTCTTTGCCGAGTGCGGCACTCGGCAAAGCCTTTGCCGAGTACAATAGGGGCTTTGCCGAGTGCCCTAAGCACTCGGCAAAGAGCCTGTCTATAGTAGTGTAGCATACATCCAAATAAGATCGGAGGCATCACTTCGTATAATTTGAAATTAAAGTTTGAGACCTTGACTCTGGGTATACAGGTACTGTAAATAAAATTAACTATACTCAGTTTTTTCATATGTAGCTTCATATTATTTCTATCTTCACCTTAGCAGACCAATAATTTAAGCTTTTAGTGCAAATGGAAGTTCAACTTTGTTGGTCCTATATAATTTCAATTTCGTTTAGTATTCCTAAGGGCAGTCCCAATGAAAGAAACTAATAGTTTCTATAACATAGGATACCGCACCAAAAAAGTACTACTTTCCAACCTATGGTTTATATGAGTAATAATTATTTTCTCTTTCTCTCTCCCAACTCTATCTTCTTCTTCCAATGAAAGTGCGACACGAGTTCCCTAGAAACTGGTGGTTTCTCCCCAATGACGATTTTATGGTTTCTTGGTGCATTTGGTCAAGAGTAGACCTGATTTCTTCATGAGAAAATCATTTCTATGATTTTTGCTCTTTTTCTTCATTAATTACGTTGCCATGTCAGCGTTTTGCCTACGTGGCAAGTCATTTAATGAGGATAGAAAACATCATCAATACATCATTGGGACTGCCCTAAGCTTCAAATCGAAGCACCCAACCAATTGTGGAGTGTTCCGGGAAGGTTTGTATTGTCTGAATCATTCTGGTGAAAACTTTATGCTTAATCTTTGTGGTCACTTGAAAAAGAGAATAGAGTTGGTAGGGACTCGAGGCCTTTGTGGTCTCCTTCTTTCTTGCCGAGAGAGAGAGAGAGAGAGTGGTGGTGGAGAATGAACTAGAGACAAGAGGTGCTATGGGAAATGTGGTCATGCTGACATGTGGGGCGAAAGATGAGGAAATTGTTTCTTAGATAAGAAACTATGTGTATACGGGAAGCAAGATACGAAAATAGTTAAATGATAGAGAAGGAAAACATGTGAAAGGATAAAAATATTTTGAGGAAACTGTCCATTAAAAATATGATTTTTGCCCTAAGCAACTCATAATTTAGAAAGCAGATATGGTCCACATCTTCTCAAACATAAGCCCCATCTGGCAATAAACACATATTAAATCACTGACTCGATCTGGTTTCATCCTGATTTGCCTCAAACCCGTTATTCTCATACCGGACCACCAGTTTAAACCTAGTATTTCTCTGATTCAACGTAGCACGTGTTTTGTGTTACTTGAATGAACTTTCCATTTGTAAATAAGTGAAACTTTTGCCAATTTCTATGTGGAATTCTTTCTTTCTAAAATCTATGTGAAATGTCCAAAATTAAACTAGTTACATTTACTTGTTACTCCCCAATCCAAATTGTAAATTGTTTTGTTCTTTTTAGGTATATATAGATTTTGCTGCACATTTAGATACACATTATGTAAATAGTGAAACTTTTGCCAATTTCTATGTGGAATTCTTTCTTTCTAAAATCTATGTGAAATCTCCAAAATTAAACTAGTTACATTTACTTGTTACTCCCCAGTCCAAATTGTAAATTATTTTGTTCTTTTTAGGTATATATAGATTTTGTTGCACATTTAGATATACATTATGTAAATAGTGAAACTAATGAATATAGAAAAAATATTCAATTTAGAACGGAGGAAGTAGAAACTTCCAATAAAATTTGGTTTCAATTGAACAGAAGCTATCGTCCTTTTTCAAATGAATTAAGATCATCATGGGCCTATACGATCTAGCGCCGCTGTGGCTACAAGTTGAAGCAAACATGCACACCTTCTGTCGGAAAGAGGGCGTCCGATCTTCCGCCAATTTGAAGATAACTTTCGATTTTTGGTTGAAACTTGACACACACAATGTAACTTCCAATCACAAAGATCTGGACTTTACAATCGCAACACCACGTCTACTCAAATTATGAACCGTGCGCTACCCGGTTTACCTCGCCATGATGGCTATGTCGGCGAATCAAGAAACAAGATAGACACATCTCAAATTATTGAAGATTGATTAAGCTCACAAGTTGGGGTTTCACAAATCGATGATTGGCGAAACAGTTTAATGATGGGTTATTCTAAGCAAACCCGACCCTAGGCTGTAACCACTGAATATATAGTCTTTGGAACAACCAAGGACCCATCGACATGTCTCTAATGGACTCTAACACGATACACATGTCCAATTATGGGCGTGTTCTTTTCCATGGGAGAAGGGACTAAAGACTAAATTTTAGTCCCAATTAGTCCATTTGAACCAAATATCAGGGACTAAAACAGGGACTAGGGACTAAAATATAGTAGTCCTTTAGGGGGCTGCTAATTGGGACTAATGGACCCTTTACAGCCCATACCCCTCCCTCTCTCTCCTCCCTCGTAGTCTCTCTCCTCCCCTTTAGTCCCCTTTTAGTCCTTGAAAATAAACACCATTTTAGTTTCTGTTTTAGTCTTTAGTCTTAGGACTAGAGAAAAGAACACGCCCTATATCTAAAAGAAGTGGTCTTATCCATCTCTACAACTAAAATATTCATAACTATTCCGTCCACAGGTGCGACACCAAAGCTGCTTCATATGTCGCTGTTTCGAACAAACACCGGCTAGTAAATTTATAATTGATGCGCGTTAGGCCCGGATGGTGCACTAAAGGACACGAGGTTTATACTGGTTCGGGCCGAACGTCCCTACGTCCAGTCTGCTGCTGCTCGTGTTATTAGTACCAAAAAAGGTTCGTAGTAGGGGGTATAAACGGCCGAGAGAGGGACGAGTCCCAAGTCTCTGATGGAATGGTTGAAAGGGTCGCCGAGAGCTTGGTCGCTGCTCAGCTATGTGTGAAGTGTCATGTGTGTTGAACTTATCCGTCAAGAGTCAATTCCCTTAGTGGAGGGCTCTGCCCTCCCTTTTATAGACCAAAGGGGGGAACAGAGGTTACAGATGGGAGAAAAGAGAAAAACCAGAGGCCAAGAAGCCCCTCCGAAGGTGTTGGGTCCTCCTTTCCTGCTGAGCCAACCTCGCTGACATGGCCAGACGGTGTTAGGGATTGGCACGTTCGCCGGATGCCTGTGTGCTGATGACGCCATGCCCTTACCAGATCAGCAAGTGGTCACGTCCCGTCCTGCCCCTCCGAGCGGCGTGTCGGACAAGGGTGTTAAGCTGTAGCCCTATTGGGAGCGGACGGCGCGGTGACTGTACGTTCGTTACTATAGAGGGCGTGAGTCTCTTTCTGGACCATAGTGGTTGTCGTATGTCTATGTCAGGTTCTGTGTTCGAGGGCTGAAGGCATCGCCTACAACACTATTCGGACTCTGCCATGCCCGGAATGGTCTAAAGCGCCCATCCCGTCGTACCCTGGCGGTACTTTCCTGCCAGGGTGCAGGGCATGGTCCTTGGTGCTGCGTTTGACTCGAATATCATGTTGTACCCTGTGCTCATCATTGTGAAGGCGCAGGGTGTACTCGTCGGGCGAGACGGAGTCTGCCCTCGGCCGTCGGGCGAGGCAGAGCCTTGCCATCGGGGGTCAGGCGAGGCGGAGCCTAGCCCTCGAGGGTCATGCGAGGCGGAACCAGTCTTTCGTCGTTCGGATAAGAAACGCAGTAGCATTCCCATCTGACCGGAAGTGTCAATGTTCGATGGTCATTAGTTCTACCTCATTAGGTACCCCGGTATTAGGTCCCCGATAGAGCCCCCGGGTGATTCGGACAGAATCTCCCGGGGGGTGTTTCGGACCCTTCGTGGGTAAGGCTATGAGACTTCGGTTCTGTCAACTAGATAGCTTTAAGGGGACCCTGGTATCCCGTTCACGGGGATTTCGTCCAGGGTCAGCCTGGCTGAGGCTCGACCGTGGATCGAGGCCCTACTGATGTTCGCGTACCTAGGTGTTAGTCGCCTGTGGGCCTGTCCCTCGCTAGGATGGCCATTGAGACCGTCGGGCCGACCCTTGGGCTTTCTGGGCCCACATGGGCGGGAGAAGAGATTTTCTGGCCCGTATCCCCTCCGCGGGGAAAGAGTCCGATCCGCTCGGGAAGGCGAACCGTTGAAAGGTCCTAATATGGCTAGAGGGGGGGGGGTGAATAGCCTATTTAAGAATCTACAAGTCAACTAGAGCAATTTGATTAGTATGACAAATAGCGTAATGCAAACTTGCTCTAGCTCTACAAGGGTTGCAAGCCACCTATCCAACAACTCTAGTTGCAATGATTACTTAGGCACACAAACTTGCTATGTAATTACCCACTATGAGCTCTCAATCTTGCTACTCTAAAGAGCTCAACTAGATGAATGTAAATAATAAAGCAAGCTCTCAATTCTAATTACACTAAAGAGCTTGTATCAACTAGTTTGCAAGAATATAAATAAGTGAGTAGGGTGATTATACCGACGTGTAGGGGATGAACCAATCACAAGATGAATATATAGCCAATCACAGGGAGAATGCCAAAGACAAGAGACAATCGATTTTCTCCCGAGGTTCACGTGCTTGCCAACACGCTACGTCCCCGTTGTGTCGACCAACACTTGGTGGTTCGGCGGCTAAGAGGTGTTTCACAAACCTCGTCCACACGATAGGACACCGCAAGAACCGACCCACAAGTGAGGTAACTTAATGACACGAGCAATTTACTAGAGTTACCTTTCAGCACTCCACCGGGAAGGTACAACTCCCCTTACAATCACCGGAGATGGCCACGAACAATCACCAACTCGTGCCAATCCTCCACCGCTGCTCCAATCGTCTAGGTGGTGGCAACCACCAAGAGAAACAAGTGAAATCCACAGCACAACACGAATACCAAGTGCCTCTAGATGCAATCACTCAAGCAACGCACTTGGATTCTCTCCCAATCTCACAATGATGATGGATCAATGATGGAGATGAGTGGGAGGACTTTGGCTAAGCTCACAAGGTTGCTATGTCAATGAAAATGTGCAAGAGTGTGAGCTTGAGCCGGTCATGGGGCTATAAATAGAGCCCCAGTGAAATAGAGCCATTGTACGCCTTCACTGGGCTGAGCACGGGCCGACCGGACGCTCCAGTCATATTGACCAGACGCTGGACCTCAGCGTCCGGTCGTGCGATGAGCGCCACAAGTCATTGGCTTCAAACACCGATCGCCCAATTTCAATGGCTACGTAGTTGACCGGGCGCTCCGGTAAAACTGATTGGACGCTGAAGCCCCAGCGTCCGGTCATTTCCAGTAGCTCCCCGAGGCGTATTTCTACGACCGGACGCGTCCGGTCCATCTTGACCGGACACAGAACAGCGTCCGGTGCAATACCCTCGGTACTGCGTAGACCTGTCAGTTTGACCGGACACACGCTGCCAGGGTCTGGTGCTTTCAGACCCAACGTCCGGTCAGTAGACCAACGCCAGCGTCTTTGCGATCAACTCGTTTTCACTTCTAACTTCTTCACCCTTGCTCCAATGTGCCAACCACAAGAATTTGCATCCGGTGCAATAGAAAATAGGCATTCCATTTTCCCGAAAGCGCCGAATCCACCTCCTTTGTAAATGTGCTAACACCACCAAGTGTATCACCTTGTGCACAAGTGTTAGCATATTTTCACAAACATTTTCAAGGGTGTTAGCACTCCACTAGATCCTAAATGCATATGCAATGAGTTAGAGCATCTAGTGGCACTTTGATAACCGCATTCCGATCCGAGTTTCACCCCTCTTAATAGTACGGCTATCAATCCTAAATGTGATCACACTCTCTAAGTGTCTTGATCACCAAAACAAAATAGCTCCTATGGTTTATACCTTTGCCTTGAGCTTTTTGTTTTTCTCTTTCTTCTTTCCAAGTCCAAGCACTTGATCATCATCATGGTATCATTATCATCATGCTATGATCTTTATTTGCTTCATCACTTGGAGTGTGCTACCTATCTCATGATCACTTGATAAACTAGGTTAGCACTTAGGGTTTCATCAATTCACCAAAACCAAACTAGAGCTTTCAACCGTCCAGGGCGATTTTGGTGGGAAAGGATAGGGATCGCGGGCGCGTATCCCGCGACATGATGTGGCGGCATGTCGTGGTGGGCTCAGAGATCGAGGCGGATACCTCCGCCGCCAATCGCCAGAGCCTCCCGCACGAGTACTGCTGCCACCGTCAAGCTTGCATTCGCATCGTAGCCGCCGTCGAGCTTGCATCCACCCCCATTTCCCGTTGTTTCAATGAAGCCGTGGTGTAGATCCAACATTACCTCTCAGCGCCAGGAGGGCCTCGTCCGCCGTGGCCTCCTTCGCCCATTGTTCGCCTTCGTGGAGTGGCTGCTGCCTGGTGATGAGGACAAGCCATCGCCGCCCGAGGGATATGTCGTGTCCTTTGCTCTCTTCCATGAGTGGGGATTCACCGTTCCTGCCCATAAGTTTCTTCGGGGGCTATTGGATTACTACCAGGTGGAGTTGCAGCATCTTAATCCCAATGGGATCCAACATATTGCGGCGTTCATCGCCCTGTGCGAGGGGTTCCTGGGGATTAGTCCTCACTTCCATCTGTGGCGGCACTTCTTCGCTGTCAGTCTGTCAAAGAAGCGGGTCGGGAAGCAGGAGCCGAGCACGCCGATAGGTTGTGCTAGTATTCATCTGCGCAACACCCGGGCGAACGACTACCCATTGATGCGCTTGTCGACCTCCAACAAGGGGTGGCACTCACAGTGATTCTATGTCAAGGACGACGTGACCGCCCCCTTGCCGGTGTACACCGGGCGCCTCATCGAACAGGCTCCGGGGTCGTGGAGGTGGGGTGTCCCAGACAAAGACAAGAAGAGGATCAAGGACCACCTCGTCGCCCTCCAAATTCTAAAGGACAGGGGCATGAAGGGGTCGGGGATCATCGGCGCCTACCACACGTGGAGGGTGGCGCCACTGATGAGCCGCGTGCCCCCCTGTACCTGATGGCACCCAGGGCATCGCTTGAAGGGACGACGCTCGCCGACGGAGCGCTCCCTCCCACCGAAGTGGCGCAGCGGATCAAGGAGGCGATGGAGCCTTCGAAGGACACCACCGGCGTTGTCCTTGACTTCATGTATCCGGTGTCGGGACATCCTCTGATGCGACCGGAACCGGGGTTCATCGATTTCGTAAGTTCTCCTTTCTTGTGTCTTTTTCTTTACTTGAACTTCCGACCCCTTGATGCTGACCTCGGCATAGCGGGACCAGCCGAGGAGTCTTGTCCTCGTGGATAGCCCAGCTCCACAGCCAAAGGACCGGATCCTGGCGGCCATGAATCATATCGCGGCCGACTGGGACAAAAGGACAAGGGAGCTCCAAAAGAAGAAGCGGCTACGGAAGCAGCAAGCGCGTGATCGAGGAGAGGAGATAGGCAGTGATGACGACGATGATGACGAGGTAGCCGCCGATGTGGATTGAGACGTCCTGGAGGATGAGGATATGCTGACAGATGCCCATCGACCCATGAAGGGACCCTTCCCCATCCACGCGGAGGGAAGCGAGTCTTCGAGGCCGGTGGGAGCCGGAGAATCTGCCGCCCCATCCAGGGTGCCGCCGGAGAATTGGTGGATGGGGGGAGACGGATCGGCCACCGCCCCCGAGGTGCTGATGGAGGGGGGCGGCTCTGCTGCCATGCCCCACGAGCTGACGAGGGCGGGCGGGTCCGCCGCCATGCTCGAGGCATCGACGGAGAGGGCCGGTTCCATTGCCGTGCCCTCGGAGATAAGGGAGACGAGCCCCCAGCCCGGGAGCAGGGGGTAGGCTCGAAGCGGTCCCGCCCAGACGAGTCGGGGCAGGGGTCTGGGGGTTCATCCCCAAAATGCTCCCATCGCCCAAAGACGCCAGAGTAGGCCGCTGATTCCCTTGTTTTTCTGCCTTTTTATTTTTCTATTTCGCCCTCATGCCTTTTTCCCTCTTGCAGATTCTTGCGACGGGGGCACTCTCTGGGGCTGGCACCCAAGAAGAGCCTTGCCCTTCAGGCGGGATGAACGGCGCTGCTCGATGTCGCTCCGGTTTCGGGCAGGAGCGGCGCTGATGCTGCGGCCTTGTTGGCTGGTCTAGCGGCGCCCGCGCCCTCGGTGGTTGCCGAGCAGGTGGTGTCTTCCGTGGGGGCCATGGCACCACCAGCAGAGGGTCCGGTGTCGCCGGCCGAGGTGACTGCACCAAGCCAGGAGCAGCCGGACGCAGCCATGGCGGTGTCCAAGGGGGCGGCGTAATCCATGCCTCCGATGGCCCAAGCGACGACGCCCGACGCGGGCCGGACGGAGGAGGACGTGGCCAGAGGGTCCCCAACCCTAACAAGCTAGGCGCAGTCGAACGCAGCCACGGCGGCATCCGAGGGGGCGGCACAATCCGCGCCACCGGCGGCCCAGGCTGTGGCGCCCGAGGCAGGCCGGATGGAGGAGGATACGGCCGAAGGGTCTCCGGGCGTTGTGGCGGTGGTGGAGAGGACCAGCAGGAGGTCGCCCTGGGCCATATTGTCGGGGGGGTAGCCGCTCCCTCGCGCGGGAGGAGCCGCCGCTCTAGTGGATGGCCACCGAGGACCCAACGTCGGCTCTTTTCTTGCTTGACGATGCTGCCGAGAGCATGGAGCGGGAGAATCTTGACATTAGGTTCTTGGCTATGATGGATGCCTTGAGCTAGGCCAGTGGTGCCCTGCGTGAAATCCTCGTTCCTACTCTCCGGGTATCCGCTTGATCTTCTCCATTGTTTTCTTCTTTCTTCGCGTATTTTTGTGTTTTCGTATTTTTGATACCGGTCTTCTTTTTAGTGTATCGTTGCTCGTAGTCGGAACAAATCCCAGCTCCTCCGTGAGCAAAAGGCAGAATGGGACTACCTCACCGAGGAGGCCCGGCTGCGAGGAGATGTGGGCGCGCAGCTTGCTGCCGCCCAGCAATAGGAGGCCAAGGCACGTCGGGACGCGAAGGAGATCCACAGGATGTTCAACGATTTGTCGGTGAGGGTGAAGCTAGACGGGGAGGAGGCCGCCAGGATCCGAAAGGAGCGGGACGAGCTGCTCTAGAACGATGCGGCCAGCGAGCGAGCCATCGAGGTCCTGGCCGAGCTGGAGACAGAGCAGGATCTTAGGTGGAAGGCCAAGGATAGGTCCACGACGCTACAGTAGAGGGTGGACCGGGACGCCGAGGTGATCACCTGGTTTCGCGGGGAGCAAGACGAGCTATGCCAGACCGAAGAAAGACTTCGCTCGGAGCGCAGCACGGCCCATGAGGATCGCGACCGGGCCATCCGAGAGCGCGACAAGGCGTGTTGGGAGGCTAGGGCCCTTCGGGCGGATCTTTGAGACGCGGTGGCCCAGAGGCTGGAGGCCAAGGAAATTTCTGCCGGGATAGGCACGGAACTCGCCGAGCTGCGGGGGCTTCTTGAGGTCAAAAGCGATCAGCACGATCTCCTATGCTCTGCCGTCATGGCGGTCTGCGATGACCTGTAGGTGGCGCAAGATGAGGGGACCAGTTCCCTTACGACTCGTGCCGCTAGGATAACGGTGCGGGTTGGCTAGCTTGAGGAGGACGCCTTTCACGCCAGGATCACCCAAGCCTTTGTTGTTGCCCGTTCTCATTATGATCGGGAGATCAACTTGGAGGTAATGAGCCAAGGCTTCACGCCTGTCTATGAAGACCCTGAGCTTGACGAGATTGAGAAGGCGGTGACTCCCCTTGCGCGGAACCTGACGAACAGGCTGAAAGAAACGGTTCTCCCTCCGTGGAAGTAGTTAGTTGAATAGGTTTGATAAACACTTATTTGTAATATGTGAACAAGTGTCGGTACTTTTGTGTCCGAAAGCGGGTTCGTGACTTTGTTTCGCACTTTTGTTTCGTTTGTTTGATCTTACCTTTTTCCCTTTTTTGCAATGAAAAAAGATTTACACGACCGACCCTTCCGTTTGTCAAGATCGTAGAGCCTGAGGTTTTTAGGGGAAATTTTGATTGTGCTGGTATGCAAAATTACCGTAGTCGTCTGGGCGTGGGCTTTTTTGCGGTCTTACCAATCTGTTCCCCTGAACCTTGCCGCCAGTCTTGATGCGAGGAAGAGGTCTGATGTAATGAATGTTTCAAAAAAACAAAGGAGGTACCTGTACCTTTATCAGCCCCCGAGTGAGATCTGACCCCTTGTGGTTGCTGGGGTTGGATGTTACTGGAGATCGGAGAGAGGGTAGCGAACTTACGTTTGTATTCGCACGTACCCCTTACTTAGGATTTTGGCGATCGCTGCGTGACCGTACGTTTGGTCTTATCGCTGGTTCGGCCTTCCCCAAGCCCCCGCGCATGGTGGGGATTCAATCAAGGCTTGGTTCGTATTTAGACTGTCACCCCGTCTGCAGTTTTTCACAACTGGAGGGGTTGAGGCGACGTCACTTGCCTCGATGGCTCGAGTGACGTGCTTCATGAGCTCGCTAACAGGGATGTTCGGGCGGAATCCGATCCTATCGCTTTGTGACAGAGTCGGCAAAGCCCTCGGGTGGCATTCCGTTGCTCCTTGCCCCGCCTTCCAACAGATTCCCCCTCAATGGGGTTTCTATGGGCTCGGCTAGGGGCTAGATTAAACTAGAAGGTTGAGATGACCCTATCGCCTCAATGCGGGTTGGGCAAAGGCCGCTGAGGCTCATCTGCGTTTTCTCCCCTGGCTCTTGTTCGACACGAGGTGGCCCTTGACCCTTCGTGGGTCAGCCTTTGAACCTCGGTCTCTCAATCTTGGATCGAGCAGCTCGAGCCCCCGAGCCCCTTAGGGTCTGATAGGGGTCGGCCGTGTTTTCGCGTGTTACCCCGTCCTCAGTTTCTGCAACCGGAGGGGCTGAGTTGATGATACTTGCCTCGATGGCTCGAGTGTCGCGCTCAATGAGCTCGCTAACGGGTATGTTCGTGTGGAATCTAGATCCATCATTCGCAGACAGGGTCGATAGAGCCCTTATGTGGCATTCCACTACTTCTTAACCCACCTCCCGGTAGATGCCCGAGCCGTTCGTTGGGCTCAGGTGGCCCGTTGGCCTCTCCTCGATGGAGATTCTGTGGGTTTGGCTCAGGGTTAGAATCGAACGAGAAAGGTCGAGATGTCCCTGTCCACTTCTGAGCAGGGTCGGGCAAGGCCGCTGGGGCTCATCTCTATTTTTCTCCCCTGGCTCTGTTTGACGCGAGGCGGCCTCGAGCCCTTCGCGGGCTGGCTTTCGAACCTCGGTCGGTCACCGCTCATATTGAATGAGGCAGCTGCCGCTTCGTGATGCGACACGAAGCGTTGAGATGCAGGGATTTGCATATGCAATGTTTGGATGTATGGATTTAGTGTATCACTTAATTGAAACAAAAGTGGGGGTTGGTAATGTTACCTTGGTGAGATGAGCGATGGGAAGCTCCTACTAGACGTGTCTGTGCGGGGTTCGGGCCCGATATTTGCGATGAGGTCGGCGTAACCTGCATAAGCATCGCTATTTTTGTTCTTGTCTCTCGGCGGCGATCCGAGCCGCTCGATTGATTTTAGGCGTCCTGATAGCTTCCCCTCGAAGGAGGTTCTACAAGGAGACCCCTCCGAACCCTTCTCAGGATGGCGGGAGCTGAGGCTTGCGGCGCGGGGAACTGTGAGTTCAATTATGCTGGGGAACAAAGACACCATAGTCATCGAGGCGTAGGGTCTGACGGTTCGTCTAGTTGTAATCAAAGTTTTATACCCACACACCGCTCTTCCGGTTTTAAACGTAAGGAGGGGTCGGGCAAAGAGGGTGTCTAAACAAATAGACACCCTCGGCAGCCCCCGAGGAATGTCCGTGCCTTTGCTATTGCTAGGGTCGGAGGCTCGGTAAAGAAATTAACACTCAAAGTAAGTAAACAGAGGTGCTTATCTTTCAACGGTTGTTCGTTCGTTGTTTTACCTAGGCCACCCGATCGACCCAGGAGGCCCATTGGGCTCCCCCTGGACGGGGGTTACGTCGTCGGGTCGTTCCACGGTCCTACCTGGGGAAGCGAAGAGTCGCCTGCATGAGAGTGTGCCCGGTTCTCGCGCCCGGGGCACATTAGTGGCGGGCCACGCCTAGGCAACGTTCTGTTTGACCAGGCGACGTCTTGTCGACCAGAGCACGTCCCATCGGTTTCGGCACGTCCCCTCGGATTTCTGTCAGTATTGATTTCACATTTGCATTGAATAGGGGAAGGCGGAGAGTTTTTCATCTCAACCTTTCATCTTTCCTCAGCTGCTGAGCCCCTTCTTTAAATAGGGGGGAGGGGAGTTCTCGTCCCACTTCCTCGCCAGCCTCTGAGCCACCACCTCTTCTCCTTCCTTTCCACCGAATGCAGCGGTTCCTAAGTAAGAGAGGGTAATGCCAGGGAGAGAAGAACTCATAGATGCACTCGTGAATCTAGAGCGTGATGTCGAGCTGGAGGTCATCCAACATAGATGAGATGGTGCGGGCCGCCTGTGCTGAGGAGGGGCCGCTGCTGCCAAACGAGGAGGGGCACCGAAGGGTGCCGAGCGTCGTTGGCTTTGTCATCGTGCGTTGCGGCTTTCCTTCGGCGGGAGGCGCCCTCCGCCCAGACGCCGTTGTCGGGGTTGCGGTTGATGACGATGGCGTAGTCCCTGGATGCCCCGGCGGAGGCGCCATTGTCAGGGTTGCGGCTGATAACGATGGCGTAGTCCCTGGACGCCCCGGCAGAGGTGCCGTTGCCAGGGTTGCGGCTGATGACGATGGCATAGTCCCTGGACGCCCCGGCGGAGGCGCCATTGTCAGGGTTGCGGCTGATCACAATGGCGCAGTCCCTGGACGCCCCGGCGGAGGGAACCATAGTCGCCGGCGTGGTGTTCGACGTTGCAGATGACGGCGCCTTCGAGGATCCCACGAAGCGGTAGGACATCGCCGATGGAGAGCGTGGCGCGGCGACCGCAGCAGTACCCGTAGTAGGGCAGGTTAGAAACTGTAATTGAATAAGTTTGTGGGGGAGCCCCCGAGTGAACAGTCCTTTGAATTTAAGAGTACATTAGTCCTTTTCGTGATGAAATCACTTTGTAAGCAGTGAATTTGTGCAAAAATGAATGGATTTTTATCTTTTGTTATGGCAAACTGCTTCTCAGCTTCCTCTTTTTGTAAAAGAGGTTTTGGCGCCTTCCGACCCTCCCCAGGGTTCAGGACGCAAAAACTAGGAGTACGGGCGAATCGATTCTGATCACGCTAGTGAGCAAGGATGTCGTAGCCGCTGGGGCGTGGGTTTCCCGCAGTCCTACCAGTTGTACTCGAAATTTGTTCCCAAAATCCTAGCTCTTAGGACTTTGTTATGAGAAGAATGGAAAACTTAGAGAATATTTGCAAAGGTAACACAGGAAGTGTTCGCAAGATAAACGTACTTATATCACTTATCTCAGCCCCCGAGTGAGGCCCGACCCCTGGCAGTTTGCAAGGGTCGGATGTCACTAAAGATCGGGGATTTCTGAAGGCAAAAACTGATAAGGAAAAGTATGCGTTTATTTAAGGGTAAAAATGACGTAGCCGCTCAATGTTTCAGGCGTTGGTGAAGACCTCATCGTTGATGGTTTTCAACTTGTAGGCGCCTAGCCAGAGTCCTTCCGCGATGACGTACGGCCCCTCCCAGGGTGGGGAGAGCTTGTGGCGGCCCTTGTTGCTCTACATGAGGCGGAGGACAAGGTCCCCGACATTGAAGGCTCGGTCCCGCACCCGTTGGTTGTGGTACTATTGCAACGCCTGCTGGTACTTGGCCGAACGGAGGAGGGCGATGTCGCGGGCTTCGTCTAGTTGGTCCATGGCGTCTTGGTGGGATGCCTCGGCTCCCTGTTTGTCGTATGCTCTGATTCTTGGCGCTCCATAGTCGAGGTCCGTTGGGAGAACGGCCTCGGAACCATAGACCAGCAAGAAAGGTGTGTAGCCGGTGGCCCGGCTGGGAGTTGTCCTTAGGCTCCAGAGCACCGCCAGGAGCTCAGCGACCCAGCGTGCGCCAAACTTGTTCAACCGGTTGAAGATCCTGGGCTTGAGGCCCTGTAGGAGCATGCCGTTTGCGCGCTCGACCTGCCCGTTTGTCCGGGGGTGCGCGACGGCCGCCCAATCGATCCGGATATGTTGTTCATCGCAGAATCGAGTGAATTTCTTGCCGGTGAACTACGTGCCGTTGTTTGTGATGATGGAGTTTGGTACTCCAAAGCGATGGATGATGTCGAGGAAGAACAGCACAGTTTGCTCGGATTTGATCGTGGAGATCGGTCGAGCTTTGATCCATTTCGTAAACTTGTCAACAGTGACAAGTAGGTGGGTGAAGTGGCCTATAATCCACGCACATTCTCAACGTGCCCTCTTTCTTCTTCTTTGCAAACAAGGTAGGACATCCCCATTCAGACTTGCTTGGCCGGATAAACCCCTTTTTTGATAACTCTTCTAGTTGCTTCTTCAGCTCAACTAATTCATCTGGAGGCATCCGATAGGGTCGCCTTAAAATCGGAGGTGTTTCGGGGATTAACTCAATTCCAAACTCAATATCCCTATCTGGCGGAAGACCAGGTAGCTCGTCCGGGAATACGTCCGGAAATTCACACACTACCGGAATCTGATGAATAGGAATAACTTCAGTAGCACATGTAACACTTACAAGCTCTGTTCTCTGAGGCAATGGTACTTGGAAAGTACCCGCACCCAGGGGATCCTTAAGGGTAAGTACTCGACTTCCGGTATCTATGACTGCTCCCCAATCCCTCATCCAATTCATTCCTATAATGACATCCAAAACTAGTCCAGGCATAACTATCAAGTTCACTCAGAACTTCCTGCTACCTAATTCAAGGGTTGCCCCTCGAACCATCCGGTTGGTCAAAACATCAGCCCCTGCTGAACTTATACGGTAACCATAACCCAATTCTGTGCATAGTTGTTCATGTTTCTGTGCAAATGCTTGACTCACAAAAGAATGCGATGATCTAGAATCAAAGAGAACAACTATAGGGTTTTGGTTGATAGGAAACTTACTAGTGGTTACGGGCTCTCCTTCAGGAATCTCATCCACAGTCATACTATGCACCCTAGCATTATAAGTCTGCTGCTTCTTCTTGGGCGGATAAGGACAAAACCTTGAGAAGTGGTCGAGTTGATCACAATTATAGCAGGGTCCCCTCACTGTCCCAGCAGATCCCATAGCTCCCTTGGAACTGCCTTGTACCGCAGTTGCGGCTGCCTTGTTGGGCTGTACTGCCATCTTGTAAGGCTTCTGGGGTCCACGGAAATTCTGACTTCTCTGCTGAGGTGGCCTGAACCTAGCGCCAGGTGCAGATGGACGATAGGGAGGACGACCTCCCGCAGGTGCTCGTGCTTGGGAAGGACCACCTTCTAGGGCTCTCTTGCGAGTCTTAGCTGCAGTGTTGGCGTTGTTATTCTTTTCCTGCTTCAGACAATCGCTGATGAAGTCATTGAACCTGGCATAGTTGTTGGTACCCACATGCTTCGTCATCTTTGGATTGAGTCCCCTCTTGAAACTGGTGATTCTCTTTGCATCGGTGTCAACCATGTCGGGAGCATAACGACACAAGTTGTTGAAGGCATGCAAATATTGCGTCATAGTCTTGATGCCCTGATTCAACGCTAAGAACTCTCCCAGCTTCATCTCAGTCAGCCCGGGTGGAATATAAACTCCACGGAAGGCCTCAACAAACTCTCTCCACGTAATCTGAGCATTTGGAGGGAAGGTTGTGCGATGGTGCTTCCACCACATTCCCGTGGGTCCTTGCAACTGAAGTGCAGCATACTCAGTTTTCAATACCTCAGTCATCCTCAACACACGAAATTTATCTTCCATAGTGTTGATCCATTCCTCAGCATCGAGTGGCTCTGTTGCTTCCTTGAATATTGGTGGCCTGGTGTCCATAAAATCTTTGAGGCTGCTATATTGATTCACCCCAATGCCACCACCCTGATTGTTACCGCGCTGAACGTTGTTGGCGATGGTATGCAGAAAATCCTCCATGTTCTTCTGGGACTGTTCCGTGTTGTGCTGACTCCCGAGCAATTGTGCGAGGAACATCTCTGGGGTAAACGGGGGAGGAGGTGGCAAATGCGGTTCATGGGGAGGCTCATTGTTGTTGCCGTGGTTTCCACCGCCACCACCAGTCCCCGCACCGTTAGCACCGGGCTCAGCGGCCTCATACGTGGTACGGCGAGTATTTGTCATCTGCATATTTCAGCAACAAGTAATGATTGAGTGAAGCTGTAATAATTATGAGTGAAGGAAAAATTATGCCGTACTGAATTTACTGAAGAGAATAAATTCATACAATAAAACAGAGACACAACAATCGCATCCCATTTAAAACAACATCACTTAATCAAATTACTTCGACAGCAAACATCGCGTCCATACAACCAAATTGCCAGCATACATACACTGGACTTTTATGCGTTCAGATATCGCATTAATAGACAAGTTCCAATCACATGCCAAGTCACATTAGTTCGAAGCAAAATACATTAGGTTACATGCCAACAAAAGAAAGGTCATCGCGACAGGACCTAGATACTAGCGCAAGGCAACTAGCCTACTCCTCGGGGCCATCGTCGGGATTGGAGACGTCACCATCGCCCCCAGGTGAAACTACAGACTCGTCCTCATTGTCGTCGTCGATGTCCATGCCAGCGGCGTCTGGTGGAGCATATGGGCCAACCCCATTGTAGAGCGCGTGAAACTCCTCGTGCAGGTTGATGTTGTACTCCTCTAGCTCATCGACCCTCTGCAGCAGAAGGTCCCTCTCGTCCCAGGCTTCATTCCTTTCCTGAACCAACTGTCCAATCATGCGGTCTGCATTGTTGTTGGCTTGAGTCAACATATGCACCCGCTGCATAGCTCTATCACCTCTCTCAACCGCCTGGTCTCGCTGTAAGCTCATATCAGCCAACTGCTCCTGCAAACTAGCTATAGCACGTGCCTGTCTCTTCTTCTGCTTTCTCCCCTTGAGCTTATCCTGACCACGTAAGCCAGTCAAAGTCTAGTAAGTACTCTCAAGACCCTCATACGCTCTGATGGCGGCGAACATAGCACTCATAGCCTGATTGTCGCTAGCCTATCCCTCAGCTGGACCTCTGACCAAAGCACTTCCCTGAGGTTGAACCCAAATAGCATCACAAGGATCATCCCTAGGAAAAGTGCCAGCTAGAGCAGCTGCAAGCTAACTGGGAAATCTGCTCATGATGTCCCTGATGACACGGAAAGCTGCTCCCTCTGCACCCTCAGCAGGAGTGCGACCCTCAAACTCCAAGTGCCAACCATCCCAATCTGGAGCATCACCGAGAGCAGGAACCGTGATCTCTACCACTGCAAGTCCATCCTCTGCTAACTGGCTCTCATTCCAAGAGTACACCGGTTCTTGACCCTCTAGGTACCCCACATCATGGAGCACTCTCCAAAGCAAGGTCGGCATGCCAAACTCGCTCAAGAAGGTGTTCGTGGTGCGGTGCTCCCTCAGGGCCAACAGATGTCGAGGTGCTCTTCCTCCGGTGGACTTACGGGCGGTCTGCTTCGTGCGGGCCATCTGTAGCAAAAGTTCTTTTATTACCCCGTGGAAACATATTTTAGGTGATACAACTTTTATCAAAATGAGATAATCAATTTATAAGGGGAGGAATGCATGACATGAATGAAATGCACAAGTAATATGATGTATGTACGTGCCATACGTTCTCACAAGCTTATGAAATAAATAATTCCTAGCGACGAATTCGGTGGCATACAAACGATCTCTCAAATACGTAGCTAATACGTTCTACACGATAGCGTTGTTATGTACCTGCAGAAGATTCATTTCAGCCTAATTCCCAATGAATGCATAAAAGCAATAAATTTTTATCTACATGCTCTACATGAATCCCCAGATACGTGTACAACGGTAGTAACTACCCGAACCATCGTCCTATTGACGGCATCGCCTCAACTGACGGAAGACCCACACATGAGATACCTTTGGAAAACATGCATAGACCATGTAATTACTCCAGCATCATATAAGCATTCACCCTAGATCGGTGGTGTATCCGATCATGCTCTCACAACTCACACTTACCGAGGCGTAGAGGCAAATGATCCATACATTACCACTCAAACAAGTGGCACTCATACAATAGCATGCCGTATGAGCAACGAAAAAGAAATATGATGCAAGAACCCCAAGTCAGTACTTAATTAAGCCACCTAGAGTCCTTAACTGGGCATAAAGGATATGACCACTGACACACTTTTTAGTTTGGAAATCACATTTTTCAAATGCCTTTTTGTTTTAAATACACTTGTGAATAGTAACACGCTAAACCATGCTCTGATGCCAGCTGTAACAGAACCGACCAATTATACGAAATTAAGTAAAAAAAATCATCCGCCAGAGCAGACGATTTAGCAAACTTAAGCCCGTATAACCCGGTAGTCCGTGAAATCACGAAGGATTTCAAATCAACTTACATCCCAGCCAAGATCGTAATAAGTTTAGCTTTCACCATCATATATTACATAAAAGTTCGCATCTCAGATACATCAAAGTTTAAACATAGTTATTACAAAACGAGTTCAAACAAAAATAGCGGAAGCCATTTGTTTAAAACCACACACACTCACACGGAGTTCAAATACAGTGCCAGCTAATGATCATCTCCAACAAAAGCATCAAATGAGACGTAAGGAATGACCATGACCATGGTCCTAAGCGTCACCCATCACAGGATAAAGGTAGTTGATACAGTAGCCGTAATACATTTGCCCATCTGCAACAAGTGGGAATAAAACCCTGAGTACGAGAAGGTACTCAGCTAGACTTACCCGACATAACCAAAAATAAGTGACACCAAGGATTATGAAGGGCTTTATAGTAGTGTAGCTAACTCATTTACAAAAAGACGCATTTTTATCATTTCAAGAACCTTTCTAAAAGCATTATTGTCAAGTTAATTATTTATAACCTGTCGACTAGATTTGCACCTATACTAGAGCAAACATGTGAATAAGCAGATAATGATAACCAATGATCATTAACAACTTCCATATTGTCATATTCATTATAACTGTCCAAGTGTTCCATCAACATTACTACGATGAAGTCACTCAAGTCAAGTGCTCACTATCCAGGAGCGATGGCGATTCGAATCGATTCCTAACCAGCTGGTGATTTATTCCTTACACAAACCTCACTCACCCGCTAAACTGAGGTATTGATCACCGAGTCAACTATCCAGGAGTCTCGAGTTCACCAGGAACCACATGTACCCAGGGGCTGACCGACTGCACTTTGGTCTTATCATCTCGCCCCCGTGTCCTACCACACCTGCTCCGGCACAGTGCGCTGCGGGCAATCTACTCGGCCCGAATAATCTCCCAGCTTCGTGGTCGGAAGGTACTTTATCCAGCCAGCTAAATATAAGGCATGCGTTCAACATGACTCGAGGCCCAACAACGGTCGGTCCTTAATCGACACAGACGGAAAGCACTACAGTTCAAAACTCTGTAAGTCTTATACCATGACTTCATAGTCATCCAAGCAGATCCAGGTAACCACCTATAGCTCGCAGGTGACAAGAAATCACCCGACTTCTACCGGTCTAAGCCAGCTAAGCATTGACTCGATTGCGGATACCAGGGTAACAAGGATATAGTATAACAAAGGTAGACAAGGTATAATGCAGCAACGGTTGCAAACAACTCCTGAACGTAATGCATCAATTAAAGTAAAGCATTTAATTAATAATTGCAAACCAGGAGAAATGCTCCGAGGCTTGCCTCTCTTGAAGGAGCTCGGGCGGTGATCGGGGCACTCCGGAAGTTCCTCAATGTCCTCCTCGTCGGCTTCGGGCACTTCCTACGGTTGTACCTCGAGCTGCTCCTCGGGTATGACGACTGGGTTCTCGGTTTGCGATCCTGTATGATGCAATGTGCGTAAGTGCTTATGCAAAAGTGCATTGGATGAAATGAATACAATGGATATGCTTGAATGCAAGGTAGTCAACATCATCCAAGAACATATATTCTAAGCACATGTCATCTACTGCATTCTCTTCTACTACTAATATGCGAAGTCAACACATCTTATTAAAATGCTTCAAAGATACACCAAAGCTTCACTAATTTCTTAATCACACATAAAGCAATACTTGATTAAACCCTAATTAATAAGAGGTTTGAATAGTAACATCTGTTTTTATTGCTTAGAAAAATCTTAGAAAATTACCATAGCACAGTACTACCATAAGTAGTCTACCATCAGATTTTCATGGTATTTGAATGAGTGGATTAGCCTACACAAATATAACAAGCTATGGCATGATTATGAACATGAAAATACTTTGTACTGTGAAAAATGTCAAACAACAGAGGAAATATTTTTCCTATGTTCTACACAGCAAATAATCAATGTACAAAAATCATCACATGCATGTTTTATATAAATTTTGGTCTCTAGCAAAATTAACAAAAATTAGCCATCAAAGGCACTTGAACTACACCTCATAAGTTTTCTACAGTACATGCATGACACATATTTTTCCTAGGAAGTACATTACCTAAGAAGATTAACAAACTTGGAAATCATATTTTTCTAAAGCCTATAGGTTTTTCTACACATTTTTCAAGTTATCAGCAATATCAAGGATTAAATAAAGCTCTACAGAAAAGTATCTTAAAAATGACATGCAATATTTTTCTCATGTAGATCTGGTGACAAGGAACCTAGCAAAATTTATTTCAACAGATTTGGAGCAAATTTGAGTATACAAATATTTTCCAAATTATTTCTCTTTCCAAATAATAAAAGAAAATTGAAAACGAAATCTTCCTACTCCTACTGGGCCGGCCCGTGGGAACCATCTGGCCCACGGCCACACTTGGCCCGCTCAGACCGAGCGAAGGGGAGAGGCGGCCTGGCTCGGGGCTTCGGCCCACGGCCACTTGGCCCTGCTCGGCCGAGGCGAAGGGGCCATGCCGGCGTCGAGACGCCATGGCGGCGCGGCTCTACTAGCGGGACGACGGTCCTTGCCGGCCGGGTCAGGGCAAGCGGGCGAGCGCATGGGGTTCGCAAGGAGGTGGCGAATGCGAGCAGGCAACTAGGAAGGGTGGAGGAGGGGAAGAAGGATGCATTCCACGGCGGCCGAGCACGGCGGCGCCATGGCTGATGGCGGCGAAGTGCTAAGATGGCTCTACCTTGGCTCAAAGGCGTCACAACCGCGAGCACCAAGTGCCGGAGAACGAGGCGGAGCTGGGTACGCTTGATTGCTGGCCGTGGTGGAGCACCGGCGGCGAATTCGAGCGGCGGGGCTGCGGTGGCGCTCGCTGGTGAGAGAGTAGAGCACGTGCGGGCGGAGCAGCGAGGCAGCGCGGGAGAATGGTGTGGCAAGCGCAGCGGCTTTGACTGATGAAGGTGGGCACGTGGGAGCGGATGCAGGCCGTGGCTGCCGCGCGGCGAGCGTCGACGGCGCATGGCCGCCACGCGGTGGTCGCGCCCTGGCGTGGTCGGGACGCGACGCGCGGGAACAGGCGCGGCGCAGCGCTGGGCAGGCCAGACGAGGCGCTGGGCTAGGCCGAACGCGGGGCGCGCGGGAGGCGAGCGCTGCTGCAGGCCGGGCCGGCTTCGGCCGAGGGCCGAGAAGGGAGGCGGCGGCCCGCGAAAGGAGAAATCATTTTTCTCAATTTCCATTTTTAAGAAATTTTTAAATACCAGTTTTCAAATATCATTTTGAGCAAGAAAATGACATCTTTTCAAAATGTCCCAAAAATGAAAGTTGCTTAGAATTTAATTCTCTACAACTTTGCTTTTATGACCAAAGTCCAATTCTTGATAGATTTTGAATTATAAAATTAAAGTCAATTTTAACTCAAAACCCTAATTTTTGGAGAATTATTTTTAAAGCAAAATTTGGCAATAATTTGAATACAAACTTTGCTCCAAAAATTGCGCTAAATAATTCTAGATGATTTACAATCATAGCCAAACATGTTTTACTAACCTAGCAAGCATAATCATGGCAAAACAACTCTAAACAAGTGTTTGCAACATTCATATTTCACGAGCATGTTTCGTATGTTTCAAAGCAGGGTTTCAGTTATTATTTACATGATTAGGCATGTATGATTAGAATGTTTGATGATGCATGATATGCATGATTTGTAGTGCCTAAATGCTGGTCATAACACCGGGGTGTTACAGCCATCGTCGGCCCTCTCTGACCCTTCGTAGCGCACCGAAGGTTTGTGTTGGTCGCTGGCGAAGACGTCCGTTGGCACCGGCTCTCGACCGAACGCCGCCTTCACGAGTGTGTCGGCCGCCTCGTTGAAAGGAGGCGACGATTGCTGTGGTGTGGCTGCAGCACTCGACCACGCACTCGTAGGCCCGCTGGAAGGAGGTGCCGACGGTGATGACCCCGTGGGGGCCCGACATCTTCAGCTTGAGGTATGTGTAGTTGGTGACGGCCATGAACTTCGCGTAGCATGGTCGTCCCAAGATGGCCTGGAAGGTTTCGGGGAACCCAACCACCTCGAAGGTGAGGGTCTCAGTCCTGTAATTGAACTGATCCCCAAAGGTGATGGGCAGATTGATCTATCGTAGTGGCATGGCCTGTTTCCCGGGCACAATGCCGTGAAAGGGTGCTCGGGTTGGGCGGAGGTTCGTCCGGTCGACGCCCATCTCGTCGAGCATCTTGGCGTACATGATGTTGAGCCAGCTACCTCTGTCCATTAGTACTTTGGTGAGCCGCTTTGGGCGAACGATCGGGTCAACGACAAGCGGATACCTTCCTGGGTGTGGGACGGTATCCGGTTGGACGGTCCGGTTGAAGGTTTTGGTGGACTTCGACCATCGGAGGAAGGGAGGTGTGGCCGGTTGGGTCGTCTAGACCTCGCGATGCGCGACCTTCTGACGACGTTTGGAGTCATAGGCCGCCGACCCTCTAAAGATCATAAGGCAGCCGTTCAGCGTCGAAAAGTTGTCATCCTTCTCCTCGGCGTCGTCGGCAGCGGGGGCATGTTCCTTCCCCTGCTCCCCTTTGTTGGGGCTTCTGGCCAAGAACTTCCACATGAGGCCGCAGTCCTTGAGCAGATATTTTACGAGAAAGGCGTAGTTCGGGCACAACCCTTCGAGCATTTTTTCGAAGTGATTCGGAGTGCCCTCCATAGGCTTCCGACCACCCTTGCGGTCGACAGCGGCTACGAGTGAGTCGTCGCGCCGTTGCTTCTTATTCTTCCTTTTGGTGGAACGGTTGGAGGTGCCTTCACTGGCGCCCTCGTCCTGCCTCGCCTTGCCATCGGAACGGTCGAAGATTGCTCCGACCGCCTCTTCTTCTGAGGCGTGGCTGGTGGCGATGTCCGGGAGCTCCTTGGTGGTCTGTGGGCCCTTGCGTCCGGGCTTGTGAACCAAAGACTCACAGGTTGTCCCAAACAGGAAGGTTCCTATCACGTCGGCGTCGGCGATGTTAGGGAGCTAGTTGCACTGTCGGGAGAAGCGCCGGATATACCCGCGAAGGGTTTCGCCGGCCTTTTGTCGATAGCTCTTGACGTCGTAAGGGTTCCTAGGACGCTTGTACGTGCCCTAGAAGATCCCCACAAAGATCTCCCTTAGGTCCGCCCAACCTTGGATGGCGTCGGACGGAAGGTGCTCCAACCACGCTCGTGCCGAATCGGCAAGGAACAGTGGAAGGTTGCGGATAATGAAGTTGTCATTATCCGCACCACCGGCTTAACAGGCAAGCCGATAGTCTTCAAGCCAAAGACTGGGGTTTGTCTCCCTGGAGTACTTAGGGATGTTGGTAGGCGGTCGATACCTTGGCAGGAACGCAGCGTTGAGGATATGCCGGCCGAAGGCCTGAGGGCCTGGCAGGCCGGGGCTTGGCCTCCGGTCCTCGCCGCTGTCATAGCGTCTGCCACGTCGAGGATGATAGCCACAGCGGGCTCCTTCCCTTGGGTCGTCGTAGGTGCGCCTGCGGGCGTCGATGGTGCTGCGTGCGTCGTGGTCATGGCCGAGACGCTGATGTATCTGGGTCACAAAGCGCTGCCGCCGCCTTGTGGTGCTTGGTGGACTGAGGCGTCCCTGGCAGGACATACTGAGGGCGTACGCTGGCTGGTGTCGAGCTCGCGTCGTCGAGACAACGAGCTTTCCGCCTGCTGCGCCGCTGCACGCTCGAGCAGCGTGCGGATTTCGTGGTGGGCCCGGCGATCCTCGGGCCATGGAGCAAGGCCATGGCGGCGGCATTGTTCTGGCTTGCCCAAGCGAAGCGAGGAAGGGTTTCATTGTCGGCGATGATCCTTCGGTTCACGTCCCGGGCTACAGCGCGTGCGTGCCCACCGTCTCCGCGATGTTCGATCTCCCGATCCACCAACACGTATTCCCAAACAAGCTGTTGTTCAGCCTTGTTGATCTCCCATTTTTGGGCTTTTAGCTGCTCCACCCCTATGTGGGGCGGGGCCGCCGTTCTTCCTTTGGCTCCATCGCCGAGGTTGCCCGCCGGGGTGACCTCCTTCTCGGAGGCGCTTTCGATGTGTCCCTCGGAGATTTCTGCCATGAAGAATTCTTGGGAGGGAGATGGCTCCCCCTCCTAGAGTCAGAGCCAGAGTCCAACCCCGGGCCTTCCGCGAGGAGGCCATGGAGGGATTCTGTGACGCTTTCGATCATCCCTATGAACTCGTTGTTCGCGGGGGACGAGATCGCGTGCTTGGCCACAAGGTGGCTAACGGTCGCCGCGGCGTTGTGGAGACCGAACGGAAACGCCATCGAGGCGCTCCATGTGGAGCGTTCTGGAGAGAGGATGAGGCGGCATGGGGCCTCCCTGGACGGCTGGGGTCCAAGGGAGACGCCGGGCTGGCCCTCGAGCCTCCAGTAGCCGGAGCCGATGGAGGGGAGAGGTTGGATGGTGAGATGGGCCAACGCCAACTCTCCTCCCACTATGACGATGAAGTCTAGGTCACCAAAACGTATGTGTGTGCCTGGGACCCAGCTGATTGCGTGGTTAGCCATCCGAGGCCTGATTTGGAACGCGCAAAGGCCCCTACTTGGCGCGCCAACTGTCGGTGTTTCGAACAAACACCGGCTAGTAAAATTATAATTGATGCGCGTTAGGCCCAGGATGGTGCACTAAAGGACACAAGATTTATACTGGTTCAGACCGAACATCGCTACATCCAGTCTGCTGCTGCTCGTGTTATTAGTACCGAAAAAGGTTCGTAGTAGGGGGTACAAACGACCGAGAGAGGAATGGGTCCCAAGTCTCTGATGGAATGGTTGAATGGGTCGCTGAGAGCTTTGTCGTTGCTCAGCTATGTGTGAAGTGTCGTGTGTGTTGAACTTATCCGTCAAGAGTCGATCCCCTTAGTGGGGGGCCCTACCCTCCCTTTTATAGACCAAAGGGGGAACAGGGGTTACATATGGGAGAAAAGAGAAAAACCAGAGGCCAAGAAGCTCCTCCGAAGGTGTTGGGTCCTCCTTTCTTGCTGAGCCAGCCTCGCTGACACGGCCAGACGGTGTCAGGGATTGGCACGTTCGCCGGATGCCTGTGTGCTGACGACGCCATGCCCTTACCGGATCAGCAAGTGGTCACATCCCATCCCACCCCTTCGGGCAGCGTGTCGGACAAGGGTGTTGACCTGTAGCCCTGTGGGGAGCGGACAGCGCGGTGACTGTACGTTCATTACTATAGAGGGCGCGAGTCTCTTTTTGGACCGTAGTGGTTGTCGTACGTCTATGTTAGGTTCCGTGTCCGAGGGCTGAAGGCGACGCCTATAACACTATTTGGACTCTGCCATGCCCGGAATGGTCTAAAGCGCCCATCCCGTCGTACCCTGGCGGTACTTTCCTGCCGCGGTGCAGGGCATGGTCCTTGGTGCTACGTTTGACTCGAATGTCATGTCGTACCCTGTGCTCATCATTGTGAAGGTGCAGGGTGTACTCGTCGGGCGAGGCGAAGTCTGCCCTTGACCGTCGGGCGAGGTGGAGCCGGCCCTCGAACGTCGGGCGAGGCGGAGCCAAGCCATCAGGGGTCGAGCGAGGCGGAGCCTAGCCCTCGGGGGTCGGGTGAGGCGGAACCAGTCTTCCATCGTTTGGATAAGAAATGCAGTAGCGTTCCCATCTGACCGGAAGTGTCAATGTTCAATGGTCATTAGTTCTACCTCATTAGGTACCCCGGTATTAGGTCCCCGACATCATGCAATCAGATCAGGAAGGCAACGCGCACTCGCTCTATGCGATCAGCTCAATCCCCATAACAGCCGCAGCAAATCAGGAAGGCAAAACTCAATTCTCATAACAATCGTGATCAATTCCGTGATCACCCCACGCCGCCAATCATGCGAGACTGCGCCATCACCTGCACCGCGACCTCCCTGGCACTCTGTAGTCGCACGGCACCGCGTCCTCACCTCCTCGTGCCTGGCCCTCACGCCACCTTCGCCAACGCACACGCCGTCCGCCGATCAACACCATCGTTCAATCGTGCCCTGTCCATGTCCTACCCTGTACCCGCCCCGTCTGACGTCCCGTCTTGTCCCCGTTGCCGTTGGAGCGCCCGTCGCCTCGCCGCCCTGCCCACTGACGGTGGCGTACCATGTCACGACGCCAAGCTAGCGACGAGCACCCACCAGGTACGTCACTAGGACCCTATATCCCCATCTGTCTTCCCTTCCAGCTATGCAAAATGGAACACCCAAACCCAAATCCTAACAGTAGCACGTGGGCGAAGACGACCACGACTAATCCTAGCAGAAGCACACGGACGACGACATCCAGCGGAGCCGTCGCCGAATCGCCCCGCTCAAGTCTCCGTGGCGCCACGCCCTCCCCACTGACGCTGTTGCTTTGTGCCGCCATGGGCTCAGGTCTCCACCGCCGCTGACACACGCCAGGCACGCGAAATCAGGACGCCGCTCCGATGTCCGTTGCAACAGATCGCTGATCACGCCACCTATAGTCTGCAGAGCCTGCAATAGATCGGTTATCAAGGCAAGCGGACGAGCTCCTTAGCGTGAACCACCAGCCCACCACTACCAGCTGGACAGCACAAGCATCACGCCCACAAACTCCTGCGCCGCACCGCCATTGCCAGGCGTGAGCTCGCTCTGGGGAACAGCCAGTCCCAGCCTTGCTCCTTCGCCCTTGGTAAGCCGCAGGTGAGCTTCCCCACACCCTTGCGCTCCTCCACGCACGCGCGTGCTAGGCACACTGCGCAACTGCAAAGCTCACGTTGCTGGGAAATGGCCGCTGAGCACCGGTCATGCTCTGTTCCGTGCTCTGCTTTGCACGAGCTTTCCTAGCTTGTTAGCTTGATGACATCAGGATGGCATGTCCACACTTTCTTGCCATTTTCCTTCAGAAGAATAAAAGAGGAAATACGGACCCATACCCTTCAGCATGGACTCGGTCCATGGTGGACCGCTCACACACCACACCGCCGATCTATGGTTCATGGACCTGTCAGTGTTTTGTTTTTTATGTGGACGTTCTAATAAACATCCTATTAGTTGTTGACAATTTTTTGAGGATTTTTACGAAACTAGAATAGTCTCTCTTTGCATGATCGGTTACCAGGACAATAATGTTTATAATTACATTTTTCATTACACCATGGTCAACTACTCAACTGGAAGCTAAATGTGCTCCTTTTCTTTTTTTCTATCTCTGCAATATGGCAATGCTTTAGATTTAGTGCATTTTGGATAGTTCAGAGTGAGCTCATTTGTTTGAACAGGAACATATGTCGTGCTGTTTGGGTAATTTGCAATGAGTTTGTTTGGTTTTAGTCCATCCATTTTGGTTGGAATTTTGAGCTTTTTGCACTGCCTGATGATCGCCAATTCAGTCCTCATCCTGCCATACAAAACACATTTCATTTCTTTTGCCCACAAAATTTGCTCGTACATAGGTATTGGGCATGAAAAAACTAAGTGGAACAAAACTTTTTTTTCTGAACACCTATTGCTATTTACTTGCAAGTTCATAGAGTTGCCTTGATGATATGCAAATACGGATCGCTCGTGTCATCTTAATAGGTCCGTTGGGACAGCGGCCACAAACAGCACCTAATGATCGAAGCACGATAGAAAACTGGTTGTTGAGGCCTCCCCTTAGGGAAAGGCTCCGATGACTGCAATAAGTCTTCTCTGCTGAAATTGATTTTAATCCAAACTTGTAATCACTGGCAAATTGGTAGTCGTTAATATAACTCATCTGCCCCGGGTGTTGCAACCACCTCTATAAATCAAAAGATTCAGCCATGCTTTTCTATGGTTGGGGATGGGTAGGTTTGAAATATATGGTTTTGTTTAGATCCTCAATTTTTTGTCAACTTTTTCAGGTACTAAAGTTACTTTGTTTCGAAGACGAGGAAGTTCGATTCTCTGCCCCTAACCCTCCTAAACCTAAGAAACAGAGGGAGTTTATACTGAACATAAAAAAGGTTCTCGATATCATTCATCTTTTGACCATTTTAATGTAATAACCGCACATATTTATACTTTTACCTACTTTCTTTCAATCTAACTGAAATCAGAAATTACGTGTTTCAAATGTGTAGAGGTACAATATTAAACCTATGAGTATTGGACAATTCTCAGACTGATCACATGTACATATGAGTGCATAGGTACATGCATAAAATATTATTTCTAATTTAGCAAAATAGGGTATATCATCAATTTGTTTATCGTTTGAGAAAATATGTCATCATTTTGTTTAACTTGCTAGCATGAAATAATTTATAGCCGCTTTGGTTTCACAGCTTATTGTTTACAACTGTAAGAACGATCATATTTTTAGAAGATTGTTATTTCTATATCTAAAAGACTATTTTCTTTTTAAAAAATTATCTTCATGTATTTTTAGACCTCTTTCCTGCATGGAGCCTAATGAAAATCACAGTTGTCGTATGCCATTGAGAGACTTGTCAAACTGGATAAATGAAGGTAAATACTGATGTCGATGTGTATATGTTATAATTATATTTCCGTAGCACTTGATTGCTAAAGAAGTGCAAGCTTATCTTTTGCGTACCTTAAGCATGAAGTGATGCGACAATTGAAGTTGATGTTTTAGCTTTGCATTCAAATTTAGAATTATATTTTAACTATCTATCTTTCGTGAAGACTTATGTAATATTGATTGGAACATTATGATTGTGGTATCTATTTTATATAACAGTATAACACACACTTATACATATGTTATCGTGGTATTATGTGTTTCCGTTGCAACGTACAGATATTTACCTAGTTTGGAAAAAAGTACATAGGCTTTTGCCAATTTCTATAAAGATCGTTATTCTCTCACTAGCACCCGTACCATAATGCTTTTGCGTTCCAAACGACTGTGCTCGTAGCACCCGTACCGTGGACCACCGGTACGAAATTGTGTGCTCGTACCGCGGGGGCACCGGGCCTATGGCCGTAGCATATCTTGGTCTCAGCGCAACGGTTAGCAAAGGCCAAAGGCGCGCAGCGGAGCAGGCCACGGTACATGCATGCTTTGGGACTCGCAGCGGTTGCAGGCACGCCCCAGAAAAAGAAATCCACGGGGGAGGCATGCCGCTGATCAGCTGCTTCACCGGCCTCGGTGCCGGCGCCGATCGGCCAGCCCGCGCGCGCACCCCGGCGTACTGTCGTATCATAGCGCTCGCTCGGTGCAGATTTCCACAATGCAAGTCCACTGACGCCACAGGTGATTTAAATAGAGGTCCTAAAGTTTTAGCGGCCGATCGGGTGCCCTTAAATCCAGTTTGATCCGCTTCTTTTTTCATTCAAAATAGTATTTTTCTTTTACAAATTCCTTCAGCATTCTTTTAAACCATCCAAATTCCTCCGAGCGAACGGGCCCAGTGTCACGTCGAGTGTGTGTGTGCTAATAAAAAAACAACATGTTTGTTTGGTCGTAAACGATCGTGTATTATAAGTCAGAACAGTATTTTTCTCTCACACCAAACCAGCCAGCAGTAATAATCCACGATCGTTTCAGCCGAAACAAACAGGCTGGAAATGGTGTGGGTGTTTGATACTAATAAAAAAATAAATTACAGAATCTATCAGTAATCCACGAGATAAATTTATTAAGCCTAATTAATTTATCATTAGCACATGTGTTAGTGTAGCACCACATTGTCAAATCATGGACTAATTAGGCTTAAAAAATTCGTCTCGCAAATTAGTCGCAAACTATACAATTAGTTATTTTTTTAGTCTATATTTAATACTCTATGTATGTGTCCAAACATTCGATGGGATATGGAGTAAACTTTTAGGGAGGAACTAAACAAGGCCTCGTTGCCGCACTCCTCTATAGCTCAACATGCTCTTGTACAGTACCGTAGTAGGCTACTTGCACTTGGCAAGAAAGCTGGAGACTCCTGCCTTTTACCCGTCAATTTCGGTTATGTTCGTTTCGCTAAAAAGTTAGATTAAAAAATATTTTTCGCTCATTTATTATGAGAAAAAAAAATATTATATCATAACTGATAAGAAAGCTAATAAGTTGAACGTAACAGCGCCGAATGGCTCGAAAGATTTTACCGATCAGTTTCAACGTGAATCAGTAGGCTGGATCGCCTTTTAACTGTCCGGACTAGAAGCGGCCACGTACCACGGCTACACTGTAATGTGGGCGGGCGTGATCTCGTGTTTTTTTCTTTTTCTTTCTGATCTGATGAGCTCGCAGTGGAAAATTGGAAAAGCTAGGAAGTTCACAGGCAAGGACATGTGCTCACTGGCCCTCCATTTTAATACCCTTATCTCCTGGAGCACGAGCAGGACACAGCGAGGGTATGTAACCGGCCGGCCGCCGCCAGCCTGCTAGCTACCTAACCAGCGAGGCCGGCCGTCCGGGCGATCGAGCGATGCAGCTGCTTAGCTCCTCGGTCCTCACTCCACTCACCGTTGCCAAAAGCTCCCATCTCTCATGGGCAAGGTTCATGGTCACGGGCACGGCAGCCGCCGCCCGCGTTCGTCGCGCATGCAGATAAAGCATCCACCACACCACGCGCACCAGGCGGCCAGGCCCGATGGATGGATGGCAGCGCGCGCGCGAACCCTAAAGCCTCCGCTCGACCTCTATGGATCGGATCAGCTGGAGCGTCCAGCCTGCCACGCCTGCGCTGGTGCGCGCGTGGGCCCACCTCCCCGCTATAAAGCGGAACCGCCGGTACGCGCTCCTACTCGACCCACAGCCAGTCGCCCAGATTAGCGGCCAAAACACCCAGGTTTTCGCGTTTCGCTCACCGTTCTGTGGCTGTGCTAGCACTTCGGGACCGGCCGGCCAGGCGGCCAGGCGGGCGAGGGCCGAGGAGGAGGGGCGGGACAAGCAAGCGTTGCCTTTTCAGTCTGGGGAGTGAGCGGCGGCGGCGGCCCGGATGGCTGCCGGTCCGGCGGGGGCGGTTGGGCGCGCGCGGGGTGACAGAAGAGAGTGAGCACACGGCCGGGCGTGACGGCACCGGCAAGGATGTGCCGTCGCGGCCGCGTGCTCACTGCTCTTTCTGTCATCCGCTGGCCTCCTCACGCCACACGGCAGAGCGCGGCTCTCGCTCACCGCCGGCCGGCGCCGCTCGCTGCGCCACGCCCTATGGCTAGCCCTTAGCCTTCTCGTGCTGCGCCTCCCATGGCCTCGTCTCATCTTCTTTCAAAAGGGAATAATTTCGATCTCATCTTTTGGATTTCTTCGATTTATTGGCCGTCGTTCTACTCCTACATTCATGGCACTGTTTGATTTGATGATTGATGGAACCGGGGGTTTAGTTTTTCTTCTTGCTGCTGCTGTACCTTTTTCTCGTTGTTTCTTCCTCGTTGGGCTTCCTCGGCGCCTCGTACAACGCCCCTCCGTTCATCTTTTCCGAGGAGCCCTATCCGGCTATACCATTAGGGGAAGTACCAATACATTTTTTACTCCCTTTCCGGGACGGATTTATTTACTGTGACATTGATTGAATCTTTGGAACCTGGAATATGGCAGCGGCATCGTCAGGAATCTATGGATCCGTAGTTCCTTCCATGGTGTTTTTGACCAGATCTAGTATTTACCACTTGGTTCTTCCCTTTCCCTACTGTTTCTTTCTTGGTTTCTTCTTTCTTTTTCAGGGTTACTGTTAAGCTTGAGAGCTGATCCACAAGCAACGCCGTGTGTATCAGAGATAAGATGAGCTCAGCAAGACAGAGAATAGAACGGAGGAGGAGGCGAGGAGGAAGAGCATGAAGAAAATGCATGGAATTGTGATGCCAAGTAAAGGCACAGCACGGTGACACGGTCGGCAGATCTGTCGCTGCCGCCGTTTCATCACCATCAGTATCTCGATCGATCGGTCAGTTGTCTTCTACTGCCGTCCTCCTTTCTGTTCTTGAATAGTCATGTCGCTGGTTGGTATTGAAAGTAGGAGTAATGGTGCAACGATACATTGTCTGTCCCCTAAGGCTATCTCCAACAGATAAGCCATATGGAAACCTAAACCCAAAATAGGTATTTGATGGTACTGTATCAGCCTCTAACAAAGTATCTATATGCGAGACATATTTTGGGTTGCAGTAGAGTCACAACCTAAATATGAGTATTCTCTCTCCTGAAGACTCATTTGTAGAAAGGGTTCTCTTTTGAGTTATGTTGTTGGAGAAGACAAAAAATGGATACTAAACACTTTGTCTGTAGCGCTACCCAAACGTGGAATGGGTCTCGTATTTTAGGTGATGTTGTTAGAGATAGTCTAATGGCTCTGGATATGCAGAATACTGTTGAGATAGCTAGACCCTGTTCCATTCATGGTGCGTCACAATTCCTGGCCGCACACGCCAATTTCTTTGACTTTCTGTTGTTGGTCTACTAAATAATTACAGAAATACTATACAACACACATGTGTTTTAGCACAAAAAAAATACATGGATTTTTTTATCTCTCTCCCTCTCTCTCCGGCGAGCTCGCCCGGGCGACCACCGGCGAGCTCGCCCCGGCGGCGGCGGCAGTGATGGTGGCGAATTTGTGATTTGTCCTTCCATAGAAAAAAAATTGTTTTCTGTGATCTTGTGATTTGTGATTGTCTGAAGGTAGAAGAAGGCTGGAGGTAGAAGAAGGGTGGAGGCTGTTGGATCTTAATTCTATGGTGCAAAAAAAATACATGTGTTGAAACTGCATAAAACACATGGTTGTTTAGTAGACAGACTCAATTATTAACGGACTAGCGATATGCATTCCTAAATTCCTTTCTTTTTTGTGCAAATTAAGTTGGTATATAGGCGTTTCATGTTCATATAAAAAGAGGATATATTGAAAATAATGAAACAAATAGTTCCGAAATTTTTTGTGAATTATTGGAGGTTGGAGGATTTATATTATACTTGCAACTATGATTAGTTGGGATATATAATTTAACAGAATATCCTAGCCTCACCGTTTCTAATTGAAGCTTCATTTTTCTTTGCTGTCTTTAAATGGGCAAGTAAGTGTTATCAAGTCGGTTGTAAATAATAATAGCATTGAAGGTCGTTCAATACAATGCCCAAGCATTGAACTTCGTCCAGGATAACAAGCAGGGACGCTGGTGAAAGTTTTAGGTTGGTTAGTTAAGAAATAAACATATTTTTTGGTATATGTAGGCTGCATTGGGGTTTCTAAATTTGAGCCTACGAACTTCTCACCAGCAGATTTTTCACACACAAAATGACAAGTTTTGCGTATGTTCTTGGTTGAAAAGGCATGGCATCGGTGCAAGTGAGTGTGCACATGTGTTTCTACAAAAAAGAAGGGCCAGGCTAGTTGCTGCTATTCTTTTTACTGGACAACCGTTGAACTTTCAACTGCTACCTAGGTTGCAATATTGCGTGCTTCCTTTACAATATAATAAATAGTCTGATTGTTGCTCTAAAACTGCTAAACTACTGGCAAAAGACTATTTTTGTTAGTTTTCCAGTTCCAACATGACACTACGACGGTTAATGGCAGTATATATAAAGTTTCAAGTATATAAATAAAGCCTTGATCCAGCATAGGAATAATCATGATGATATATACTTTCTTTTCGTAAGCATGTAAACCACTTGTAATATCTCATTCCCACTTCTGTTCCATCATGTATGTTTGCTCAATCTAATCTTATATCTAATATATCTATGTAGCTATATGCACCTGCACATCAAAGTTTCCTTTTTATATAAAAAATATATATATGAAATGAAGCTATATGGCAACGTGGTCATATACTCATGTAGTGGTGTAGTCTCCAACCAAGGCATTATTGCACTATTAACTTGTCTGTCATGTGATAAAGGATGCAATCTAAACCAGAGCCTACAGGTTTTTGTTCCAACACTAGTGTGGCATACGAATGTGCCCTTAGCCAATCTGTAACTACCACGCAAGCATACGTCAAGTGATCAGGAAATTAAAACAAGAGACGGTTTTATTTCAAGTTTGAGTAATATTGCAGTTAGATTAACGTCTCATTTACAGGTAATGGCTCAATGATGCTTTGTTCAATTGTATATACGTCATTTTAGGGTTCTTGCGATCAACTCTTTCCAACTTTGACGATCAATATTTATGGACTTAGATAATTGTTGAGGTAAGACTGATGTTAGTGAATTGGATTTTATATTTTCACAGAAATTACCTATAAAAGTGTTATCTTGTTGAACTTGTCGATGTAGTAAACAACTTGTAGTCGTGATCAGGGAAAGTACATAGACTTAATAACACATTACACCAATTAATAAAATTAGAATGTAACAACCTATGCGTGGCAGGACTGTGAGTTCAGCATGTAGTTCTATTTGTTTACCTCCTTGGAGCAGCATATATATATACTGTTCTACGGCTGGCCATAGAATAACTTATTCTGTAGCCACTTTGAGTTACGATAATTACCATGCTAATTTACGAGATTACAGTAACTCCTGACTAAGTGATTTACTATAACATTATTGTAAATATCACCATGAGTTGTAGTAACATGAGTATCGTAAATGCATATTCATGTTATCGTAAATTGGTACAAATATTATCGTAAATCAAGGTGGCTATAGAATAAGTTATTCTATGGCCAGCTGCAGAATAGCCTTACCCTCTCTCTCTCTCTCTATATATATACACACACATATATATATATATGTGTGTGTGTGTGTGTGTGTGTGTGTGTGTGTCTGGGATGTTACATGTCATTGATGAGGTAATGTCATTTAAAGTGGAGAGGTTTGATATACGATCATACAAGTATTTTATTTTGGTCTTATCATTTTGTGGCCCACATGAATTGATGCAACTTAACTCAGTATATATATGGTACTACCTACATCCTGAAAAGAATGCAATTCTAGTTGTTTCCTTGGTCAAATTACTAAAAGTTTGACCAAATTTATATAAGATAGTATCAATATTTATGATACAAAATGTGTATAGCTATAAATATATTTCATGACGAACTTATGACACTTATTTAGTACCATAGTATTCATATACTCTTTGTATAAACTTGGTCAAACTCAAAATGGTTTAACTCGATCGGTACACTGCTAGAATTACATATATAGGGCTATTCATAGACAATGTGATTATGAAAACGTTTGAGTTATCTTAGTGTTCCTATGGTATCCTACATAGGCATGCATAATTCATATCCTGAAGTTAAAGTTGCAGATTAGATTGCTGAGTAGTTTATTCAATAGAGAAACGAATAGATAAGGTTGTTGTTAGTTAACAAAAGGGACTGATGACTTCACAGATCACCGTGGTACTACTACATTTTAGCATCAAAAGATCTACTGTAGCAATTTAAAAAAACTAAATGCCATGAAATTTGAATATTGAAAGCTATAATAAGATTAATGTGGATATATGTTGGCTGTTGCCGTCCTCAATGATAATGATGCTAACAAGATAAGTTCAGTAAATCAACATATGCCACTGTTGTTGGAATAGTATCTGAAAGTTACTCGATGAGTGTAATTTGAGCCCTTTACATGGATTCAAATTGATTTGGATGGATGCCATTATCATTTTATTTATGATGAGAAGTAAAATGGTTGTCCTACCTATTTATAGGTGGTGAACATCTCTGGAGAATGTCTTGAACCTTTCATTTGCTTGATTCTATAGCACGGCTCTGATGATTAGTGAAAGGATACCATCATATATACATGCCATTTAAAGTGCGCCATACTGGAATTATAATCCCAGCAGGATTATTATGCTGTCTCTGTAATTAAACTATACGCACATAGTGTCACACATGTAATTGCAGTGCCAACTTGTCTCACACGGGGGCGGATCCAGGCTAGCCACTCACCGGTATACAATCCCATAGGGCCCCTATAATATAAGTTTTTGCTGGCCATATATATGGATGGAGAGGAAGAAAACTATGTATAAATTAAAAGATATATATAGAGGGAGAAGAAAAAGATGGAGGTAGAAAAAGAGTAAGAGATGATCTCACAGGTCATGTTTATGATGGCAGCACGAGGAAATATGAAGTAAATTAAGTGTCATCAAGAACCAATGAAAATGCACAAATGCATTTCGGTTTTATGAAATACGGTGGTCCTTTTTCCCGAACTTCGTAGTCAATCTTAGATTGTGTATGATGTTACTATTCGGATATGTTCATGGTCATATAATCTAGCTCTTTCTACACAACAAGAGATTCATTACAGAAGCAGAGCTCTGCTGTCTGTACAGTAGGAGTGGGCTGCAGCAGCCACAGTAACTGCTGCTGCTGCAGAGACGTGCTACAGAACAGTCGGGCCCAATGCTTACCCGAACTGCTAGATATTGATATTATCAACGTACATACTCAGGACATATAGACTCCTCAAATTCTATCTATCAGGAAGTAGGGTACGGAGTAGGCCCTTCCGTGAACTAGCTGATAATCGGATCTGGATTTTTTTTTCCAATGTCAAAGCTTCCTTTTAAAATACTAGAACGTTTTGGTAAATGATGATCTGAGATGTCAAAATTCAAAACTCCGTGAAATCATATACTAAATTTTATCTGTAAATAAACATATTACATACAAAAATTATATGAAAATCGTACCGATATGTTGGGCTTGCAGCTTATGTATTCTGTAGCTATTCGTTTCGACAGGGCCAGGAGCACGGGACTTCACTGCAACTGATGCAGTTGCAATTTTACGGGCATGTGTATCGGCACCTTCCTTCTGGATGGAACTGTGTGGTGGGTTGGATTTTTTTTTAACACCTTTTTTAAATAATATTTTATAATAATAACTTATTTTGAAAAATTAACACTTTTGACCACGCCGTGCAACTTGATGCAGCAAAACCATTATGCTAAGCCAGTGCAGTCATAACCTACCAGAAGCATTTACTGATTATAAGGATATCACCAAATCCTCTTATTCTGCTCGTAATGCGCCCGAAAGAGTGGAGGTACCAATAAAAACCATTCAACTCCCACTTCCAAAGAAGAGGGGAGAAGTACGGCCACTCCTAAGGATAATGCTTCAAATAAGCGTCCGAGGATATCGAGGGCTAAATCTTCCAAATCAGTAAATCCAAGCTTACATCAAGTTGGTAGACACATAATAATGGATTAAAATCCAAAACGAGGACCAAATCCACAACCCAAATCAACGGTGCATCCAAATTCGGATCCTGGGACATCGGAACACCTTAACTCCATAATTTTGGGAAATGACGAGTCAATTAATGGGTTGAAAGAAATTTCCATCAAATATATCGATTCTAGAGAATCGTACGATCGTAATACTACTGTTGTCGACATGTACTTCTCTGCAGCAATTGCAGAAATCTTTCTCAACGATCTAGATCCCAAGACCATGGCAGAGTGCAAAAAGCGCTCGGACTGGGCTCAATGGAAAGAAGCAATTTAAGCTGAGATAGCCTCGCTCACTAGAAGAGGGGTATTCACATCTACAATACCTACACCTTCATGTCTTTCCTGTAGGCTTTAAATGGGTTTTCGTCCAAAAACGAAATGAGAACAATAAGGTGGTGAGATATAAAGCGAGATTAGTAGCACAAGGGTTCACGCAGACCCGACATTGATTACAATGAAATCTATTCTCCGATAACGAGTGGAATTACTTTCCGATACTTAATATCATTGGCAGTTCAAAATCATCTATCTATGCAGTTGATGGATGTGGTGACTGCATATCTATGTGGGTCACTTGATTCGGACATATACATGAAAGTTCCCGATGGAATCCAAACTCTGAATCCAAACACAAATCGCAACATGTATTGTGTAAAACTATAAAAATCATTATATGGCTTGAAGCAGTCGAGATGAATGTTGTATAACCGATTGAGTGAATTCCTTCTAAAGAAAGGATACACTAACAATGATGATTGCCCTTGTGTTTTCATTAAGAAATCTCGAACGGGATTTTACATTATATCCGTATATGTTGATGATTTAAATATCATTGAGAGTCCAAAGGATATAAAAGAAGCACGCAGTCACCTAAAGACGGAATTCGAGATGAAGGATTTGGGTAAGACCAAATATTCCCTAGGCTTACAACTTGAGCACCGTCCTTCAGGGATTTTAGTGCATCAATCAGCCTATATCTAGAAAATATTGGAGAAATTCAATATGGATAAATCATACACTAATAAAACCCCGATGGTTGTTCGTTCCTTAGAAATAGGGAAAGATCCATTTAGACCCCTGGATATTGGGGAAATGATGTTGGGACCAGAAATCCCATATCTCAGTGTCATTGGCACACTTATGTATCTTACAAATTGCACCAGGCCTGATATCGTATTTGCAGTGAACTTACTAGCTAGGCATAGTGTGGACCCAACTCGTCGTCATTGGACGGGAGCGAACTGTATCCTCAGATACCTTAATGGCATAAAGGATCTTGGTTTATTCTTCAAGAAAAATCATGATCCCAGTATGATTGGTCATACTGATGCTAGTTACTTATCTGATCCTTATAACGAAAAATCTCAAACAAGATTTGTATTCCTACATGGAGGTATAGCTATTTCATGAAAGTCTTCTAAGCAGACTCTAACAGCGACCTCTCCTAATCATTATGAAATTATTGCTCTATATGAGGCATCACGAGAATGTGTATGGCTTCGCAGAATGGTTAACCGCATACAATAGTCATATGGTATTGGTTCAATTGAATCACCTACAATTATCTATGAAGATAATTCCGCTTGTGTTACACAGATGCAAACAGGTTACATAAAGAGTAATATCACTAAGCATATTGTTCATAAACTGTTTTATCCCCATGAATTACAAGAAAGCGGGGAAATAAACATCTTGCAAATCAAGTCATGTGATAGCCTCGCTGATCTATTTACTAAGTCCTTACCAACTTCTGTGTTTCAAAAATTGGTACATAGAATTGGTATGTGACGACTTCGAGATTTGCCAGAATTATGGGAGACATCTCCTAAATGTTGACCTGTACCAGCATCATATTATACTCTTTTCTTTCACAAGTTTTACTCACAAGGTTTCTTGTTAAATTTTTTAATGAGATAATATTAACATAAGCATGTGTCATATTTTTATTTTCCCCATCGGAGTTTTGTGG
The DNA here is from genome assembly GCA_904845875.1 of Miscanthus lutarioriparius. Classification (NCBI taxonomy): domain Eukaryota; kingdom Viridiplantae; phylum Streptophyta; class Magnoliopsida; order Poales; family Poaceae; genus Miscanthus; species Miscanthus lutarioriparius. The sequence goes on from CAJGYO010000012.1 coordinate 28,595,817, forward strand.
GAAATATGAAAGATACATATTATCCTCACAACTTATCCATGGTTTTTCCCTGAAAAGGTTTTTCATGTGAGTTATCCTAGAGGCAATACCAATAATATGTCATCATATTTTCTCCTAATTTTCCCACCGGGTTTTTACAGGAGTTTTAGCGGCATATCACCTTATATTGCTCCTCATATTTTTTTTTCCTAAAAATATTTTTAGGGGGGTTATCTATATGTCGTATCTCCAATATTTTCCCCCACTGGGATTTTTAATGGGATACCAATGACATAGTGATTTATTTAAATCACACAGATATATGCTATTTTCTCCTTATTTCCTATAGGGCTTTAAAGGAGTTTTTATAGCATATCTATACATATATATTCCTCAGATTTTTCCCATAGGGTTTTTCGAGGAATCTCAGCTTACAGCTACATTGATCTCAAGGAAGATTCGATCAAGGGAGAGTGTTGTGAAACGACGCCAGTACACCAACAGGCGTCCTTCCACAGATGATCTCATCCATCCGTACGAATCCGTATGACGTCCGTACAAGCAGTTAGGATTAGAGATTAGATTAGTAGTTAACTATGTCACCGAAGGGGCATGTCTCTTGGCGACACGATGTAACTTCTCCCATCGGTTGTGTCCTTATATATATATATATATATATATATATATATATATATATATTCTATGAGATCAATAAAACACAATGGTTGTTTCTAAATATTTGTTCATTCCATTCACTTTACAATAATAGCGTGACCAACAGAGATGCCGTCCTCCAACGACATTCGCCCTTAGGCCGCCGGACGCCAGGGCCCCCACATCTTGCAAGTTGCTTTGCGTGGTTTTGGTTTGATGTCTAACAGTAGTGCTCCACCCGATCCGACAGGTCGGCACGACCATGGCTCCCCGTCACTAGAGCCTCATCCGGCCACAAGCCGAGCCACGACCACTCCATGAGCCTTCCACACTCTCCTCCCTCTCTCCTACGAGTTGGGAAACTAAATACAATTCAAAGATTCAGGTTCAATAATGTTTTGTTTGTTTGTTAACTTGTATTGTAACTAGTAGAATTGTAGAATTTGTTCACGTACTGAGTATAATACAAAGTAGAAGATCGGTAAAATGGCAGATATCTACTTACTTTTGCTATACTGAACAGATATATGTTGTTTGAGGTTGTAGAAGAAGTCTAACTAGCATGTTGGGCATGTTCAGCCGATGAGAAATTAATGCACACACCACCAAGCTAATTCGAAGTTCCATTAGTTTAGTAGAGGGCACTGCCAATTTGAAATTTCTTACCAAATCTAAAAACCTACTTATCATATGCTAGATAGTAGATACTACCTAGATGTGCATTACAGTTTTGCTAAGTGTCAATATGTCTAACGCAAAAGAGTTTTGCACCCTAAGTTCCAACTCTATTAACTAACCTAGTAAGCTAGACTCGGAAAGTTAAAGCTCACACACCAAGGAATGCAAGTAACTGTGGGATGTAAATGAGTTAGAGAATGCAAATTCCCGCATCAACTTTTTCCCAAAATATCGAGAAGCTTGTGCTTTCCCCTAGTCCTCATTGCAGACCTTCACAAGTGCCAAGCTCGCAATTAGATAAGTTCATGGATCGCCCATGGGACATTCCCACATGCAAGTGGCTCTCCATGTGGCCTTCTCCCGTAACGCTCCTTGTCGTCTTCACTATCGAGCTTCCGGCCAAAATGCCGCAGGCCTCATTCTCTTGATACAACCTAGGCGACCGCTTCTCATATTGGAGGGTCTCGCCAGACTAAAAAAAAACCTAGTGTACACATCTTGGTGCGTGTAAGCTACGATAGAAATGAGCACTATCCCTAATCCTACCAAGCGCTATATGTGACCTAAACTAGCCTAAGCACTATCCCTAATGCATTTGCTAATTTCCCTAATCATCTATTAAGCACTTTGGTAGCTAGAACACTTATGAGCCTTAATCCTCTACAACTTCAGCACACTTAACACACTTGAAATGGTCGGGTATGAGAATATAGCCCCAACCAACTCAACTTGCTGATAGAAGCAAGCGCTATCTTGACAGTGAGCACAGGAAGGTCCGGTGGTTACATCGAGAATTCTGGTGCCTTGCCATATGTACTAGCCATATATTGTATCATTGCATGTCTTCTTGCTCTTGTGGTTTTATCCGGTACTACACTAGAGAATTCCGATGTGTTGTGCACTGGCGGAGCCACATTATAGCCATCCTGGGCGCCGGCCCCCTTTACTCGGGATAGATTTGCAAAGAGAGCCTATGTCTTGAGTAGCATGCATGCACACTTGAAAGTTGCAACTACGCACAAACATCTGCATCATCACTACATGGCCTAGCTACTGCATTATAATATTTTACTTATTAGTCTGTTACTTTAGTACGTCTATTTAGCTCTCTTGTTCTACTTAAGAAGGACACAATGACAATTAGTAGGAGTTCATCTTGCAACAGCTTACACTAATCAGGTAACATATAGTAGACTGCATATGCATTACTTTATCTATTAATATATTTAATTTAGCTTACAAACTCCTCTACGAGAATTGTATAGCTGTGTTATATAGAAAGAACATTATGCCTATAACTAGTGATTAGTCACAAGACTAGAATTGGCCCCCCTTGAATTCTAACCTAGCTCCGCCACTGGTGTTGTGCAAGCCTTCTTTTCTTCACTATACATCACCCTATCTTTCTCGTGCTCCTCCTGGTGCATGCGTCGAAGAATTCTGGTGCTCTCTGAGCCACTCAACCACCTGTGCACCCTCTCTATTTTCTTTCTCGAATGCTCCATCAAAGGAATCCAGTGCAGATTTCCAATGCTTGCCTTGGACCTGAGTCTTGTTGGCCCACAGTTAGCCTCCCGACCACCGAGATGATCTCCAGACCACTCCGTTGGTCTCACAGGATCACCGGCTCACGACAGTGAACCACTCCAGCCGATCTTGCCGACCACCGGCTCAGGCGAGTGGAGCACTTGTCGGTCCCGCCGAGCACGCGCTAGTGTTGCCGAGCACCCACTAGCCGTGCAGACCACGTACCGGCGTTGTCCGTACCCACACACTACGGATCGAGCTAGAAGAGGAAGGGAGAACAGAGCAAGCACGCACAATACAAGGCAACAGCGTTGGCCGAACACTTGTCTGTGTGATGGCAAATCTGAGCTCTCTTTACTGAGTTGCCATACATGTCTATTTATACAACTCTAACTATCTAGTCCATGTGCAGCGCTCATGCTGGCACAGTAACTAGATAACCTGACAGGGCTGACTCTGCGCCGGCCACTGCCTGTTCCTACAGTGCTGTAGGTGAGCCGTGCGGCGCCTGCACCTACAGCGGCTACTGTATTACAACAGGGGGCAAAGTCGGCGCCGCCTTCCCTTGCTGTGTTCACACACAGCAGGCAGCTAAGTCGGCGCCGCCTTCCTCTGCTGTGTTCACACAAGGTGGCAGTAGATTAGCTAACAAGTCTCACCCTTTTATCCGGTGCCCCCTCATCGATGAAATCCAATGCGCATAGGAAAATTTGGTGCACTTCTTCGGTGCTCACTAAGTGTCGTTTTCTCACGTCTTTCTATCTGGGCTTTTTTCCTTATATCTTGAGCTTCTTGCTTGTCTTTTAGGGTCTTAAATACTCCTCTTTAATATTCATTTGAGATGTTGATTCTTTGATCTTCACCTTAGGCTCGCTCAAGTCCATCCTTGCATCCATAAGACTAAATTTTATATACTAAGAAACAACACTACACTACTATAGCAGGTCTATCACAGCTGATTCATAAACCCCCATGAACAACGGTTTTGGGCTTCGACGGTGAATTATCGACGATCATGGTCGAGGTCATCACCATCGGTTCACACCCGACTATGATACATGCTAACACAGTCGCATTGACGTAAGATCCGTCTATGTATAGGCCTTGATCACCGTCGCCTTGGAGCACAAGCCGTCTGTCTATAAATGATATTCACCGTCGCTTTGTAGTACGATTCGTCTATGTCCAGGTCGTGGTCGTCGTCGCTTTGAAGTATCAGTCATCTGTGTAAATGTCATGATCACCAACGCACTGCAGTATGATCCGATGTTGATGATCCTATAGTCCATGTTGGTTTATTAAATGATTCGGCGGAGATGATATTTTGAACCCATCGGATAACACCGACGTGTTGAATGATTAGTGGTACAGCATTTTTATCACCAACGCCGAGTGGCAATATAAATGATCATTAAATCATAACCGATGGAATGTTAACAGCTATATTTATTAAATCAGATGGACCCTAACAGCTTATTGAACACAGCATAAAGATATAATATCATCAAATCCACACATCATGACCACAGACAAGTGTACTTTTTACATAACAATCCAAGCTAACATATCAAGCAAATACATGCATCATGTCCACAAATAAGCAGTTTGATTACATAACAGACAGGCGGATTTGGACTTCGGGCTACTAGGACCGTGGCTCTAGGCGTGGCCTAAAATATCCCCTTACCACCCCTCAGTTTTCTGGCCCATCATCTTCCCACTCCCAGGTGCCAAGCCCAGCAAGGCAAATAGCCCAACGCAGAGGCACCCCGCACGTCCCGAGCAAACTCCATGAGGGCCTGGCCGCATGGGCGAGTCATCCGTCGGCGGCGGCGCCCTACGCTGCTTCTCTCGGACTCTCCCTCTCTCACCGTTTCTTCCTACTCGGAACCCTACGTACTCGTAGGAGACACACTAGTGGCCACGCAAGACACCGGATATTGGACTCCGCAGGACTGCAGCCGGCTGGAGACACGCGCGGGCTTAGGAAATTTTGGACGAAAGCGGTACCATCTCCACCGGCTGCAGGCGGCGGTCAAGGCAGTTCATACCGTTGGTGATTGGTTTCTACGAAGCTGTCAACACCAAAACACTCAATTCTAATCCGGTGTTCACCAATAATGTGCACAAATTGAACGTTATCATGTACTCCAATTGAAACAAAGCCAAAATGACGTGTTTTGCACGCTGGCGAACCGCTAACACATGATCGAGCGAGCGTCGGCTTCCACCAGGTTTTGGGGAGGTAAACCACTAACCCATGACGGAGAGAGCATCGTCTCCCACAAGGTTTGGGAGAGGCGAACCGCTACTCATAGGAACTATTTAGCGCAAGGTCCCTCTTTGCCATTGGCATCAAACCTCCTCTATCCATGGCTTCTCCAAACCTTAGATATGCACCTGTGTATCTTCACTTTTAGCCACTGCCATGGGCAAGCCTTCTACGAAGCGCGCACGGGAGGTGAAGAAGCCGTGCCCGTGGTGAACAAAGCCGATGACGCTCCTATGGATCCCGTTGGATCTGGCGACGATTGGGCCGTGGTGAACAAAGCTTCAGCTGGCTACCACTCACTCGCCGTTTGTCTCAGTCGCTCGGTCCGAACTCCGCAACTGCATATAGCCCTGAAACAAGCGATCCTGTTGAGAACGGCTCCAGAAGAGGCCGCAACAGAGACTGCCATCGACTAGGGGGGGCCATCCCTCGACCCTCTTGGAGGCACGACGGCAATGCCGTAGGAACCGAACGAGCTGTCGCCTTAAACCGGCGGTTTCCCGGGAGGCAGAGATCGACATCGATAGATGGTTCAGAGAGAGCTACAACTACAAGTAGCAAGCTCAGAGGGGGTAGCTTGGCTTGGATGTGGTGTCGAGTCTCGACTCCGGTTGCTTTTACAACCAAAAATCCAAAATGCAGCGGCACTCAGCTTTTCAGATATACCCTGACCTTGCCGTTCCAGCTGGATACGTTATCCTATCTGAATCACCACACACCCTCACATGCCTTCACGTCGATAACAACTACCCCTTTTTTGTCACAGCATCTCAGAAGTCTGAACTTGCTGTTCGAACCACTCCTGTTAGTTGTTTCAACCATTCCATTTGATTCCGTAACCTTGTTCCTGTCGACGACTGGTTTTATGGAACGACAGGCTGTATTCGCACAAGTACATATATTAAGCACATGAGGGATTAGGGAACAAAAGCATATGGTACTTCATGTTCGTGAAATACAAGTTTAACATAACCAACGACACTTCTCAGATGCGGATAAGTGGAACAGCATTGATGACACTGGCAAAGGCCAGCTCAACTGAATGCAGGAAAACAGGTGCACTCGCATCACAAAGAATATACATCATTACACTGCTGTCGTTCAATGGTCCTGACACGCCGAAGACTAAGATTGTTCTACCCTACATTGACGAGTGGTAAAACTATAGAAAAAGGACACCGAATCACACCTACACAACAGCACACAAAATACACAAGCTAACACCATCTCGCTTCAGCACCCCTCCTAACCGCTATGAAATGCTGAGCTCATCTATAGTCCTGGAGAGTTCAATGTCTGAATACAGCCCATTCGTCCCGTTCATCTTCTGCTCTGCCGTGGCATGGTTGCTATCACTTGAATTTGCTAGGCTTCCATCAGTAAGTTTAGCAGCACCAGCAGAGGAGGCCGCGCATTCAGCAAAACGGTAGCAGGAGATAAGGTGGTCGTTAGTCATGCCAGAGACTTGCATGAAGGTATAAACGACTGTTGGGCCGACGCTGCGGAAACCCCTTCGAACCAAGTCTTTGCTTATGGCATCTGCTTTCGATGTTTTGACAGACACTTGACGAGAGTACCTGAATCGGCTCAATATAGGTTTGTGCTTCACAAAGCTCCAACAGTATTTATCAAATGATCCAAATTCCTCTATGATCTGCAATGACATGCACTTAATTCAGACAAGAACAAGGACAAGTACTATCTAAGAAAGGCTTCAGCTAAAGGCATGCTTGTTTTAAGAAGGGCAAGGTAAATACATGTGTGGTTGTATTTCAAACTATCCCACAAACCACATCATCATTTTAAATAAAACAGTATCTAGACTCTATCATGCCAACAAAAAGTTCAAGAGTGCGAAGTGCTAACCTTGAGTATTTGGCGTGCATTTTCAATAACACCACGCAGTTTCTGTTCAGATAACAAGGAGCTGCTAGGACTGCCAGGTGCAATAATCTTCTTCTCACTTAATTTTGAGACTAATACTGGGTCAAAATCCATGAAAACTTCCCTGCAAACCATACAAGTAGATTACTAAGATTCCCAAACACAGTAATAAGGTTCAGGAACAGAAGGAAATGCAAAGAGATACCTGAATATGTCTCTCTTATTCAGAATTGCTGGCCATGTCAGTTCAGCTAATGCCCCTGACAGCACTAGCAGCTCAAATAACTTCCTGCATTATATGAAGCATTTGATTATTTAATAGTTGATGATGTTATGAGGAAAAAAATATATATCAACGGTCGTTTCTGCATACTTGTCATCGTGAACAGGAACTCCCCACTCTTCATCATGAAATGCAGCATAACAGGGATCTACACTTGTAAACGATATAAAAATCAAAATAAATATTCAATACATACAAGGAGAATAAAAAATAGAAGTTCTATTGCTCTGTCAATGAACATGAAGAAATGATGCGTAGTGAACAGTAACAGTCGTACATTGTGCTCATGGGTCCCATATGCAACAACATATAAGGTCATAAACTTGATTTCAGAATGAACTATCACTTTTGAGTGATAAATGAGGGGCAGATTAAGCTAACACAACCTACAAATAAAGAAATCATCTAGTTCACTTCAACATGTCTATACAAAATATCCTCCACCTTGAACAAATTTGTAACCCTCATTAGCAGACTCAATTTCAGTGGTTTTCATGATCAAACTAGAGGTTAGCAAGGAACCTTGGTGCATAACATTATCACCTCCCATTTTGGATATTTTTAGGTACACTTTCTGATTCCTGAATAAATAAAAACTGTAGAACATGAATCTAATGAGAAAAAGAAATTTATAACTCAATTCTATACCTCCACATCGCTCTAACCTCTGCTCCGAATGAACCGTTTCAGCGTCAAATAGCAATTTAAACATACAGAAACAGCATTCTATCATTTCGATTTTGTAATCTTAGAATAATGCTCGTAGAACTGAAGACTACAATGCCCCTATCATAAACAATTGACATGGCTGATGGCTCCCAGTTCCCACTATGCAAAGCCCAAGCTTAAGTCAACTAGCATTCTAGATTCTATCTTATTGAGAGAATGAGAGATAGGCCTTTAGTTGTGCATTGTAGACCCAAAATTTAGCTTCTCTATTAGCGACAGCATGACTATTAAAGCACTACAAACTGTTATACTAAACGAATTGCAGGTTACCCCTAAATCAAATGCTAAAAACACGCAAGCAAAACCAGAAGCACACACCAGTATTTGCTGTCACCCACGCGCACCTCCTCTTCACACCAGCAGCATCAGTCTGGGAAGCCAATCCACCCTCCCTTTCCAGCATGGAAACATGCTTGTAATCAACCTGAGAGAGGGTCTTCTTCTTTCTAGCCCCAAACGCCGGCCTCCCAATCCGGCCCGTGGATGCCCGGCTGCAGAACGAGTCCGTGGACGCGTCTGAGGAGCAGGACGCGTCAAGAGACAGCCCCGAGCGCAGCAGCAGCTCCTGCCGACACATCCCCGCGGGCACGCTGAGCGAGGGCAGCAATGTGGGCACGGCGGTGGGTTTCTTCTCCTCCGTTGCCCCTGCCGCCACGACCGCATCCCTCCCGGGCCTCGGCGAGGGCTTCCGGCCACGAGTAGCGGACACCGAGCGCGTCCTGCCCCCCACGGACCGCGGTTCGGAGTCCCCGCTGCCGCCGGACGCCGGCGACAGCCGCCCCCTCGCGCTAGCCCCGGACATTGGACCGAGCCACCGACTCCTTGCAATCTCAAACCGCCCGACAGCCCCTTCAACCTTCAGAACCCCAGAGCGAGCTAAAATCGGCGAGGCATTGCTGCGGAAACACCGAACTCCGGCCGAGGCAAGCGGCGGATTACAGACAGCTCCCGCATTCGAAGCAAAACCTCAGCTCTTCCGCCGAAATCCGACCTGAAAACCCTAGCAATCGCTGCCAGACCAGCCCGGCATTGCGGAGACACAGCTTAGAGCCCTCGATCCAAACCCCCCACGGGCGTCAAAACCTTGCCCACCCGACGCCCCCAGAGTCCGAGCCACAGGACCCCGCAGGAATCAGCACGAACAGCTCCCTCGAGGCTCGATTCGGGGCCCTCCGAGCGGCGGGACGCCCCGCGCCAGGACCCGCGGCAATGGCGAGGCGATGCAGCACGCCGGCGAGCCGAGAGGAAACCCTAGGAGGAGTAGGCGGGTGGGGGAGCGAGGAGGGAGCCTCGAGCGGAGCCTCGGCAGCGGCTGCTCGGAATTTACTGCCGCTGGTATTGGTGGGTGGGTGGAGGACTGGAGGGTGCCTGCCGTGGTGGTCGGCAGTAGATTTGGCTTGGCGAGGTTAGCCCTCGCCTCTCGGTGACTCGTGTCTTGTGAGTTCTGACTTGGGGCAATTCCTCTCGTGGCATTAAAAAAAAAGATTGCAATAAGTCTCTGAAAAAGTTTAGTGGTCTTCAGCGTCACTTCTTTAATTTTTTTATGTCCTCCATGTCACTGCCGTCAGTTTAGCCTCTAACGCCGTCAAACTGCAGGTGTGAAAAGTCAAAAATACCCTTAAGTGTAAATATGTCATTAATTTTTTTTAGCATCTTAACGACTTCAAATAAAAAAAACTCAAAACTAGAAAGTTGTAGATCTCGTCGAGATCTATAATTTTCATATAAAAATTATTTTCATTTAATTTAAAAAAAAGATATAATTTTTCTAAGATATATTAATCATGTTAAATCATATTTTTTTACCGAATTAAATAAAGATAATTTTTATATAAAAATTATAGATCTCAATACGACCTACAACTTTCTAGTTTTGAATTTTTTCATTTAAAGTCGTTAAAATATAAAAAATTTTAATAACGTATTTAAACCTTTCTCCCTCGCGCAATCCTCCACAACTCCTACCCCCTCCTCTAGCAGCGCAGGCAGGTACGGGACAAGGCCCCCAGCGGCGTGCACCTCCGACGGCGAGGGCTCCCCCCTCCGACGGCATGAGCTTGCACTCGACTGCGGCCTCCTCGTGCCCTGCGTCTTCCCTAGGTTTTTCCCTCCCTAGTGTTCTTGGGAGAGGTCTAAAAATCTGAAAAATTCGTGATGTATTTCTGAGATTTTTGTGTGGGAATGGAGGCCCGAATCCTCCTCGTGCCCTCCGGGATTTATCGATTTCGTCTGTGATTTTCGTTCTTCATTTTCCCCCTTTTTTTCTTGGCTATGATTTGATTTTTCCAGAGTTTGGGTCAATCCTAGGCGATGATTTCTTGTGAATTTGTTCGTAGCTAGTTCAATGTCTTCTGTGCGAAATCTGAGCTCAAGAGCTTTTGAATCGAGAGAGATCATTTTGATTTTGTGCTCGTTCTTTTCTGTTCGTCGTTCTCCTGTTCATCTTGGGCAGCTTCGTTGCTTTTTGGTAGAGGCAGGGTGCTTGGGACCCAGCAGGTCTGCAGCAGTGCTACAAGCACTGAGCGCTTAGGCACCGGTGTGCTCACCAGAGCGGCCTTGCTACAGGTTCAAGTCCGACGGTCTCCTGTCTCCGATTTTGTGTCCGTTCGTTCCTGCTGCCTTTCCTCTGTGAGACTTTTTTTTTTTCGTGTGCCATTATAAAAGATTGTAATTCTTTGTGTATCTCTGAAAAAATTTAGTGGTCTTCAGCGTCACTGTTTTAACTTTTTCGTGTTATTCATGTCACTTCCGTCAGTTTGGGCTCTATAATTCCGTTAGTTTGGGCTCTAACGCCGTCAAACTGTAGGTGTAAAAAGACGAAAATGCCCTTAAGTTCAAATATGTTATTAATTTTTTTGAGCATCTTAACGACTTTAAATGAAAAAACTCAAAACTAGAAAGTCATAGATCTCGTCGAGATCTATAATTTTCATATAAAAATTATTTTCATTTAATTCCAAAAAAAATAATATAATTTTTCTAAGATATATTAATCATATTAAATCATATTTTTTTACGAAATTAAATGAAAATAATTTTTATATGAAAATTATAGATCTCGACAAGATCTACAACTTTTTAGTTTTGAGTTTTTTCATTTGAAGTCGTTAAGATGCTCAAAAAATTAATAATATATTTGAACTTAAGGGCATTTTCGTCTTTTTACACCTGCAGTTTGACGGTGTTAGAGCCTAAACTGACGGAAGTAGCATGGAGGACACGAAAAAGTTACAGTAATAACGCTGAAGACCGCTAAATTTTTTCGTGTGCACACGAAGAATTACGATAGAGAATTACGATCTTTTATAATCACACGCAGTAAAAGTCTCTTCCTCTGTTCGTCTTTATTTCTCTTTGCCGCAGCTGGAGCGAGTGTTGGGAAGCCGGGAAGGGTGCCGCAATGACCGAGTGAGCAGCATCCCTCCGTTTCTCTTCCTGCGTTCGGCGCCCAGCAGGAGACCGGCGCCGTGCACTCCTCCGTTTCGCTCCAGTAGCTGCGTACGTCTGCTCCCTCCGTCCTCTCTCTCTCTCCTCTCTCTCTCTCTCTGTGATTATCTCGGTCTCGTGCAGTCCCGAGCCGATTCCCCTGCAGCGCCGCACGCACCCAGCCCCAGCCTGTGCTCGCTCGTCGGCGTTAGGTCGTGCAGATCCACGCCGTGCCTGAGTGCTGGAGTACTGAAACTTGGACATTCTGTTGTAAGAAAATAAATTATGCTTAATGCTTCTTGATTGTCTCGAAATAAAAAAAGTGCTCAAGACGTTTGGGGTCAAATAATTGTCTCTGGATTTGAAAATCATGTAGGTTTCTGAAGTTAGCCTAGGATTTATTAGAAATAGCTATGGGTTTCTAACTTAATTCAGTAATTATCACCGATATGTAGGATGCAAAGGGATTGGGACACTGCAGGCAGCGGCCGTGTTCCTATGCAGGTGTCTATGTTTTAGGCATCAAGTACTAGGTAGAAGAATATTTTTTTTCCTCCTGTAATTTGCAGTTTTGCACTTTGGTAAAATGTCCAAGTGACGTTAGTTTAGCTTTAAGTTTCATTGTTCTAAGTAGTGTTTATGGTTATCCGTTTTAGCTTGCAAATTACTATACAAATTTGGATGAATTTGTGGGTTATTGGTTCAGTATATGAGTAGCAGTAATTTCTCAAATTTACAGAATTGTTGTGCTTGAGAGCTATTGGCTTTCTATGCCCTGTCGAAGGTCTTGTTTGCTACCGATTTAGCCTCATGGCTGTGACTTAACAAGCTCCCACACAGTTTGCATTTAATATTTGATTTGAGATGTTATAGAAAAATATATATTTGATTTCTCTAGTCTTTTTATATCTTTCACTGTGCAGTTAAATGAGACAAGGACCTGCTGCACAAGTGCATGCCAATTCTGACCTGAGCTTATGTGGTGGTGTCTTTGTGATAACTAGGGCTATCGCCATGGGTTACCTGCAGTGCAGAGGGAGCCAGGGTTTAGCAGCAAGTTCATCGTTGAGCAGGATGACTAATAAGTTATCAGGAAAGTTTCTTTGGGGGCATCATTAAAATCAACCTGTTTGATATGTGCCGAACTGTTGGTAGCTGACATATATTGTTGTCTCACTGCTGTGTACTAGCACTACCTAGCTGCCTTGCTGATTGTTTAATAGGTTTAATATAACAATTTACTTTCTCCATGAAATTAAATTGCAAGCAATATGTACTGAAATGACCAGCAAGCAAGCAATTCTGTGCTCCTACTCTGTCATTTGTCGATCTGTATTCACTTGTGTATGTTACAATTCAATGCATTTTTACAGTCCAAGCCTTATCTAATAATTTAACAGTGCAAGCCATGTCTAGTAGCTATCTGAACATCTTCCTGGTGACTGTAATTTTAATTTTAGGCTACATCTCATATATTTGGTTTTACCTAGAAATTGTTTGACTTATCCAATAATTTTTTGAGATGATTAAAATATGCTACTGTAGATTTTCATTAGCTTTAAGAAACTGCTTCAGTGTTACATGAGTTAATGTCAGCAAGTGAAAAGTGTGATTCTTTTAGTTAGCATTTGCATAGTACATTTTTCCTAGATCAGTATAGTGTCTTCATTGTTTTGTTTTTTCAGATAACATTTAGATAGGGTCATTGGCGCTGTTTGCTGGGCTGCTGGCTGGAACTTGGCGCTGGCTAATGGCTGCTGGCTGGAACTTGTTTGGTGCAGGAACTTGGCGCTGGCTGCTGGATGGAACTTGTTTGGTGCTGGAACTTGTTTAGTTGGCTGGATCATTTTGTATTCATATTTTTGTTGTACTTTTGAATGGAAACATGTATTCTGGAACATGCGCTTTTGTATGGTCATTATGATATTATGCAATTGGCTATGTGGTTTATTATTATTGTTTCAATTGGGTCTGCCCATAATATGGGCCTGGACCGTAAATGTTGGGCCTCACAATATATGACGTTACCCTATCGTCATAATAACTTGTCTAAAACAGGTTCCCAGCGTACAATTTGTGACGGTTGACGTATTAGGTGACGAGTTGACCCACCAATATGTGACAGTTGCAGTCGTCATTAAATGACAACAATATATGACAACACAACAAAACCGTCACAAAAGGTCATATTTTGTGACGGTTTTTCATATTATCGTCACAGAACGTTTTGCGACGGTCGTTATATGATAACCTTCATGACGTGGTTTTCCGTGATACCATTCATTTTGTGACAAATTCTGTACTTTCCATGACACTTTTAGTTTGTTATAAAAGCTCAAATTTTTTTGTAGTGTATGAGTCATACTAGCAAATAGGCTCATGTAGCTGCTATTGCTTAGGGACTCGGTAGATGTGAGCAACCTGCCGTTGCTCATAATAGGTTCCACACTTCTTACCTATAATATGGAACTTGGGAGGATGATAACTGGAGACCGGGCGAGATTGTAGACTTTGGATTGGATATGGTTTGGGCAACAGAGAGAGGCTCTGTTTGCATTAGTCTCGCCGGTGTCGATTAAGGACCGTCCGATGTTAGCCTATTAGTGAAGTTTGAAAGTACCAACACATAGCAATGTCCCGTGTATGGATGACCACAAAACCCATTACCTCTCTAAACTCTAAGGGAACCAAAGGGGTTTGCCAAACCGCTACACTGGCCCCTCGGGTAGTAGTCGGGTGGTGGGGACCACGGCTGTAACCACGCGTGTGAGCCTGCATTTGTGCATGGCCGGTGGGTCAGGGCAGGCCGGGTCGATCTGGACCTTGGTTAACAAGATTAGGGAAGGGTTGCCCTATGCGGACCCTCGATCAGGTCCGTACAGGCATGTGTCTTGGTTTGCCCAGCTGGATGTAAATCGATTGCAATCGCCAGTCGCTCCTCAGATATGGATACCACTTTGCCACTGAATACCATCGTAGTTATACAACTAGGACATGGATGATGATGGAGTCGGTGATGATCATGGATACTAATCTGATTGCTTACCACATGCTTGAAAGTAGTCTCAGGTGCAAACTTAGAATGGTTAAGTAATGAACCTACACTTGACGGCTAAAACTTGAATATAAGGACTTACCTCTAGTAAGCTTTTCCAAATAAATTAAAAGAACAAGCAAACCAAAAGCTCCATGCATATCCTTTGAGAGTCGGGAGACTACTCCCCTGTTGACGAGTAAGTCTTGTTGAGTACATTTCAGTACTCAGGGTTTTTATTACTCCTGTTGCATGTAACTGTGGAAGCCGGAGCTCTAACTCTGTGTGGATACCTCCTGGTGGCCTCAGCGAGGATATCCTTTTCCGCTGCGATCGTAGAAGTTTTATCTCGGGGTGATATCGACAGACTACCGGGTTTGACTTGATCTCTCGGGCACTTAGTGTCAAATGCTAACAAGTGCGCTTGGGATTAGGTTAAACTGGGCGGTTCTGCCACAATCTTCAACTTCACTTTCGGCAATATTTTGGAGTGAGGCGATCGCCATCACCATATTCGAAAGTCCCACAAGCGCGAGCCAAGAGGGGTTGGCGAGGAGTGCATTGGACAAGATTATTCGCCCGAAGACAATCTTTGCTTGGCGCCCGTGAGTGAAGACTTGAGGACATGTCGTGATCACCTATGACTATTTTGATTACGTCAACTGCCTGGCTTGTTTCAACCACACCAATGTCTTTTTTGACGAAGGTTGAATTGTGAGGAGCAAGTCACCAAGGACCTGGCCACAAGGACGCAAGCAAAGGGCACCATCAAAGACTAGCTGAAGACAAGCCGTAGACTAGCTGGAGATAAAGCAGTCTCTAGACTATATATGTACAGACGAAAGTTGTGTACCGAGTCTGAGTTGTATTGGGACCACACCTTGTATTCAGATATTAGGTTTTGAACTTTCAATTAAAACCGAATGGCTGAGGGGCTACTGTTGGGTGGTATATTATATGTTGGGGACCCCACTATCATCCCCACTGTCATGATCAGGGCCCAATTACACAACCTAGAGACCACAAAATAATATTTGGGGACCATTTGTAGCCTTTAGTAACATTTTTGTAAATACAAACCCATCCGAGGGCATTAAGAGAATCTCCTCTCTCACCTCCCCTATAAAAGAGGGAGATGGGGAGGGGGAGAGGGACTTTGGGGGCTGGTCGTTCACTCTCTTGCTTCGCTCTCTTTTCTCCTTCGCTCTATTGGTTTTGTTGGCTTAACCAACGAAGTGCTTAGGAGAGAGGTTTGCCTCGATTAGGTTACCCACAAACTTCAGTCCTGGAACATAGAAAATTATCGGCTTCTCAACTCTTTTGTGGCGCTACTCGTTAACAAATAGAACTCTTATTCCCAAGTCGAAGCAAGTTTTGACATCAACAGGGGAGAGTGTTGGGTATAATCCTATGTCACCAACCAGAAATATCTTATCTTCCTTTAGAAGAAGAGCGAAAGCCAGCTGATACCGAGACTTCACATCAAATTCAAAGCTCCCAAGGCCATAAATCATGTATTCATGACTTCCCAACATTCTTGAAATGCAATCTCTAATGTTCGGATTATCAAGTTGATCAATGAACTTTGTATAAACTGAATTCCTCCTAATATCCAGCAGAGTTTCATGTACTTCTTTAATTTTGCTCACTGCTTCCATGAGGTCCTTGTCCTCGATGTATGCATTACTAGGATTTAAATGTCATCTAGTTTAATGGAAAAAAACATAATAAGAAACAATCAATTAAATTTTTAACGATAAAAAACAAATGTAAACTTGTAATGATAGGTAGCACCAGATGAGCAGATTTTTAAGAAGACGCGGTCTGCGTACAACATGAAGATGAGCATCAGCCCTCAAACTTGTCGGCGCTGATGCACCGACGCGATAACGTCACAACCCAACTCCTCCATGCCTCGGCGCTCGATGGGGGCAACGGTCGGGCACACTACCTTCACATCGCCGATCGCGTCCGAAATGCGACGCAAAGAAGGAGCAGAAGAGCAACCGTGGCGTCAGAGTCAAAGAGGCCGTAGAGCTTGGCGAAGAGCTTGGACGACACAGCTAGCTCCAAGGCTGCATGGAGGCCGCGAGCCGTGCGTGATCGCCCATCACGAACTCCTCCATGGCCAGGCCGGACAAAGAAGAACCGACGCCACCTGCAAGTTCCCACAGTAAAACGAGGATCACGGCATGGAAAAGGGCGGATATTACCCATGATCAACGCGGAAGTTGAAAAAAAAAGAACTTTTTCTGCAGCGGGATGAGAAGGTTGATCGAATCGGCTTCCTAATCAGGCTCCATCGTCTTCTCCGCCACATCGCCAGGATCTGGATCAAAGAGAGAGAAAAAGAGAAGCAGGTTCAACGATGCCGAGGCACGATGGACATGAATCGATTACCAGGAACAGGAACGGTGGTGGTGAAGCTGAAGCCTTTGCCATGGAGTTAGGGGTTTAGGTGGGTTTTTTGCGGGTTGTTTTGCTTTGGTGGGAGAAGGAAGAAAAGAGCGGCACGGGTGGGGAAGGAGACAACAGACGAAGACGAGTGATTTCGCGTTGGGCTTTCGGTTTAGCGGAGCAGTCTGGCGCAGAGTTTTTTTCAGTGATATTTTGTTGCTTGCTTGACAACTTGAGACATGAGGTTTCTCTTCATACCATCCGTTCTTGCATCTTCAGTCTTTTTTTAAGTAATGTCATTATTGTCATCTAACATTATTTCTTTCTTTTTCTATTTATTTACACATAATTATTGAATCTCATTGAGCACAATTCCTTACATACTGGCGGTGGTTTTCTCATGACACTTGCACATGCACCAGCCAGTGCAACAATCATTTGCAGAGATGAGCACGCAGATTTCATAAAAGAATGAACTCAATCGACATAGGCCAGAATCCTTGAAGACATAGGCCACAATCCTTGAACGAGAAAGATTCAGAACCACAACATTTGGCATAGCAGCGAGTCTCTGAACCAATGCAGTCATATAGGTGTCAATACTCAATAGCTGCATACTGCAGTGCAGAGAGAGTATTTACAGCGCCCATTTCAACAAAATATCGTGACATTTACATGACGTTTGCTCACAAGTTCTAATTAAACACATAGGAGTTAACGGGTCCGCATGTGTTCAATCGGATCCAATTAAACGTGTGCCAAACCGGTAGAGCTAATCAAGCAATCAAATAAAATAATATTATCTACTACATTGTTGCCGTGATTCTCGGTTTGGTACTGCGTGTCTGTCGCTAGAGTATGTACACATACTCAAACGTGTTTTAAGTATATGCATGTGGAGATGAGTATATACACATACCTTTTTCATATAATGAGTACATATTCATACTTTATGAAGAGGAGTATATACGCATACTTTTTTTTTCTTGTAATGAGTATTTAATCATACTTTTTTAAAAATTCATACTTTTTGAAGAGTATATACGCATACTTTTTTTTTCTTGAAATGAGTATTTAATCATACTTTTTTTTTTTAAAATTCATACTTTTTGAAGAGGAGTATATACGCATACTTTTTTTTTCTCGAAAGGAGTATTTATTCATACTTTTTTGAAAGGAGTATGTACGCCTACTTTTTTAAAAGGAGTATGTACGCATACTTTTTCTAGATGGATTACATTTTATATGGACGTTTTCCTCTTAGTTTGCTGTACAATCACTGAATGATTGTAATCTACTTGCTTATATCACAGTGTATTTTTTTTTCAGGAAGTCTTAAAGTTCGATATATTCTTGAGAAATGGAGCATACTTTAGTGGCAAAGATTTTCTGTGTGCATTCTTTCTTGACAAATGGAGCATACATACATATATGCACTAAGTATATACAGTATGATTACATGACCAGACAAGCCTGATCTCCTAATGGATTCAAACAGGCCCTAAACAGAGGATGACACACGCTTCGATTAATTGAGTATGCCTGTATGCTAATAGATGAAGCAGATTTGTACCACACGCCGCTGCCGCAATACTAGTCGGTGATCAACTGACATTATAATCTGAAACAAGTGATCTGAAAAATATCAGCATATACTAGAATCTGAAAAGTATCAGCATATACTAGAATCTGAAAAGTATCAGCAGATACTAGAGGCGTTGAAGAATTATAATCTGGAACAAGTAATCTGAAAAGTATGAGCAGATACTGGAATCCGAAAAAGTATCGGCAGATACTAGAGGCGTTGAAGAACAAACCTGGGCCTCTGTTGTGCAGCCGAGACGGCGGCCACCCTGCTCACTGCAGACGAAACGCAGCCCCCGTAGGCCTCCGAGCCGCCGCGCTGCACTGCCTTCGTGGCCTGCCTCTGCGGGTCTGAAGAAAGCGCCACCGCCGTGGTTGGGGGAGGAGCAGAGGTGCCGCCGGATGTGGAGGAGGGGACGCCACCGCCCACAGCATGGAGAGGCCATCGTGGCTGGATGGAGGGGACGGGCCGCCGCGGTCAGGCGTGGAGGGGATGGGCCGCCGCGGGGGGACGCCGCCGCGGGGGAAGGGAAAGTCGCACCGTCGCCGATGGACGCAGCAGACGTGGGCGCCGCGCGGGGGGTGGGCTGGGGCAAGCCACGCCGCCGCCAGGGGCTCCGCACGCAGGGCTTGTCACGCCATGGCCGGGGGCTCCGCTGCTAGGGGGGCCACCGTGCGAGTTGAGGGGGCGCCACCGCCTCTGGAGAGGAGAGTGCTCGCCGCCACTGGGAGCCACCGCCGCCGGGATGGCCACGCCGATGGGTTCCACCGCCACCATCACCACCGGAATGGGAAGGGGAGGGTGCGTCGAGGTCGAATCCACCAGGGGGCGGGGCGCCGCTGCCGCTGCCGCCACCATGCGTGAGATCCAGAAATAGGGAGGAGAGAAATCCCGAGAGAGAGAGAGAGAGAGAAAACATACGGAGTATATAACATACTAGTCCATCACGCACGTCCCTGCCCGCGGCGGTTATCAATCAAAGATGCAACGCAGGATCGAACATTCACGTGCGCGCAATGGCAAAACTCGACTATATGTTTTAGTTTAAATGCAGGAACTAATATGTATAAATCACGTATTATTATTCTAAATAACAAATCTTCCAGGAAAAATAAGAGAAATTATCAAAATATCAAAATCCATGTTTTGAGGTCTTTGATGCCTAGGATCATCTATCTATTTGCAGTACTCAGGAAGCCTATAACTAAAACAACCATGTTATCTGCAACTACATATAACGGCATAACTATTCAAAATTAGTTTAAAGATCAAATATGATCAGATGCAAAACTAAAGGAGCAACATGGCCAACTGTTGTCCTGTTGAAGTTTCATATAACAATACTCCGTAATCTTAAAATTAAGCATTCTAAAATAGGAAGAGGGATTGATTCACTCAGATTTCAGAATAGTCATACCGAAAAGCATCACAGAGTCACAATGAGACAATGAGTGCACTTCGTATGTAGTAAGTAATTTTTTTCCATTAGCGTGGAGCATGTTGCTGAACGCTGAACCTTTCGGCTCTGATAAGAAATAAATTTACTGGGTGGACCATGGGGAAAAGAACAATGATAAAATTCATTTGTTTGAAATCTAAGATAAAAGCACGCATACACTACATTAAAAACATAGGTATGGATCTGATTACCTGAGCACATTAGAACAGACATGATATAATATTTATATCCTGAACATGGTCCAAAATCGCTGATCGGCTGAAAAAACCGGAGAGTATTAGCTCCATATGCCAACCATAAATATAAATTGGCAAATAAATTAACATTAAGGTATGGATGTAATATATTTCTATTTTCTGTTCGACATGCATCATATATCTACCTGGAACTTCATGTGACACTTACTTTGTTAGAACAATTCAGAACATGGCAGATCAGAGTAGTCTGTGCCTTAAAGAAAACACCATGTTCATTTATGAATTCTGCATGGTCTTGACACAGCTGAAATAAAACTGAACCCAAGAATTTGATCCAGGACCAACGTCTGCCATTGCAAAGGAAGGAAAATTAAATTGTAAATTGAACCGTTAATATTTGAAACCTTGTAAAGCATGAAAAAAATGGAAAGTGGACAGTTAATAATTCAAACATTGCAGATCCATGTTTGGCATTACCCTTTTTGTGTTGCACCAATCAAACTGACGTTAAAAGGCATAACATCGCAAGACACAGAAGCTTTATTTCTTGCAAATGCATCGAACGTTTCAAATGTTTGCTATAAATGTAGTTGGCTAGTTAAAAGAAATTTTATGGAGGAACATATGCAGACAAAAAAAATGATTAGCACAGGTGGTCACTACCTGAACCTGTCTGGAAAACATGCGAGAAGTTTTTTACCTGAACATGATTAAAACACAAAGGGTATTTGAAAAATATTGAACCAAACCATTGATCATAATCATTGAAACCACATAAGAAAGAAAATAATAATTGAGAAAACAGGAGCTACAATTATTACCTTTCTTTGATTGCATCAGCCATGAATTGGAACTCCTACTATTTGCTGCTTGGTACTGTCACTGAGCACTGGGCTGTTAGATCGTGCGGTGAGTGAGGGCAGTCTGCACGCCTGCATGCCTGATGCAATATGCGCTTGGTGGTAGCGTGCCACACGGCCACACTATCCACTCGGCTGTCCTGCGCCACCATTGCACTTGCTGCGTCCGCTTGTGTGTGCCACAGTAAAGGCAACTCGTCGTTCAGGTATCTCAATTTCGTAGCAATCTACCATAAATACTGGATGCAGCAGCTGCACATCTAAATGCAATAATTCATGGCTTAGCAATGGTAAATGGCATGCATAGGAAAAATTGGCAGATTGTCTTAGCAATGGACAAGGTAGTTTTATTTTGATGTAGCAGACTGCTAAACTGAAAATATGCCGAACATAATTATGCAGTTTGTTACTCTATATATGAAGACCAACCAATACAAAGAGGACCTGGAATGCATGGGACATTATGAAGATGTTTCATATGCATTAAACCTTTTACCTGCTATTGAAACTAAGAACACATCCAAAACACCTAAAATTTAATTTCCTGCAAGTTCCAGAAGCCATTCTTTCTGAAAAAATTAAGCAGATGTCTGCACTGAAGTTAATGTAATCAATGTAAAGTAGGTAGACCATAAGAGGACAGTGTAAAGATCTACCTCGAAGGTTGTTTCATCGATAAACATATAGGGTCTGGGTTTATTTATTTTCCTAAACACGCCCAATCTGGAATTAAATGGTGTAAGAGGTACATGAAGAAACACTGCCGGAGCAAATGTGATTATTTTAGGAAGATTGCACTTTTCAATTTGAAGCCAAATAACAAATTTGTTCAGTTGTTTGCAAATCTGTTCAGTTGTTTGCAAATTCGATTTTTAAACTATAAACACGTCAGTATTCACTAAAGAGCATGAGCAGGCAAGCAACGACCTAAGCTGTCTAGGTTTTAGATCGATGAACTAAGACAACACAAAGGCAAAATAAAATATCAGCCAATAATTTAAATATCATCAAATAATTTTAAATATGAGAAAATGTATTCAAGCTGCATACTTCTAATATTGTTGTCCTGTCTTTTAGCATGTGTGGCATGTAAGGAAACTGAACATCACAAAGTCACTCAATTAATTAATCTTCAGGTGCCAGGGCCAAGCAAGGTCAAACGGAAGCAATGCGTAACACTGTAACAGGATGTGAAGACGAACCTAAAAATGAGCACTAACATGAGGAGAAGCACAACGTGCTTACCACGCACCTTTTGAATCTAGAATATTTATCAAACCTTCTAACCCACCCATGATAGACTCAATAAAGGACTCCACATAAGAGATAGTATGTCTGCAAATTTTGTTAACCTACATTTAAAACAAAGAAAGATTCACTAATTAATATGCCAAACACAGAATAGAAATATAACCATATAGAGGAGGAATCTGAGTAATAGACTGGGGACATATTGTTATGTCATAGTAAGAGGTGGACGGTTGGAGCATATAGGATTATTATGTCAATGGAAGTTCAAAGCCTTCAAATCCCAAGGCATAGGCAGTTGGCTTGCGTCTTGCTCGACAGATCAAGCATAGCAACTGTCCATCTTGCCGAGCAAAAATTAATAGCTTATGTGGCACCTTATAATATTTTACTAATCCTCAAAACGCCATGTTGCAAAAAAAATCTTAAGGATGCTGTAAACCTCAAAATAATGCTCAAACTGAAATCATATAGTGAATTCAAATATACACCTGTTCAGGAATAACTGCAGAAGCACATTCTGGAAAACTGGAAACTGCTCCAAGCCAAGCACAACAATGCTGTCGACGACCTTCCAGGCCAAACATTTTATTTCAGAAAGATCTGTGGGTCCTAGGAAAAAAGAAATGACTTATTATCAGCATAAAAGTCTAGATACTTAAAAAAGATTTAAAGGACCACGAGAATCACACAACAATATAAACTTACTGTGGTAAGATACCGATAATAAAAGTAGAGTTTTGTAAGGCTTCCGTGTTTGGAGAGTTGGCTCTCAAGTTCATCCACACACCCGCAGAACATTTTAACTCTAGGCAGATGAAAATGATTCTTAAGAATTTTGATTCAAATTCAAGTATTTGAGTTCTGGCCAAAAGCACAATAACAAAGAACAAGAGCTATGCAGATGGATCCACGATGAACAACTACTTTAGTTATTCTACTTTAACAAATGTATTTGTAGCTGTGTAAAACATAGGGACAAGGGACATGCAACCAAATGGCATGAAGATGGTATAAAACAAACTATAATTTTAGGAGCATGAAATAGGATTATTTATTTATGTTGGGCCAATTATGCTAAGCACATTACATAAGCTGTAGTTAACTCAATACCACACTAACCACAGCAAAGACCCATATTGGGAAATTACTATCCCATGCTTGGGCCTGGGGCCGCATGCCATTGACACATAGGATAGCATTTTCCAAATAACGACCATTTCAGAAAAAATTTGGCTGGCAATAAAAGCTAAAAATTTAGCTACCTCAAATTAAAGCAGGTTGTCACCACGGCATCACAACCTCAATCTAATTGAAGAACCTGAGTTTTTATTTTCGTTCATGGCCTGACCTCATACTCGATTTTGGTGACGTCGGGAAGAACTTCTCCTCCCAATCTTCAGAGTCGCCACCATCGCAGTTGATGTGGAGGCAACAGGGGAGGTCTGCTGCGCGGCAACCTGACATGGAGCGGCGGAGCAAGTTAGGCGGAGCAGGCAAGTCTAGATAGTGCTCCATGAGCAGCACAGATCTACCCTAGGGGTGTGGCAAGAGCAGATGAACGGCCATCCCCGGCGCCGACGAGGGAAGGGGAGGACGAAGAAGGGAGAGAGGCTATCACCTGGTTTTCGTCGCGCCACTAAGATGGCGCCAGCTAGGGTTTGCTCCAGCACAGGCACACAGCTAGGAGCGAGGACCTCCGGGAGCCGGCCGCGGCGGGGGAGGCGGCGACCACAGCCAACGGCGGGCCTCTCCTGTGGCCCTGACGCTGCGCCGTGCTAGGAGGCAGCCACCGCCGGGGGGCCGTCCGGGTAGCCGCGCCGCACACCGGGGGCGCCGCCGCTCCGGCCACACGCAGGGCGTCGAGGTGGCCACGCTGGGGCCCAGCCGGTGCACCGTCACGTCGGGAGAGAGGGAGAAGAAGGGGGAGGTGCGGCCGGGGGCGCGAGCGGCGGCGGCGCGGTAGGGAGGAGCGGGACGACCGGGAAGGAAATGCGCAGCAGCTCCGACCGGACACCGATTGCGCCCGTTCAGTGAAGGCGATCACAGCCATCAAGCAGGCATCCAACGGCCACCATCTCGTTTGATATTGTGGCCACCCTGTGCGCGCGCCGTGGTCACAGGTTCGGTAAAGGCGATCACAGCCATCAAGCAGGCATCCAACGGCCACCATCTCGTTTGATATCGTGGCCACCCTGTGCGCGAGCCGTGGCCATATGTTCTCTTGTCTTTAAATGGGGTAACACAGGATCCTAGATTTTAGGATCGTACATACTTTCTAAACGGGTTTGCATGTTGACCCGCTAAGACATGTCACACGTCGAACGTGAGGAGGCGGGTGTATTTGTACCGTCTAGAGGAGTGAGTAACTACTCCTAGGGAGCATGTGTGTGTACTACTCTGCAGTTGGCTACAGAATAATTTATTCTGTAGCCACTTTGAGTTACGATAATTTCTATGCTAATTTACGAGATTATAGTAACTCCTTACTATGTGATTTACTATAACGTTACGGTAAATATCCCCATATGTTATAGTAACACAACTATTGTAAATATGTATTGATATTATCGTAAATTAGTATATAAAATTATCGTAAATGAAGGTGTCTATAGAATAACTTATTTTATAGCTGGCTATTGAATATACTCTCCATATATATATATATATATATATATATATATATATATATATATATATATGCAAGAGCAGAAGTTCAACTGTGCACTACAATACGCTTACAAAATAGGTCTTCCTGATTTTTTAAAACAGGAACACATTTGTACACAACTACTGATGGGGTGCTGGTACTAACAAAACCAACTTCAGCCTTGTTTATATATACAACAGCAGTACTCGCTGAATAAGGCAAAAGCATCATAAGCGATGTTTACATCTAGCTTAGAGAGAACCCACTGCAACCTTGGTTGTTTGTTTTCTTCCTTCAAATAAGGCCTCAATGCATTGGAGTGTCGTCGTAGCAAGCCTTCTTTGAACAACCTATGTAGAGAGCTTTTATTGATTTCAAGAGTATATGCTAATGACCTTATGGTTCCCCTTCTGTTTAAGGGAATATCAGCAACCCTAGTGAGGTCCACTTGAATTTTTTTACGACCACAATTCTTAGGTCTCAAAGAACTGACATCTACTGGTATGCCTTGTGTCACATAATTTTTTGCGCTCTGCCATAATATTCGTTGTATTGTACGCACATGGACATTGTACTTTGCAGCAATTAGTGTTGTGTTGTTTCGTTGTAATATGCCATTAGTGCTTAACTTAAGCAAATCTTGATATATGTCTTGTCTTTGTCTTTGTGTCAAATTCTTGAACATATTTGTTGCTTCTTCTTGTAGGGGTTGCTGATAGTCTTTGTCATCCAAGTCGGACAACTCCTCTTCGTCAAATTGGATGTTAACAGCATCTGCGTACACGCCAAAGTCGTGTATGACATCGTACAAGGTATCTTGTTCTTCCTGTGGGCCATTTAAATCAAATGCATGGCCGGCACTGTCACCTGGTACAGAAGCAAGCTTATCATTATAAGAATGCATTGTCACCCAGACATGTGAGTTATTCTCCCCCTCTCAGTACATCAGTTCATACTAATTTAGAACAAAGAGAATAAACACTAAAATTTCCTAGATGTTGCTAGATATTTTAGTAGGGAGGAAGTAAACCAGAATATAAAAATTGAGGAGATAGAGTGAGGCTAGAGAGAACTGCTTCACAAAAGATTATGAAACTTTTTGACATGGACAATTATTGTTGTAAACATGACTTGAACATGAGAGAAATAATCACCCGCATGTAGATTTTGTTCTTCCTCTTCTTCCGGTGGATCATTTAAATCAAATGGATGGCCAGCATTGTCACCTGGTACAGAAGCATGCTGATGATTAGAAAATTGCATTGTGACCCACACATGTGAGTTATTGTCCCCTCTCATTCCAATTTAATTTTGAACTTGAAGCAACTATGAGTTGCATGCCTTACATAGAGAATTGACTAATCTTGCTTGCAATTTTACGAGAGAGACTAAACCAATTGATACTAATTTTAGGACACCAATTGATACTAATTTTAGGACAGAGAGAGGACTGCAAAAGAGTTTGAAACACTAATTTAGAGAGAGAGAGAATAGAAAGAACATGTGCTACACAATAGATTATCAAACTTTTTCACATGGACAATTATTGTTGCAAAGATGACTTCAACCTGAGGGAACCACCTGCATGTAGGTTTTCTGGGTCTTCTTCATGTGGATCATTTGCAACAAATGGATGGCCAGCATTGTCACCTGGTACAGAAAGGTGATGGTTATGAGAATGCATTGCCAACCACACATGTGAGTTATTCCTATCACTACAATTTGATTTTGACCTTGAAACAAATATGAGCATGCAGCCTTACACAGAAAAACCACTAATATTGGTTGTGATTTTATTTGAGATAGATTAAAGCAGTTCATATTAATTTTAGGACAGAGAGAGGATAAGGATCCATGCTGCAAAGGAGTTTTAGGTGAGAGATAAACACTAGAAATTATTAGATGTTGCTAGTGATTTTAGTAGAGATGAACTAAACCAGCACATACTAATTTATGATTTGAGAGAGAGAGGCTAGAGAGAACACGTGCTGTTGCTTGTGATTTTAGGAGATATAAATAAATAAGCACAACTAGTTTAAGGAGAGAGGATAGAGAGAATTAGAGCCAGTACACTAAGTTTGGATAGAAATAGATGAGCTTACCTTGACGAATTTGTTCTTCTTCATCATTCTCAGCGGGATGGACATCAAAGTGGTCAGCTCCCCCAACTTGAACTGCAGCAACTACATCTTCCCAGGGACCATGATCCTTTTCATGTCCATGTTCAGCAGGATTCTTGTTCAGATCTGGCACCTCCTCTCTTCTCTCTTCTGGTAGCTTGTTTAAGTCTAGTATTGCCATGGGGAGATGGATGAGAACTGAGTGGTTCAAATGAATGCAAAGAAAGGGTAACCATGCTTTATTGCCACTGCTGTTAGAGAAATAGTGCTACTTTTAAATTTTGGATTGCTTCGTCTGTATAAAAATTGACGGTAAGTTGTGTTTGCCGCCGAGTGGATGCTGATTTGTTTGGTGTAAAAAATGTGTTTGCCGCCAAGTGATGTGAATTTTGATTTGTTTATTGTAAGAAATCTGCGGACTAGGTGAGCAAAATGTGACATTAATGGCATACCATTCCAAAACCGCAGAACGTCAATAATTGTTATCTAGGGGTGTTCAGGTCTTTGCCCACCTGCCTTAATTCCTGTGCCCACCTCCCCAGCGACAATTAAAAGGGGACGGAGGGAGTACGCCCCACTTCAGCCAGCGACTGTAGTGTAGTGTCCTTGTCTCTTGCGTACTCCATATTAATTAAGACCGAGCACTGGTCACGCATCTCCATTTAGAGCAAGTATAATAACCGGCTGTAAGCTGGCTAAATGCTGACGTGAAGGAGAGAGAAGAGTTGAGAAAGGAGAAGCAGCTGTAAGCTTACAGCCGGCTTGGACACAAGAATCAAGAAACCTTGTGAGAGAGATAAGTGGACCATATAGTAACAGTGAAGAGATAACTACTATACGGGTGGACTGAGAGAAGGATGTAAAGAACCTTACAGCCAGCAAGCCAACTGTATTATCAGCCTCGCTCTTAGCTCGCTTTGGGCACGAAAACCCGAAAACCGAGAACCGAACCGAAATAACTTGAACTAAAACCGAAGTAACCGAACCGATCGGTTTTGGTTCTAGGTTCGGTAAGGCCTCGGTTAACCGAAATGACCCAAAATAACCGAAATATGTTAAGGCCCATAGAATACATATAGATAAAGCCCACTAGCCCAGCCCAAGAGGTAACCCTAAGCACTCAGGCACTCTCCTCACTTCCTCAGTCTCGGTCAGTCCTCCCCCTCCCCGACCCCTAGCCGCCGCCGCGGCGCCGCACCTCGAGCCACGCTGATCCGCCGTCCCCCCTTCTCCCTCCCCTCCGTCGTGTGCCCGTGTGCCTCCACAGGCGTGACCCTCTGACGGTCTGGCCCTCCCCTCCGCGACCCCGACACGGCGCCCTGCCGCCCTCCGCCTTCGGCCAGCCGCCACCCTCCACCGTCACCCACGGCCCGCACCGGCGCAGGCGGGACGCCGGCAGCCCGGCACGCTGCAGGCGGGCACCGGACTCCCGGAGTGACCCGCACGGCCAGCCGCCCAGCCCCCACCCCCAGCCGGCCAGGGCGTAGGCGGCTAGAAGTCCATCATCGGCGCAGGAGGCAGAGGCAGGATGCACCCTCCACTGTTGTTTTATGTTGCATTGATGTTTAAATTGTCCCTGTTGACTGCATGAAAAATCAGGCAAAATGCTGCCGAAATTTGCAATTGAATGGGCTGTTTCTAGGTTCCTAAAAATTTCAGGTTCCTTCGGTTAGAACCGAAAATGAACCGAATTATCCGAAACCGAAATTCCTCGGTTCTACTTTTACAAAGTAACATAACCGAATTAGCTGAAGAACCGAAGAACCGATTGGTTTAGCTGAAGAACCGAAGAATCGATTGGTTTCGGTTAACCGAATGCCCATAGTGACTCTTAGCCGCAAGCACTAGTGGGTTCTTCCTGTGCACTGTCAACGCGTTCTCCTCCTCAACATCCACCTAGCCATGCCCATGCGGCGCACGCCAGTCAAAGCAAAGCAGCAGGTTGGCGAGCAGCAGCTCCACCACGGCCGTGCCGAAGTGCACGCCGGGGCAGCTCCTTCGGCCGACCCCGAACGGCACCAGCGCGTAGCTGTCGTGCCACGGCTTGTGGTCGTTGAGGTCCGCGCCGTCGCCCTCGTGCCGCTCGGGCACGAAACGCGCCGCGTCGGCTCTCCACGCGTCGGGGTCCATGCCGATTGCCTTCGCGTTGACGAGCACCCGCGTCGAGGCTGGCAACTCGCGGCCGCGCACCGTGCAGGGCTCGGTGGTCTCCCGCGGCAGCAGGAGCGGCGTCGGCGGGTGCAGCCGGAGGGACTCCCTGATGACTAGCTTCAGGTAACGGCGGCGCGGGAGGTCGGACTCGAGGACCATGTGTTTGTTCGCCACGACGCTACGCACCTCTTGCTGCGCCTTGGCAAGAAACGTCCGGGTTCCTGACCAGCTCCGTCATCGTCCATTCCACGGTCGCCGCCGACGTGTCTGTCCCAGCAATAAACATGTCCTTTGGCATGCAAACGGAATGCCAATCGTCCATCGATGCAAGCAATGGCATGCACTTGTCTACCTACTCCTCGTGTTATATATGACGTCGTATGTGTATATCTTACCGTTAGGATGCCTTTGATCTGGCTACGGCTGCCGAACGTGCGTGCTCTGGTGAGCCGGGCCATTGTGCAGGCGGAGGAGCACGTCAACCAAGTCCTCCTCCTCCTTGGACTTGGTGCCCTTGTTGATGTGCTCGTCGATGACCTTCTCGTAGAACGCATCGAGCTCACGGAAGTTCCGCTCCAGGCTCCAGCGGCCTCCGCAGGCCACGGAGTGCGTCCAACCATCCAAGCCACGGCATGTAATCGGCCACAAAGAAAGCGCCCAGAAGCCTCTGCGTCTCCTCCAGCTCCAGGATAGCCCTAGTCCGGATGCTGCTGTCGACGTCGGCGTCGCCGTTGTCGCCAAAGGCGACACGCCGCACGATCCGGCTGGTCGTCGCGACAAGCCTGTCGCTCAGTTTCACGGGACAACCGTCCGCGTTCCTGGACGACGACTCGTCCGCCACGGCGGCGACGAGCGCGGCGGCCTCGGCCTCCCGGACGCCTCGGAACCCGCGCACGCGCGGGGCGCCGAGGAGCTCCGACAGGCACGCGCGGCGCGGCGCGCGCCAGAACGCGTCCGGGGGCGCGAAGGAGACGTTCCGCAGGCCGTAGGAGAGCCTGGCGGCCGCGTACAGCGCCGGGCGCCCGACAGGGCCCGGTCGTTGTGCTGGAACACGGCGCGCGCCGCGTCGGCGGACGAGACGACGAGCGTCGGCACGGAGCCCAGGCGGAGCAGCAGTTTTTTGAACGTGCCGCGCGGCCAGCGCCGCCAGGGACGCCTGTGGGTGCGCCCCGAGCTGGTGGAGGTTGCCGATGATGGGGAGTCCTCTTGGACGTGGGAACGGAGGCGGCGTGCTGGCGGCGCGCCTCTTGGATGGTGCAGGCAGGATGAGCTTGAAGAGGATCATGGTGGCAAGGACCAGGAGAAGGCGTGCAAGGAGCTCATGAACTTGGAGAGTCTCCATGGACACCTGATGTCGTGCCCGTGCCGTGGTCATCTACTGTTTGCCGAGAGCTGCTGATATTATATAACTGTACTATATAATTCGGTTGCCAATAATGTTACGTGGACGCGGACGATGAACTTCACACACAAAAACAAATGCAAAAAAAGAACGAATGGTAGACTTGGCACCAAGTTTCTCATACGCCGTTCCGCGTACATTCACCTTACGTACTGCAGAGTGCAGACTGCGCCTCCTGTCCGGGCTGTGGATTACCGTAACACGACTTTCACGTCACATTGTGCTTCGTGCATCGTCCTGCTGGTACTCGTGGCGTCCCCGACTCCCTGCATAGGCGTAGCGGGCGGCCGCCCACGCCGACCAACCCAGCTGCGCCCGGCGCCGGTCGACGCAAACTCGTTTCGGGCCTTTCAAGCGGGGCATCGAGACCACAAGCGCCGATTTGGCGATTTCCCACGCGCTCTGTACGTCCACGGGTGACGGGTTAAGCGTGAACCTAACCCGCTGCTTTTGGGCCGCCAATCCAACACGGCACGGCAGACCGCAGACGGCCGGCACCGCCGCCTGCGAAGCCAACACAGCAGCTGGCTGCTGATTCAGACACCATCCTGATGATCCTAAGGTCTTGTTTGGCGGCACTTCAGCCCACTATATAGTTTTCCACCCAAATTCATCCTAATGTTGGGGTGGATTAGACTGCAGCCAAACAAGATCTAAACCCAGCAGAGACACCTAAAACTTTATTGATAGGCTACGAATGGAGGACGGGATCCTATGGAATGTTTGTCAGAATACAAACAAGGTCAAAGCAGGTTTTGGAAATGAATATGTAGTTGACTTGTCGTGCTGTAATGTTTCTCTGATGAATCCAGAGTGCAAAACACACTAGTCAAAGCTAAGGATATTAAGGAATAAACAAAGAAAATTGATAGATTCCATGAATCGTTTACCGTTGTGTGAAGCTAAGCCCATCACTCAATAACGGAATTCAATTCTCATATATTTAGAGTTCAGGTACTGATCTCTATTGTTTCCCACCTCCGGAAGTGTAGACATGTAGTTAGGAGGAAAAGGTTTAGCATGCCAATAGCATGAGAAGAATGAAAACACAAAAAGTACACAAATAAAAGGCAAAGAAAGATGAGTAACACGTGAATAAGTTCTTTGTGCTAAAAAAGTAGAAACCTTATAACTTCATAGATTGAACCAACAACTCTGACAAAAATGATATATGGAGAAAACATGCAAGGACTCATCTCTGAAATTGAAAAGTAAGATATCTAAGTCTAGTTAAATGGAATGAAATAGGTCAATTCTTATTGGTGTTGACGATACCACTGTATAATCTGTACACAATCACTATATCTACTAGCTTCACAAGGATTATTCATTAACATGGGTTACCTACAACTGAAGAATCTGATGCAGGTGGAGGTTTTCTTTTCAGGAACGCTAAAATACAATCTCGTATTTACAAGTTACTATGTCAATCTGTCTTCCACTCCCCTCAAACTAGGCAGGTGCACCTGATGTCCATCCTGATGTCTAAAAGAAACATCGGGTGCTATCTACTGCTTTCTACTGTAGCTAAAACCTGATGCAGCCACAGCCCAAAAAAGCAGAAACGAAGAGGCTGGATCTTAGCAAAATACAGAGAACTGGTATCACCAGTAATCATTGCAGGAGCAAGTACCATCCTTGAAATAATGAAATCTATTCCGGTCTCGAACAACAATCTCCCTATTGTACACCTTCGATATCAACTTTGTGGCTGAGTGGCAGTCTGTGCACACTCTTAGATTCTTTGATAAACGAATTGTTGCACCAGGGTCCAACTTCATCAGGCCAAATGCAATGGCCAGCTTCTCACTGTGATGGGAAACAGATACTTCCTTCTCATACTCATCAACTTCTAGCCTCACATCAGCTGTATTTGGGATATACCCAGCCATCTTGATCCTATCAATCATCTCCTCAACTTTCTGGTATATCTTCCTCAATTGGGGGTGGTCACTGTCTAGCAAAGAACTCAAAGACAACCCCATCAAGCTCAATGAGACTACAACCTGGAGTTTTCTCAATCCCTCTATCCTTCATTTCCTTTCGAATCATTGCTGCATCCTTCCATTGTCCCACTGATGCATATATATTTGACAGAAGTATGTAGTCACCACTGTGGCTGGGGTCCAATGAGATGATCTGCTTTAGTGCTTCTTCCCCGATTTCAACATTTTTGTGAACTGCACAGGAAGACAGTAGTGCCCTCCAGATAACAGTGTTTGGCTCAATGGGCATGGCTCTGATAAACTGGTACGCCTCATCTATCAAACCAGCCCGCCCCAACAGATCCACAATACATCCATAGTGCTCAACTCTTGGCTTAATGCCATAATCCTGAGTCATGCTATCAAAATGCCGGCGACCCTCTTCAACTAAGCAGCTGTGACTGCAAGCCATGAGAAAACCAATGAATGTCACATCTGTGGGCTCAATACTGGCCTTTGCGCATGGATGAGAAGAGTTTCAATGCTTCCCTGCCCCTTCCATTGGTTCTTCACAGGCATTGACTCGAATGCTTCAACTGCATCCTCAATGCATCCATACTTTGCATAGAAGTCCACCAATGCAGTGCCAAGAATAATTGTGAGAGGTAAACGCTTCCTTCTTATGTAGGAATGCACCCACTTTCCTGTCTCAAGTGCACCCAGGACAGCACAAGCAGAGAGCACACTGACCATGGTCACATCATTCGGCTCAACTTCAGCAAGCTGCATCTCACTGAAAAGAGCAAGTGCCTCTCGACATTGATATGCCTGCGTGTATCCTGAGATCATTGCGCTCCAAGCAACCACATCCCTGGACTGCATCCTGTCGAACAGCCTCCGTGCCTTACCAAGCTCTCCACACTTGGCATACATGTCGATCAGTGCAGTCATCAAGTTTCGGTTCCTCACCAGCCCCTTTTCATCCACATATCCAGCAACCCACTTCCCAAGCTTCGCATCACCTATCCGTCCGCATGCCGTGACGACATTCACCAATGTGACTTCATCAAAGGCCACACCAACCGCAAGCATGCCCTTAAACATCTCCACCACCTCCATCCAATCTCCGTTCTTCAAGTACGCCGTGATGATTGCATTCCACATGACCACGCCCTATTCCTCCACTGTGTCGAACAGCAGACATGCCGCTGCAACATCCTCACAGCTCGCGTATATATGTATCAAGCTGCTCAGCACGAAACGATCGACCACAAGCCCACGCTTGGTGGCATACGCCTGGACGCCCCGCCCTACATCCAGCGCGCACATCCTGGCGCATGACTTGAGGGCGCAGGCGACGGTGTGCTGGTCAGGGCAGGCAGAAGCCGCGTCGAGCATTTCGACGAACAGGTGCAGGGCGTCCTCCGGGTGGCCCGCGTGAAAGAAAGCCCGCATAACGGCATAAGGACGTTGTAGCACGGCGTGGAAGGGGGCGGCCGCGGGCCTAAACGGAACAGGCTGACCGCGTAGGGGAGCAGCGTCGGAGAGGCGGCGGCCGCCTCGAGGAGGGAGTGGAAGGATTTGGGCGAGCCGGTGAGCTCCCCGGACTTGATTAGTGCCGCGTGGAGCTGTGGTAAGTAGCGGGGATCCGCGCGGAGTGGAACATGCGGCGGCGCCGGCCCGGCGCGGGCCGGTGGGAACGAGATCCTCTAACGTACTCGTTTCTACGTAAGAGGGACGTCCAAGCCTCCTGCACCGTTGCTGCACCATCCGACGGTGGCATCCAACAAACAAAGGAAATACATGACTATTCTATCCATCGGCCCACTGTCACGCTGGTCTTGTTCGGCCCATTCGCACGCAGCTGCACAGAAAGCTAGCGCGCTGGTGGACAGAAAACGAGCGGGAGATCGTGGACGCCGCGGGAAAAAAAGGTAGTTTCAGCCGGCGAGTTCGTCCGAGGAGGTCGATCCATCGACGGCGACGGATTTTTGCACTCTCTTTTCACCTGCGTAAGTCCCGTGGATTAATCTGCTTTGCTACCCTATTCCATCGAATGTTTGGAGATATGTATGTAGCATTAAACATAGATAAAAAAATAACTAATTGCACAGTTTGTATATATTTTGCGTAACGAATCTTTTAAGTCTTATTAGTCCATGATTAAATACTAATTGTTATAGTTACACATGTGCTACAGTATCCCAAAACCTTTACAGCCCCTGAACTAAACACGCCCTATGTCATGAATGGATATTTGAATTTGATTGATCTGTCTTCGTCAGATTGTTCTGAGATTTGTTGAAATCACTCCCTTTCTCAAGAAAGATGTAGCTTAGGTATGCAATTAAAATGGAACCGAAAGGTCCTGAAGTGAAAGGAAATAGGTGTGTAACTCAATCTCATGGCTTTTCTTTTGTCAATATGTGTCATACCATGTAACTATTTATTGTGGCATGATTTTTTTTAACTTTTTAGTCTTTTTTCCTTGAACAAAGAGAGTTGATATCGCTCTTTCATGAATATGCACTAATCTCATGACTGCTCTTTTATGAATATGCATTGTTCTCATGTTTTTGAACGAATATGAACCAACCTCATACTTTGTGGTCTGCTTTTCTATTCTGTTAAGAGAGAGCTTGATGGCTAATTTTGTACCTCACGTTGGCATGGAATTTAGAACTTCAGATGAAACTTGGACATTTTGGCTGAGCTATGGTGGACAGAAAGGCTTTGAGGTTAGGTAAAGGTATACAAACAAAAGACCTTTTGATGGTAAATTTATTTGTGCAAATGAGGGTCATCGGTTGCCAGATAAAAGGGATCATTTAACAAAGTGCCCTCGAGCTAAAACTAGAACCAATTGTCAAGTCCACATGAATCTTAAAATTGTCCGAAAGAAGGAAACTCTGATAGTGTTTGACTTAGTTTTGGAACACAATCATGCACTACACCTACCAGCAACCTTGCACCTAATGGCGTCACAAAGGAAAATTTCAAATTTACAAGCTTTTGAAATTAAAACAGCAGATGATGCGGGAATTGGACCAAAAGCTGCACATGAGTTGGCTTGTCGTCAAGTTAGTGGTCCACTCAATCTTGGCTACACCCTTCGTGATCACAAGAATTATTTGCGTACCAAGCGCCAACGAGAGATAGCATACGGTCAAGCAGGTAGCATGCTCAAGTATTTTCATGACAAAATTGCTGAGAACCCATCATTCTAATATGCATTGCAAATGGATTGTGAAGAATAGATAACAAACATATTTTGGGTCGATGCTAAAATGATCATGGACTATGCATATTTTGTTGATGTCGTTAGTTTTGACACTACTTTTAGAACAAACAAAGAGAGTAGACCTTTTGGTGTATCCATCGGATTCAATCACTTTAGGAAAACTGTTATTTTGGGGGCTGCTCTCATGTATGATGAAACCTTTGAATCTTTCAAGTGGCTATTTGAGACCTTTCTAAAATCTCATAATGGACAACAACCTAAAACATTTTATACAGATCAAGATGCTGCAATGAAAAAGGCAGTTTCTCAAGTGTTTACAGAAGCATGGCATGGATTATGCATCTTTCACATCATGCAAAATGCAGTCAAACTTCTACATGAAAAGAACAATGAAGAGGAGAACGAAGAGAATAGAACGGATAAGAGTCAAGAGAAGAAAAAAGAGAAGAAAAGGAAGAAGAAAAAGGAGGAAAAATGAGGAGAATGAGGAAACAAGTATTCTGTCATATTTTAGTGCATGCATGTTTGAGTATGAAGACATTGCAAGTTTAACCTCATGAGGCAAAAGGTGAGCAAGCAAACTTGGTTAGACAGTATTTACAAGTTTAAAGAAAAATAGGCTGAATGTTATATGAAAGATGTCTTCACGTTAGAAATAAGAAGTACACAATTGAGTGAGAGTCTGAACAATGATTTGAAAATCCATTTCAAATCGGATTTTGATATGATCTGGTTCTTTAAACATTTTGAAAGGGTCGTGCAAGGGAAAAGGAATAATGAACTAAATTCACCGTCGGTTTCTCAACTTGGCTCAAGGTGTCATGTAGGTCTCTGAACTTTCTAAGTGATATTTATGGGTTCCTAAATTTGGCAAAGAGTGTCATCCAGGTCCCTAAACTTTTAAGGTGATCACCGCATGTCCGTAAATTTGGCAAAGGGCGTCATCCAGGTCCCTAAACTTGGTCGACGGTGTCATCCCAGTTCAAATATGGTCTAACCCACTCTATAAGCTCGTATGCCACGCTGATTCTATGTTAGACGTGGATCCAACATGGGTCAATTAATCAATCATTACTTATATAATATTTATTATAAAATTATAAATTATATAAAATAATTTACAACAACAAATATATTAGGTTTAAACTAAAATAGAAAAATACTAAAATTAATTTAATATTTATGTATCATTAATAGTATTAAAATAATATTAAAATTAGAAAATAATAATATTTATAGTATTATTGTATAATATTATACTACTATTAATAATGTTATTATTAAAAGTTCTAATACTAGTATTATAGTATTAGAACTTTTAATAATACTATTATAGTATTAAAAGTTTTAATGAAGGTGTTATAGTATGAATAATAGAGAAAAGCTACTTCTATAATAGTACTATTCAAACTTTAAAATAATACTAGAATTAAAAGTAATTTTTAATAGAGAAAACTTTAAATACTATAGGTAACTTTTAATACTATTTTAATACTATTAATGATACATAAATATTAAATTAATTTTAGTATTTTTCTATTTTAGTTTAAACCTAATATATTTGTTGTTGTAAATTTTTTTAATACTTTAATTTATTTTTTTGTTGATGTAAATTATTTTACATAATTATAATTTAATGATAAATATTATATAAATAATGATTGATTAATTGACACATGTTGGATACACGTCTAACTCACAGTCAGCATGCCACACCAACTTATAGAGTGAGTTAAACCATGTTTGGACCGGGATGACACCGTTGGCTAAGTTCATGGACTTGCAATGGTCACCTTGAAAGTTTAGAGACCTGGATGACACCGTCTGCCAAGTTTAGAGACCTGCGGTGATCACCTTGAAAGTTTAGGGACCTAAATGACACCCTCTGCCAAGTTTAAAGACCCACATATATCAGGGACCGACGGTAAATTTTTCTCTTCATTTAAATTCCGGATCCGCCATAGTCTTCACACACCATCTAAGAGCATCTTCAAGAGTTCTCTATTTTCTTTCCTAATCGTTTGTTTTTAGCAAGATGAGAGCAACTCCTAATCTATCCTCTTTTACGCGGCTCTTGATTCGCCTGGATCCTTCTCCCGCGCGGTCTCCGCCTTCGCGCCGCGCTTTTCTCCGATCCTTCCCGCGCCGGTCTCCGTCGTCGCGCCAAAGAACTTCGACGATCGACGCCGCCGGTACGTAGACGATCGACGATCGCCACCGCTGCGGGCTTCCTGCAACACCGTGGGCTTCCTGCACTGCCGCCGCTGTGCCTTCCTGCGTGCCGCCGCCGCCCCCGCTATGTTTCGTTTTGCCGCCGCCGCTCGGTTTGAATTGGGTAGCCGCGTCCTTCCTCTCTGTGTGTCGATGCGTTATGACTCGCTGTTGGCCGCCTGCTGCTCTCTGTGGCAGGTCGTCGTCGTCGCGCCACCAGCCGCCGGCGTCGTGTTCATCGCCCGCATGGCGGGGCCGGCGCTGCTGCCACTGTCGCTGCCGCCGCCGGAGACGGTGATGGTGAGCTTCATCCCCGAGGCGCAGTGGCCGGGAGCGCCGCAGATGAAGTAGCGGGTGCCCGGCTTGGTGAGCGGGACGGTGGTGCTCTGGTCCCGGTGCGACCGCAGCGGGTTGCTCGCCGAGCACGCGCTGTGGTCCGCCTCGCTCACCTCCAGCACCGAGTGCGCCGAGCTGTACTGGAACGCTGCAATGCAAATTGCAAAAACCGGCAAGCCGCGGTCACTGGATTTTCCGTTCATGAGATACCCGCGGAGGCGCAGACGAATGAACGTGCTACTGACATTACGAGAACATGCTGCTGCATTTGGCACGTACAGAGCGTGTCGCCGATGGTGAACGGCTTGCCCTTGGCCCAGGCAGTGCATCCACTCCGGGCTTCCACCCGGACGTGTCGCCGACCGTGTAGTCCTTTGCGGACGCCGGCACGATGGTGCCGGCGACGAGGAGGACGATGGCTAGAAGCAGGCCGCGCGGAGTGCCAGCCATGTTTTCCTAGCGAGATGCTGGCGTAATCTTGAAGCAGACGACGCCAAGATTGTAGGAGAGTGAGGTGAGTCAGGAAAGTTATCAATGGACAAGGCTGTTTAGGCGTTGAGAACGGTTATCTTATATACTAGTGTAACCCGCGCGCCATCGCGCGGAATGATAAACAAAAGGGGTAACAAAATACTTGGAACATCTTTTTTCCAAAAAAAATGTAAGCCTTTTCATGAACCATGATTATTCATTAGGAACATGGCATTGCTCCCTTCGGTGTCAGGCCGCAGCAAGGCATACATGGGTTGATGTCGATTACTATAGCGGGACATAGATGAAGGCCTAACAAAAGGGGAGTACTTGCTACAGCAAGGCATACATTGGGCCACCCTTTAACATCACGGCCTTCCGTGATTATATCTGGAAACAAAAAAAAAAAGATGTGAGATAATGCCATTAGGAACTAACTATGCACATAACTCAGATCAGTCATAGTACATGTAAAACAAGGAGGGCATCTCCATTTTGCTATTCCTTATTTGTAGACTATGTGTAACAAAAAATATGAGTTACATCCGCATATCAGAATTTGAAATAAATCATGCAGAAACAATGACAACCTATAGGGAAGATGAAAAATGAATCTGGTTTTTTAATCGGAAAAATAAATCCAAATGCTTAGTACAACAGATCATAAGCAAAGAGGCTTTCAGCATAGTTTCAGTAATCCACACCACACCATTAGCATATAATGGGCCATACGAATCAAAACATTGAGAGCCTAGTCTCAATTCTATACATGAATCTTTTTTTGTCAAGATTCAACTACATCTTGCAGTGTCACCATAATCCAATCCAATTATTAACAGCGAGATGCCTTGATAGTAATAGGCACCCAAGTGGCAAAGAAAGGAGCCACTGCGTACTGGTACTGCCCAACCAAAGTGAACCATGAACCAAAGGTGGAGGCTAAAGCAGTATAGGTGTGGCATGGTATCCTCACGAGATTACATGGCTGATGCCACAGCACAAAGACATTGCTAAAGCAATCAGGGCATCATAAAAGGTACTATGTGGTTCTAAATTTGGGGTACAATATTTTCAGTCTTGCGTGTAATAAAATTCTGTCCAAACCATTATAGTGACAATATTTTCACCAGAAGGAAGGCT
Source organism: Miscanthus lutarioriparius (assembly GCA_904845875.1). Taxonomy (NCBI): domain Eukaryota; kingdom Viridiplantae; phylum Streptophyta; class Magnoliopsida; order Poales; family Poaceae; genus Miscanthus; species Miscanthus lutarioriparius. The sequence goes on from CAJGYO010000012.1 coordinate 28,635,676, forward strand.
CTGCCTTTTGATAGCAATAGTGACAGTATGACCATAAGCGGCCAGATCTAGGACCTGCTCAATCATGAGTGACCCTGGCAACAAATGTAATACACAATCAAAGTATAACCTGCTCAGGAAGCACATATTTCTTGTACTGACACAAACTGAATCTGCCGTTGAAGTATCAAAACACAAAGTGGAATCTACAGAACATTATTATGTTTCTTATCTGGTTAAACTAAGAGCCATGAAAAAGCAACAACATTTATCCTATAGCGACTATGAAACAGTACAATCATTAGACCTGAAGGGAACATGCATAAGCGGGGGAAAAATACATAAAGAACACAGCTGCATTTAATAGAAATATTATCCAAGAATTCGGGTGCGCGGTGGAGTTCTTGTTCTGATTTCTTGCTGAGGAACCATTGCCACTGAATGTTGAGGATGGAAAATAATTAGTTGTAGTTGTTCATTGCTGGCTATCTGCATAAGCAGAGCCATCATATCATGCAAAGAGTGCCCCTGTGCTGTCATACCCATATGTTGTGTCCAGGTAACCAGCAGAAGGAACTCCACCAAGCAAGGGCGACCTATAAGTTCCATCAGGCGGTGGCGAGGGGTATCCTGTTGGCTTCACGGAAGGGGGTACCATTTGGAACACCGTTAGTTCCCATTGCTAAAAATACCCTCGCCGAGAAACCTAAAGTTCTAAGATTTTTTAGATCATCAAGTAAAATAAATGTATATACTCAGATTTTGTGTAATACTATAGAATTAATGGAACAATGGCTAAAACAGAGGGAAATTGAAGGAATTAAGACTGGTAAGCTCTCGGACCGAATGAGTGGTTTCGTCTAGCTGAGTCAAATTAGTGTCCTAACGAAGCCAAGGCACATGGATTACAATAGGTGGTGCCCATACTGTGGCTTATAAGGAGATGAAGTCAACAAATAGTAACATTCGGGTGAAGTAAATAGTATGGATGGAAGTTCAGAACAAAAATGCATGACTGATGTATTGGGACTTAGGTCATAGAACATGTAAAAGAGTCTCGGTATAAACAGTTGCTAACCAAATACCTCCCTGGACTAAACTGAAAGAAAAGAATAGATCATAATAGCATACCTGACCAATTCTATGAGCTTAGCGATTCCCAGGCTGGCAAAAAAAAGGTTCAAACACATCCACTAAATAATGAAGAAGGCGAATGAGCTTTACAGATGCTCGTGCTATAGCAGCCTGAACTTTGGAAAAATAATTCCACAATTGCAGGCAGTGGGCGGCAATATAATGAGCCCTTCAGCTAGAGGGCAATCTGCACAATCAATAGGAACTAACCAGCATTAGTTGGGAAATACGAAGAATATCCCGTGGGTAAACGACAACAGAAGAATAGGAAGCACAAATTAAGGATCCATTGCAGGCTAGAATGAGTGCACGAAACATCCTTTTTTTCTAGAAATGGTAAAAACCAGTGTTAGCTGATATCAATCAAGCAATTGTATTATTCAACTCTAATGAAAACAATCATTTACAGTTCATTCCGAATGATGGCTGATATAGTCTGCACAAGATTACTTTTACTATTTCTACTTAGGAAAAGGGATTGATATAAACTTTGCTGAATGGTCTACACCTAAAGTAGGTGGTTGGCATGTAACAGAACTGTAAGTGCTTGCAACGTAATAAAAGAAGAGGGAAAACATCATGTAAGCTTTCTTAATAAGGAAAAGCAGGGTCGGCATGAGCAGCACAGAATCTCAGGAATGTGTGAATGTGAAGTGAAGGACCAAAATAAGGTTGTCACCTAAACAGGAGACTTTCTTAAAACTGCTTGTACTTAAAGGAACAGCTATATTTGGTAAAAGAACATGGACAATTTAATATAACAGAAATCTATGAAAAATCAGTGTGGTTCATAGAATGCAGCAGTTGCCTAAGCCGTGCCACTGCAGTTTTATTCTAGGCACATATGACTGCCAATACATTAAAAAAACAACTACTAAATAAATCTATTTTTCTTTTCAAGAAAAAGAATCTCCAATAAGACTACAATCATCATCACATGGTTCATTACAAAGAGGTAGACAGCATCAAAGTGGGCAGCAATCCATTGGTAACTGAATAAAATAAGAATATCATGCCTAGAGTAGGGGAACAAATCCGAAGAAATCGATCTCCGAATAGAGTAGGGAAAGTGCCCATATCCATGCATACCTAGTGGCTGGGCCTCTGTGAAGTGGGAGAGAGGCGAGGAGGCGGGGATGACCCAGCCCCGCCGCCGCAGAACCCCGGTCGGAGGTGTGAGTTGTCGCCACATCCGGCCACCGAGCTGAGCGGCCAGCGTTGCCGGAGAGGAAGATATGCAGCTAGAACACAGAATCTCAGTGTTTGATATTTTACAACAAACACGCAAGTGGTAGGAAATATATAACTGCAGCTGGTGCTTTACCTGCCAGCTGGAAGGGAGTGTGGTGTCATCGCTGTCCGAGTTCCGTCCATGAAAGCCATATCAACGAAATCTTGTCAATTCAAGTTCCTGATTGGCTGCATGATAGAGGGAAGAACAGTAATGAGATGTGATTGTATTGAGGCTGCATATCACCTTTATAGCGCTCCTCATAAGTTTGTCCAAGGAGTTTCCTATATATGGCAAACTCTTTTGCTGGTATAGAAGGCGAGGGAATGGTCATCAGATTGAATTCACAGCAACCATAATCAATGATGTATAAGGTGGGTGTGTGCTTTCCCTCCAGAAAAAAAAAATCCCTGCGGGTGTAAAGCCGCTTGGAATGAAAGAGACGGTAGATGCACTAAAGAAATCTAATGATTTTATTTCGGTAGGAAGAATGTTGGCTCACAAGCATATTACCCAGGGATATTAATAATCAAAAAGTAACTCCACCACAGGGAAAACTAAGAACACATGTAACAAATTAAAGCTAACTGAAGGGTATAAGAATCCTATAAAATAGACAGGGAAGTGTTTCAGCCACTTCTGAAACCTACAACATATCTATTTTATTTGCAGCTGCTGGGTGAATTAATCAAGTGACAACTTGCTGGATATTACAAATATGATCACCGACTGGCCCTGTATGCAATGTGAGAAAACAGGCAAAAAACCTAATTTTGTTTGCTGAGCAAAGGCGGCAAAGAAAAAAGCACAACACAAAGGTCTTTTCGTATATGTGTCAACTATCATCAGAGGCACAGAAGACTGCAAGGCAAAGGCCTGAGATTGTACAAAAAGAATATCGCAAAGGAAAGCTTTAAAAAATTTGGAGGCCTCAGAAATATATCAATTATCATTTGATGAAGATCTTGGAGTATCAACACAGCAGGATAGATGAAAAATTTCAAGTCTCTCACAAGATCCTGATCATCGTCTTATATTGTAGGTCATAAGAACAAATGGATGAGTAGGAAGGAATGATAATGGTGCCCAGATCCGAACCTGGTAACCAATTCCGCATAAACAAAATTACAAAGATCAAAGCAAAATCAATGCAAAGGCCCAAGATCATAGACAAATAAGGTTGCAAAGGGAACCTTTTAAAATTTTGGAGGCCTCGGAAATATATGAATCATCATTTGATCAAGGTCTTGGAGTATCAAGACATCAGAGTAGATGGAAAATGTCGAGTCTGAGTCTCTGACGAGACCTTGATCATCGCCTTATACTGTAGATCAGAAATGGGTATGAAGAAGGAATGGTGATGGTGCCCAGATCCAAACCTGGTTACCAATTCCGTCTAAACAAAACTATAAAGAGCAAAGCAAAATCAATGCATATGGCATACAGAAAAAACGCTGCTGATGGCTGGGACAACGCGGTCATCCACAGCCTTGAGAAACAATAGGAAACACACAGCCTACAGAAATAATAGGAAACACAATTAATTAGAGAACAAACTATAGATCCTAAAGTCAAACTGGCAAGATAAAATTCACAGTCCAAGTCAACAAAGCCTAGACCATCATTTACTCATACATGAATCTTCAGATAAGTAGCAATCATTCCTTTTTCCGAACTGAAAGATGATCAATGATACATACCTTAAGCCCTTTTTATGACCATACAATTTTGTATGCACATGTGTGACAAATCTAAGTAGAAGCAGACCCAATGCATCCAGTACCAATGTATTTTTGAAGAAACGAACCAACTGGAAGGAAAACAATGTACTATACTTCACGTTGGCAGTTTGGCAATAGGTGGACAGTTTGGTCAGGAATACCTACAGCTGAAGTGCATACTAACATCTATGGAAGCTAATTTTTTTTAATCTTCAAAAACAAACATGCATACTAACATCTAACGAAACTACTCAAAGTCCCGTTTATGAGGAATTGACTAAAAAGCTAAATCCAGTGAAGGCACGAACTGAATGTATACCTTGTCATCCACGTAGCCGCCGCTGCTATTGCCGGCGAGAGTCTCCAGGCGGGAGCTGGGCACCGCCGCCGCGGGCGAGGTCGGCGCTGGGCGGACGCGACCTGAAGCACAGGCAGCTAGGGCTTATTGTAGCACGTGAGCAGCTGCGGAGCAGAGGGACGGAGAGAGAGGAGGGAGCGCCAGAGGGCAGCCACGCCGGCGGCCACCGGCGAGGCCCGCTCGCGCGGCGCCGTGGCCGGGGACGAGCACCACCGGGGCCCATGGGCGGGGCCGCGCCGCAGCCTGGGGACGCTGTCGTGCGCCGCCAGCGCCTGGCGCCGTGAGGGCACGCCGCGACGCGAGGGGGAGATCGAGGAGGAGGAGGAGGAGGACGCCGCAGCCGCCGCGGCCCGGCGGTGGCCGTACGCCGGGCACGGCGCCGCGCGAGGGAGGAGGAGGGGGCGCAGCCTCTGGAGCCGTGTCCGCTCGGGAGAGAAAAGGAGAGACGGGGAGAGACAGAAGAATCTGGAATGAGAATCAGAAGCCCGCATATATATTTGGTGGGCCGGCTCCGGGGTAGAAGCCGCACAACACTGAGAGAAGCAAAGGGAAAGCCGATGGAAGAGAAGGAGGAGCGGCAGAAGCCGCTTCTGGACGAATCCGCTCCAAATAACGGTGGCCACACGATGCAAGATCCAACGGCCTTAAATAATTAAAGTGACGTGGACGCGTGTTCTACGCTGGAAGCTGGCGGGGAATTAAGGGGAGAAAAATATAGGCCAATCGGTGATCATCAGGCGTTGTTTCATTTTTGTCTCTGTGGGATGTACGACGTATACGGATATTTCGTTAGTTACGGTAGTAGTGATGGCTGGGGGTGGCCGAATTTCGTTAATTGCGTACCTCTTGTCACTTTAGTCTTCGCACAAATGCGTACGACGAAGGTTGGCTTCCTTTGCCCCAGGGAAAAGAGAAGGAAGAGCCTGGAAACGATTAATGTATACCTAATACAAAGGTGCACCACCGTATAAGTACTTATTTGTAGTAAGTAGACGATGGTGGCTGAACAAAGCCAATAATTTGTGTACCGAATTATTTTTTTGGTAGAGCATCGCCATTGAATGAGTTGCTTTGCTTATTACACAGGGAACATGGACAGCAACCTGGAACCTTTACCGTGGGTATTGCAACGGTTAGGGAACCGAAAATTCACCAAAAATAGTTTTTTCTTGAATGGATATATATTCATAATGAAATAGAAGGGCGATTCTTGCACCAGCAATGCTATTGCGTTTGGTTTGGGGACAACGAGAGACGAAATGAGTTCATTCCAATTTTCTATGATGGAATGGTTCCATCGTATCTTATTCCTTAAAAAATAGTTCTATCTTTGCGTTTGATTGAGGCGATGAGAATGTGCTCTGCATTTGGTTAGAAGGGCTATTCGTCTAGCACTAACACGGTTAAGGTTGTATATGGTTTGAAGACAAGGAGGGACGGAACTGGTCCATTCTTGTTTTCTAGAACGGAATGGTTCCATCTGTGCGTTTAGTTGAGTGGATGAGATAGTTCTACTCTATACTTGTTGAAAGTACGGAGACTGAGGGGATTGTTTGGCATTTGTTAGACATCCATCACAGGGATCCGCATGTCATCCTCTCTCATCTTTTTCTTCCTTTTTCACACATACTCGGTTTTCATCTTCGCAACCGGCCACACCAGCTTTGTCAGTCGCTGCCTCCGAACATGCTAGCACTCTGCTTATAGCTTCGACCCCGCCCGCCCTATCTACCATTGCACCAACCATCGCCCACGCCTAACCCCACGCTTCAGCTCCTGGCCTTGCCCGCTTGTCTGTCGAGGCGAATGTCTCTCGTGTGTGTGTGTGTGCGTGGTGTGACAAAGCTCGCCCTAATACTCTGGAGTGCTAGACCCCACTCGCGCCTGGTGTGCTTGCCTTCTCTCTCAGGGGGCAGAGCTTGCCGACATGGAGGCTGGCCGCTGCCGCACCAACCAACACCTGTTGTCGAGGATGCTGACAATAGGAAACGTCGAGAGATGACTAGCGTGTACCATCGTTTTTCTATGGATGGATCTATCCTCGAATCTAGAGGAATATCTCCACGACTTCATCCTTGATGTTCCTGACCTAAACACCAAGAATCCGGGACGAAGTGAGATATCTCACTTGTCCAACGACCCATGAATAAAACGCCACCTAAGCGTGAACATGCCATCGGTAAAGCCATATGTACTTGATATTTCTAGTAGTTTATTGCCATAGCATTAACATGTTCGTTTTATAACCTCTTAATAAATCCACGATAACGATTTCATGGCCGTTTAGTGCCCAAAGCTAGTATCGGACTCAGGTTTTGCCGTCCGATTGAACAAACGTGGGAGTTCTTGTGTGTGACCATGCACAAATATTCACCTTAACAAATGGAAACGTTAATGGAATTAATATTTGAGCCGAATCACTCTTCTCTCTCAAGATGTCCCTCGTCATGGAGCTCCCTACTACCAGATCGACATCCTAGGCCACACCACGACAAAATTTGCAACAAGATTTCAACGAAGTCAAGGATCCACAGACTAAACACCTCTATCTGAGTGGTCTCATATAGACAACGCATCACTTTCCTTTTGCAATATAATACTTGACGATGCAACAAAAACAATAGTCATCCCAGCAAACTGAAAAAGCATAGTGCAACAAGCCCAATGCAAGACCATACAGAAATTGCAACAAATAATAAAAAATATTGCTGCAGGCGTACAACAAGTAGTATGCAATACACACATGCAACCGAAATGATCTCGAGCCGGACAAGTAGACATCCCTAGCTATATTCCAAATCAACAAAGCAACCAATTTCATCCACAGCAACAAGTCAAATCCTAAGTACAGAGGAACGCCTTATAAAAAAGTGTACAGAGAGAAAAATAGATGCTATGAAATCAGATCGGACCCTCCAAAAATGAAATTTTTTCAAGTAATCCTCCGTATGCTCCGACTCTATAAAGATGGCCAGGGCGCTAACTTACAGGTGGTGTAGTCTCTTCGGAGAAATTCGATAAAACTTACAGGTGGTGTAAGGAAGGAGATAACTGCTTAGGTTAATTGCTCCTATTTCGTACTAACACCGTACTATTGCATTTTGGATGTGTTGATATAGTCAAAATTAGCTTGATTCTATTTTATTGTGTGAGCATCGAATGATCCGAACCAGACCGTACCGGTCACCGAACTATCTGCCGCTAAGATTGTGAAAGACCAAGGAAAAAGGTTTGGCCAATTTTTTAGAATATTGTTTTTTTAATAAGGGAACAAAAGTTCCAGACGGAGACGGTACATAGCTCAGGTGAGTCGATACAAATAGGAGCCATTAGGCTCAAGCTCTTACATCCAAAAGTTGTTGATGTTTTCATGTTTCAGATAATTTTTAGCTTCGACCCATTTCCATATCCATTCCAAGATAGCATAAATAAAACATCTTCAATTTTGAAACAGATTACAATAAATAATTTAGCAAGGATCTACACCTATAAATACTTAGGACTTAGACCTTTAACCCGATTCAAGCGACGAGGCTAGACGCTAGGAATGGCCAATATCAAGGAGCCCCCATTTGCCTCACGGCAGCATGCTCCAAGTCCTTGTGATGGGTGGAGTCAGAGGGTGACCTTTTCGACTTCTCAAACTTAAGAGTCCCTGACCCAATAGGGCCTTTCAAAGGTAGCTGGCAGTTGTGAGGCCCCCTAGGCCTCAACATAGAGTGGTTGTGAGGCATGTGGTCTGCTTCATCATCTTCCACCAGGAGACTGTGGTGGGAGGCTAGGGATTCTAGCCTATATGTAACGTCCTAGAGTCCAAACGAATCAGACTTAGTCTGCACGTTGAGTGAACTATACATTACCACCAACTCATTTACGCTTCCGTCATCGCTTCGCGTAAAAGGGTTAAACCGGAATGGTGCCATATACTCTAGAAATCTTATATATTGGTCTAACCCACCTTCAATGACTAAGATATGATTAAACTCATATAACCCACATATACACATGGTTCACTATGGTCTATGGGTCAAATCTAAACAGGGGCGGTGCCACACCATTGTTCCATTTATTTCTGGAAGTAGGGACAATCTGGGTGGGGTGGGGTGTGGTGGGGCGGCGATTGGATGGGGGTGGGGGTTGTTTGCTCTACGCTTTACGGGGAACAAAGTTGTAAGACCCAAATTGCTTCAAAGCTTCCACACCATCGAGCTTTTTTCATGAGTTGCATCTCATAAAACGAGCGAAACAGTCAGTCCTAGGGCAAAAACCGTGCATCTTAGGGCCATGCCGAAAACACTTATCCGCGTGCATTTGGTGTCAGTTCATGAATTTGGAGAGCGAATTTAACCAAACACTTCGCTAACAAACGGTTCACAAAGGAACCCCAGGACCACTCTGAAAAAAGTCACGAAACAGCTTCGTAGTGGTACGAGCAAATTTGCTAGTACTAAAAAAAAGGTAGAGGTGGCCCAAGTCGCATCTTCACAGCCCTAAAAAAATCTAAAAGTACAGCACAGCACTTTTCACTGAAGAAGAGATTACGCATCATGCAACTATAGAACAGCAAGGCACTTCGAAATTTCATGTTATTCGGCACTGTCACGCTGATCAAGAGCTGGGCACCACCTGCAGGCATCACAACCACGAGCCCCTCGTCGGCCCTCGGTGAGATGGAGTAGGACACGTGCACGGGCTTGCTCGCCTCCAGTGCCAGGTCCTCGAGACCGGCCTCGCTCCACTGCGCGACCCGAGCCTCGAGTCCGTGTCCATGCCCATGGCAGGCCTCGCGATCACCGTAATCCACCGTGCCGCAGGTCTGGACGTGCAGCCCTTTCGAGCTGTCGCGGGCCATAACCGTGAACCGCGGGGGCTCCTTGGCGCCGCCGAGCCTCTTGCTGGCCATGCCGACGCAGGCCGCGGCGAGCGCGCGGTGGTCGGACGTCGTGTCGGGAGCCCCGAAGAGCACGGTCGTCGTGTTGCTGTCTTCGGCAGCGGTGGCGGTCGCAGTGTGCAGCGTGGAAGTGGACTTGACGCGCTTGGCGGCGCCTGGGGTCTGGATGTAGTGTGTGTACTGGATCACCGGGTGGGCGACGTGCTTGCTTTGCGCTTGCATCTCCGTGTTCTTGCGAGCCCACGACTTGAGGAAGCCGATGAGGGACAGCGGGTCGGCGAGCAGCAGGCTGCAGCTGACGCCGAGGGCGTAGCCGCCGTCCAAGAATCGTGTCAGCTGCGAAAGAATAAAAACAGGAAATTGTTAGATCTAGTTTTTACTTGTGAGTAGTTACTTGTGTCTTGTGAGTTGTGACTGATCACTGTACGTACCTGTATGAACAACGGGCGCACTCGTGCACGTCCACGTCGGTCCACAGCGCCAGCGCGGCCTCCTTCCTCTCCCGGTCGATGCCCCTCTCCTCCAGGAACTCCGCCATGGTGGCCTCCACCGAGGCCTGGACCAGCCGCACGCCGGTGTCCCTGAGCTTCACCTCCCAGAGGCGCCCGTGGTCGTCGTCGTCGTTGCCGTCGCCACGGCGGCGCAGCCGCCCTGCCATCTCCGGGTGGTCGACCAGCGCCGCGCAGAGTGACTCCTTCACCCACGCCGCACGCTCCCTCGCCACGGCATCCACCTCAGTGCCCGCGCCGCGGTAGTAGAGCACGGCGCGGAAGCGGCGCTGCAGCTCCGCGGCGGTGAACGGCGGCCCGGACACCGCGATGGGCAGTGACTTCCCGCCCCGGCCATGATGCATCGGGACGGCGGTCTGGAGGGACTCGACGTGGACAAGCATGGGCGCCGATGCGGCCATTTCGGCGTGCTCCTTGCTGCCCTCTGGCCGGTAGAAAGAATAGGAAGTTCTTGGCCAGAATCCAGAACTACAAGGAGTATATGGGTGCGTATTGGAGCCTTGGAGCAGGGCTCACTTTATGTACGTGCCAATACAATTCCCAATGTTTTTTTTTTGGTTGCGGACATTTCTTTCAAAATTTGTAAAATTTCTTGTATGGATACTTCAGTACCGAATATTGTAGAATGTTGGTGTGGCTAAGTGGCTTGTTAGAAAGTTAGGACGGTCCCAAATTCAGTGTAGACTTTGTTAGTTTGAGTTTGGCGATTGGTATCACTACCACTTGGGAGTTGGTAGACAATAGCAAGGTTCAGACGTTCGCTTTTGTTTGGAGAATGTAGCTGGGTTTTGGCTAGCTACTCTTGGCAGTTTGATGGTTTACTAATGCCGAGGCGTTGCAGGTTCAGGGTCACGCATATGGTATGTGCTTATCAGCCTGATCGCTGGGGCTGAGCTGTCTGGGCTGGCTGGCTAGCCCCCTCACAAGGCTACTGTTTCACGCAAATCAGGCAGCAGTATTTCTCTCTTACATAAACGAACAAGCAACGATACGAACTAACCAACCGAACAGGCTCAATTTCTAGAAGTTGGTTACTTGCTTTGCTGAAGTGCATTTTTTTTTTGGCGACGATCAATCCACGCAAGTTGCCAAGTTGGAGCTGAAAAGTTGGTACTAGTGTACTACTAACTCTGACGAGAAGAGAGGAAGACCACCGCCCGTTCCGGCTGGTTCTGTGATGGCAGGAGAAGCAGGAATGCCAAATCACATGCTGCAACGCCTTGCCAGCTAAGAGGGTGTTTGCAATGACCTTCAGATGAGAATTTGTTTGCCTAGTTTGAGCTTTTCATGACTAAGGCTGTGTTTAGTTAGCGAAATGAAAATTTCTGTATGTCACATCGGATATTTTGGGGATGTCGGAAGGGGTTTTCGGATACTAATAAAAAAAACTAATTACATAGCTCGCCTGGAAACTGCGAGACGAATTTATTAAGCCTAATTAATCCATCATTATCGCATGTTAGTACTGTAGCACTTATGGTTAATCATGGACTAATTAGTCTTAAAACATTCGTCTCGCGATTTCCAACCAAACTATGCAATTAGTTTTTTTTCGTCTATATTAATACTATATGCATGTGCCACAAGATTCGATGTGATAGTTTGGGGTGAAAATTTTTGGTAACTAAACCAGGCCTAATTCCATTCAAAAAGGGCAAATGAAGGCAGCAAACAAGTCTACCAATCACAGAAGCAGCGAGCCTATGAAAGTATGAGCTAGTATGAAGTAATGAATCACGAGCATAATAAATCTCAAGTAAAGTGATAGGATTTTGGATCCTACCGGCGAATGGTCGGAGGTTGTAAGGGTGAGAGATCGGGGGACGAGCTCGGCGACGGCTCTGGGGCGCCGTCCTTGCAGCTGGTCGCAACGAAGAGCGAGGAACGCGACGAAGGCGCTACAGTATCGTGGTACTGTTCATGGGAGAGAAAGAGAACTCGGCGGCTAGGGTTTCTCCCGGCTCCCTTCAGGAAGCCGGAAACAATAATATGTTTCTGCTTACCAAATTAGTCCCTGATCACAAGTATTTATCTCGTCTATTGAAATATGAAAATAACCCCCTGATTCTATAGAAATTATCTAGACTTAGCCACTAATACCCTTTCGCCGGCCATAATGCATGCCGGTCATAACATAAAGTGTAAAGATAGGCTAACAGCACACAAAATTTAGAAACAGTCTCAAAAGGTCTCCTTTTCACTGGAAGCGTTAGAGAAAAATCTGACATCACAAGAGCATTTGTAGTGCAGAATTGGAGAGAGCAAACATTATTACAGGCCAATGCCTTCCTTGCTTTGCAGAGATTGGAGAATTGTAAAAGGTATTCTAGCGCTATGCACTATGCAGATGTGCAACTAAACTAATCCAACGCCCAAAGCCAAAAGATTACCCGCGAACTGTATTACTCTTCACTTGCTGAATCGGTTGGTGTGCTGCGGAGAAAAAGAACATGGACTGTTGTCAGAATCAATGAAGTTGTCACGTATGATTAGAAGAAAGCCAATTCGAAACATGTCTCAAACATCTCCTGAACTTCTCATACTCATCATGTCTAAACAGAGAGTATATGATGGGCGTATATACAATTCTGAATCCTTTGGAATGGAGGGAGTAAAAAATAGCCATTCTTAATGGAAAGATAAACAAAAGCAAGTAACCAAAGGAAAGATATCTAGTGAACCATTAGAGGCAGCAACTTTTTTATGTGACCAGTAAATACTACCAACAGAGGTAACCTTTCATGTTTATACTACATGACTAACAGGAGGAATAAATGTGCAAAAGAGCAAACAAGCTCTGATGTAATTTCGGGTCAGTAAGAATACTGGTACAGTGCTCGTGCTAATGCCACGGCTTCATTTTAGGGATGCACATAAAAACAAAACAACCAAAAGATACTTCCATACAAGGATTATTTCTTACTAAAAATCAGCTCGCAAAATCAGCATAGCAAATAACCAGCATGTTATTTAGCTCCATTTAGATATCAAATTAATACATAGCATAAACGGAATCAAGACATAATCATATCTGTTGACTCACCCTGATGGCTAAGACAATTTATATATACACTGACTTATGTTAATGAACAGCTCTACGCTTCCTCTGACTCTGAATCTGATAGTGAAGATGTCGCTTCCTCTGACTCCGAATCTGATAGTGAAGTTTCTCAGCAGCAGGACAACCTCCAGTTGATTCAGTAAAAGTACAAAACAATGTATCTGTGGTGCTGACCAAAATGCAAGTTAGCCTTTTTAATGTAGCTCTCATACCAAAACTGAATATGCAAGTTAGCCTTTTTAATGTTAATGCCCTGCGACAAGATAGGGTGGCTACAACGTCACGCCTATTCATTGAAAAAAAAACATTTCTCACTGCCTCCTTGCATATGAGATACAGCCACAAACTTTTCATGAGGTATGGGAACAAACACAACGGTAAATTTAATAAACAAATTACTATTTTAATGTCAAGCAGAAAACGACAAGCCTTTTGGCCTTAGCATCGTGGAAACATGAACATGTTACTTGGTCTAGGAGGTAAACTGAATGAACCTTGTGTGGATGTCTGAATTACAGCTGCTGGTGCCCCTTGCCCAACTGTGCTGCAAGGGCAAATGTCTGCAAGGGAACCTTACTACTTCCTATCCTAGACGTCGCTGTTGGCTAATGAAACCACAACTGCTCTGGAAGGGAACCATGTATATGGTTATCACTGTACACATGAGCATGGACCAGACGATGTCTATGACCAAGAAAGGAAGCATATACCACAGAAATAAGGCAAAAATGATCAAGTTCCAATGGCAAATGTCTATATAAATGATGACAGTAGAAACTTCTATATAGTATCACTGAAGCAACGAACTTCAAGTTCTGAAGGTATAAATGCAGTTGTAAGCAATTGCATATCTTACGAAATAAAATAGAAAGAAGACATGGCTATCCCAAAACCTCGTTCACCAAGCAAAACAGTATCCTCGTCCTGCCCAGAAGCAGCCCTCTCTCCATACCTTATAGGGCAGCAAGAAGAGCACTCTTGATGAGTTCCTGCAGGTGCTCTTCAGAACCTGAAGGCATTCAGAGTTGGCAACAATCACACAAGATCAACAGACTATCTTGCGACCCAAAAGAAAAATTTGTTGTGTGCATGATCAGCATTGAATGATGTGCCAAACCTAGGCAATTATTTTTCCTCATAGTATATTGCTCGTGCTAACACTATGGTGGCGTCTAGAAAAAATAAATCATAAAACTAAAAAATAAATCAATTGATGAAAGCTGCTCCTCTCTTGATGCTACTAACAACGACAAAGAGTGGCATAAAGGGGGCAGCAAGTTCTGCGAAGCTCAGAGAAACAAAGGGTGGAACAAAGGAATCTTAAATGCGAAGGCCAGAGACAGCGTCGAACCCTAAACTGGGATCACCAATAAAATGTCTATCCAAATACATAGACAAGACATTCAGAACACAGTTGTGCTATTTATCTACTCATAGCATCATGGTTCATGCTAAGCTAACTATTCCCCTATCTGAACTAAAGATGGCATGCTCAATCAACAAACACCATCATTTATTTTTAATATTCAGTAAATAGTAGCAAATGCATTACTAAAGTGGAACTAAATATTTTGAACACCAGGAATAGTTAGCAAGCGGATATAGTTCTCTAAGGAAGTACGGATTGTGGAAATTTTAGGCAGCGTTAGGCCGTAAGAAATCAAAAGGTGGGGTTACCTGGCTTAGGTCGCTAAGATGGATGCAGGCAGTGGCAATATTACACAATCAGAAAGGCTTCCTGCATATTTGGGAGAAAAAGAAACTGAGAAATATCGACATTTATAAACAACACTGAGTCACTGAGTAAATATTAACTATCCAGGTCATCATACAGGAATCAAGGTTCATTGAAACTATACTGGTTTTCACCCATGGAGACCAGTGATATGTCAAATTTACTATATGTGACAGGATTATAAGATACAGCAAAAAAGAATATGTGAAAACCATGGCCATACCAATTTTCTTATTGTAACACAAAGACAGGCATGCCCGCAGTGACCAGGTAATCTGAAACAATTAGGGGAAATTGATATTCAATCCAAGAGCAACACACACAAAAATAGCACATGGTTGCCAAAAAAAAAAATACCTGGAGTCCCAAAATTTTTCCTTAGGAAGCATTAGCTCATTGTTATTTTTACTTCTGAACCAAAATATATATATACAGGAGTATATATAATGGGTGTATTTATATTTAAATTTAAAAGTATATATGAGACATATGCCCCCAATAGTATTTCTCTCATTTCACATGAACCTAATCAATTTGCCAACATTGACACAACTCCGGGCATTCATAGACCTAATATGCAATTTTCTAATTCTAACCATGTTCACCTAAGCAAAGTGCAAGCAGGTTCATTGTACAAAAGTTTATTTGAGATCACTATACATTTATCTAAACTTAGAAACAAGCTGTTTTGAGTCACACAAAGAAAAGAAAACTGAAAGAAGCATGAATGAAACAAAGCTCAATACCTTTAGTTCTAGTTTATGGCAAAAAAGGGTAATTATAATTTGAGGTACTGCCAGTTAGCCAGTGCCCACATATATCGCTCCCGGTTGACCCTGAAATCTACAGTCGAACAAAAAAAAAAAAATGTGATATTTTGGTCAGTATAAGAAAAATAGGTTGAAGTTTATCTAGCCTGGTCACAAGGTTAACTAAACATATAATTTTCAGAGGACACATATTGTGATACATATGAAATCATCTAATTAAGCTACTGTTCCAATATATATCATGGCAACACACTGCTGCATAACTGTCAGAATTTAGTGAAAACATGTATGCAAAAACTTCTCTGTTTAACCACAAATTCTGTAAAATAAAAAAAAAGATTATGCTCACCAAAATAGCTTCCTATTTATTTATTTATTATCCAATGGCACCACTGAGCCATATTGCAACTGAACACAGCCGCCCCATCCAAGCTTCCAAACTTGAAATTGCTCCTTGCTGCAATGGACACCATGACAAAAAAACTGAAATGTTTATCAGGGGAACTTCAGAGATCAATCAGTGAATATAAATACAACTAAGAAAGCAAGAAAATTAACACTGAGTGGTAAAATCGATAAAATGTGAATTTCTCTCTTTACTCTAGTTTCTTATAAGCATCAGAGAGCAAATCTCTACATAGAAGATATATGAGATATGCATTCATTAGCACACTCTACTGTCGCCATGTCTAGATGAAATCCCTGCATATTATTCTCCAATGTCCAAACAAGCAGCAAAATTAAAAAAATACACACCAGCATCTAGGGATTTAGGGATTCACCATGGGAAAACAGAGAGGGCACCTCAGATTAATGATGGTGGCAGTCAAAGGTGGAGGAGGTGCAGGTAGCCGTGTAGAAGTCGTCGCCGTGCTTCTGGCGCTACTGAGCGTAGAGCGCGGCAGCAGTGGCGGCGAGGGCCTCGGCGTTGGTGGTGTCATCAGCGGCAGCGAGGGCCTTTGTTAGTAACCACCATGAACTGCACACAAGAACAGAAAACAAAAGTGTAACACCCTAGGTGTTTGGCTTCCACGAAATTGCATGTCATTTCATAAACATATCCACCATCTATCTCATCATGCCATTGTCCCTGAAACATGCATATGCAACATTTGCAATTATGTTTGTTTCATACTTGATTTCTTGTGAATGGTAGTAGTGCAACATGTGAATGCAACATGAGTTTCTTATACCTTGAAACATGGCAACATGGTAGTAATGTGACAAGTATAAAATAACAACAAAGTCATGAAACATGTGAAACATGAAATTGCAACATTTGAGTGAATTGCTTGTTTTGTTGCTTCATCACATGTGATCATTTGAAATGGGTATAGCATTTGTGTAAAGTGGTTGATTATGGTCTAATACACCTTAACTACACTTAGGGTAATTGTTTGGACACTGTTCATGTGGACCAAAATGACTAAATTGCCCTCAAGAGGAGGTTTGACTTGAATTGACCCTTAAAGTGCCACTGTTTGACTGAGTCAAAAGACCAACTTAGAGACTTTGCATGGCTGTGCATTCTTTACCAAAGTTGTAGCTAATTTATCAAGGAACAAAAGTTGTTTTATGATCAACTCATGAAAATGGCTAGAACATGCTCAAACATGGCCCACAAGTCAGAATTCCATGCTGATTTCACACTGAAAAATTTGTCTAAGTCATTGATGTCATTTCAGTTTGATTGAGCCACCTTTGGCTTGATACAACTCAGGATACAGGGTGAATTAGCTGTAGAGTTCTAAAACAAAGTTGTAGCCCTACTATAGCTCTGCAACTTTCGTATACATTATTTTCACTAAATCATCACGGTTTAAGAGATCCATCACGGTTAAGTTCGCCTGTCAGTCATCGTCGTTGATCTCTGAATCTGAAATTTCAGAAAACGGTTTGAGCCCGCCGTGGCCGACCGGCGCAGGGGCTGCTCGCCGCGTGGCGCTCATGCTCTGCCGACGCCACCACGTCGCACGTCCGCGCTCCATAAGAAGGCCAGCGCCTGCCCGACGCACTCATCAGCTCCATTTGCTTCCCTCTCGTCTTCACCGCGCGCAGCGCCGAGCCACAGCCGTCCACCATTGCCGGCCGAACCTTCGCCCTCGCCTAGCTCCCGCGTCTTTGCAAAAACGCGTTGCCCAGTTCGCCCAGATCCTCGCCGTGATCCCCTCTACCACCTCCACCGTTCAATCGAGTCAGTTGAGTCGTGGTAAGCGTGTATTCGTCGTTTCTTCCACCGCCGCCATGGCTGACCTCGCCGGAGCTGGCGCTCCACGCGGCCAACCGCCACCGCAGCCTTACCGTCCCTTCTATCTCTTGCACTAGCTACTGTGAGCGCTGTTGAAGCTCGTAGGGTCACCATTTAGGGTTGCGACGTCGTAGCCTCGCCGGAGCCGGCCGAGCCGTGGCCGAGCGCCGCCGTGGCCGTCACCACCCCCTCTTGCCGCGGTGATAGCCAAAATTGATGGCACCACTAGATGCGCATTGATGAGACGAGCACCGATGCACCGCTGACCTCGCCAGAGGAGCCACCGGCGATGAGCTACGTCGTCGTCTTCCTCCGTTCCCCTGTCTGTCTCGCTGTCGCGCGGGTCCCGTTTGTCAGCCGCTGAGGCCAAGGCGGGAGCCAGCGTGGGCTGCGCCGCGTTTTGGGCCGCGCCAGTGCGCGCTTCGCGGGCCGCCGTGTCCTTCGGGCCGGCCCAGCAGTAGAGTAGGGTTTCAAATTTATTTTTGGTTTATTCTTTTCACAGATTTGTGTATAGATTCAAAAATATGTATCTCCTAGTTGGTAGCTTCAAATGATGTGGTTCCAATTTTGCTAAGTTCATGATAATGTCTAGTTTATATTAAAAATATGATTTATGCCATGTTCTGTTATGAAAATGGGAGTTTCTATTTATCTCTTTTAATCATGGAGGAATTAGGGATAATTATATCTTTTTCTATGTAGCTCCAAATGGCATGAAATTTTTATGGTGTACTGCTCATATCATGAATAGCTTGTAGTTAAATTTTCATATATTTTGGACACTGTATGTAGGAGATATAAAATTCTCTTGTTTGCATGGATGGATCTTGTGTGAATTTTCATAATTTTTCTATAGATCCAGTAAAGGTAAAATTTGGTGAGTGCTATTCTTATGCTAGAATGATGCTAGAAAAAATGTGAAATCTGTTGCTTGACACTTTTCATTAGGGTTTCCTAATTATGCTATAAATAGATATGCCACCTGTTATTTTGGATACAGCAAGTTCTGCTTGCCCAATGGCTTTAAAATTTTTATGGTAGTCTATGTGAAGCATGAGATAGCTACTGTAATTTTTGTAGATTTTTCTGAATAGTTTTACTATATATTGCTTTAATCACCTAATTAACTAAAGAAATTAGAAAAGGGCATTAAATAAATTGTTTAGGAGTTGGCACTAGACTTTCTGATGTTTCTTTGATATGCAAAATATGTTGGTAAACTTGGTTTGGTCCAATTATGCTTTTGTATTATCATTAAATAATTAATTTAGTAACCCTATCATTTCTGGACAGATTCTAGGTTTACTGGAATTCGATTTGGTTAACGTAAGAATCATGCTTTGATGTTTACAAATGATTTGTAGAGAATTTCATAAGCTTTCCAGAATGTCCTCATGCAAGTTATTTGGATTTGTAGAACTCTTGTTGTGATTGAATTAAGGAACTACCCGTGTGCATATGAAACTTTAACTGTTGTTTAAAGTATGCCTTTACTATTTCTAAGTTGCGGTAATGTTCCTAGGTGTTAGGCCTTTAACTGAAGATGAACATCTTTATCTTAGGCTATGCAAGTTAGGGAAGTTGATCTTGTTCTTCAAGTTAAGTTAGATACCTGTTTTAAAGTGATTTGAATAGAGATATTCTTAATCGGTAAACGAGTGTCCAGTGATGTTTTTGTTAAACACTTATTGTGATTCATTCATCATGAGCATCATGTCATTCCTTATGCATCCATGATATTTATCTTGTGCATCGGCATGCAATAGGTGTACCGGAAGGAGTGACCCTGCTGGAATTCGAAGAACCGAGCGAGCAGCAGCAGCCGTCACCGGAGGTTCAGGAGGTGCAGCCTTCAGGAGAAGTGCCAGACGAGGTCGCCGTTGAGTGCCCGGATCACCGTCCGTGCAACTTTATCAAAGGCAAGCCCCGGAGCATATTAAGCCTCCTAATTTTTGAAATGCAGTTACAATATTATTGTTACATATATGTATTGTTGCATTAAGTTTTGGTGTTGGATGCAAACACTTGCTGCATTAGTTATCCAATCCTTGTCTAGATATTGATACCCTGAATCCTATGTAGCTCAGGCCCGTGTAGTGCTTAGCCCTGCTTAAACACGGTAGAAGTCAGGTGATTTCCTGTCACCTACGAGATATAGGAAGATACATATGGCACGATTGGCTATATTTGCTATCGTGGAAAAGAACCAGTCTTAATGTGAAATGAAGGCCCGACGGAGGCTTTCCAGTTCGCAGTGACTCCGTCTGTGTCGATTAAGGACTGAATCTTGGAGCCTTTCTTGTTCATGTTGAACGTATGCCTCTCTCTTAGTTGGCTGGGTCTGGAGACCGACCACGAAGCCGAGTAGCTCACCTCAGGCCGGGAGTCGATAAGTATAAAGTGCGCCTCAGAAGGGAGCCGTAGGCGTGAGTCCAAGGGCAGGTGATTTAAAAGTCCTGATCGTCCTGGCAGAAGGGTAATCTCTGAGAGTGCTGGCGCTGATCGAACCCGCGAATTTGGTTCCTGAGTTGTTCCAAAGGTGACCCACGGCTACCCTTGCTAAGTATGCCAGGGTGAGAGTTAGGAATACCCCCTCAGCTGAGTTATAATTCGATTCGAGTCGCCGTCTCTCCCGGTTAGTGAGAATTTGACGGGCTTACCTCCAATGTAGATACACTAAATAACATAATGGTTCAGAAATGATGATATGATGATGACAGCCTTATTATACCTGCTATGATTAATATTGTTTGCTCCTAATAAGTGAGTGTTCTAGTACAGGTGCTAATCTAGTGGACAGGTAAATGATGATAAGCTTGATGCTAAGTTTAAATTGGTCACTATATTCATAAGCTCTTTTATGCAACTGTGTCAAGCTAGCCCACCTCATAAGCCTTGCATGATCCTTGGTGTCTTTTATTTCTAGTTTTGACGGGTAAGTCTAGCTGAGTACCTTCTCGTACTTAGGGTTTATCTCCCACTTGTTGCAGATGACCAGTTCTACTTTGGTTGCTGCAAGTATTGCATTCTCCCGGTTAGGGATGAAGACTAGACCGTTGGGCGCGGTCTCTACTAGTTCTCGTACCTGATGATGCTTTTGTGGGACATGACTCAGACTTGGCAATGTATTTGAAACTATGAAGTTATGTACTAAACTATGTTGCTTCCGTAAATTTGAACTTGGTTTGTAATATTTTATTTTGAACTCTGATGGATGTGATCCGAATGCTACTTGTGAAATGTTGTAACGAATGATGTGTTGTGTTGAATCACTACGGTCTTGGTTTATATGTCGAGAGTTGGTTGAAATCCTTCGTGATTTCCGGACTACCGGGATTATGGGAGCTTAAGTACAGAAATTTGATCGCTTCGGTGATTGTTTTTGTACTTACGTTCTTATGATTTTGTCGGTTCTGTTACAGCTGGCATCAGAGCAAGATTCGACACTAAACATGTCATTTGTGTATTTAAAACAAAAGTATTTTTAAAAATCATAAATTAAATACTAAGTATTGCCAGTGGTCATATCCCTTATGCCCAAATAAGGACTCTTAGGTGGCTTATTAAAGTATTAACTTGGGGGTTCCTGCTTGTTTCTGTTTCGTCGTCCATACGGCGTGCTATTGTATGGATGTCACCCGCTTGGGTGGTAATGTATGGATCAAAATACCTCTACGCTCTAATAAGTGAGAGTTGTGAGAGCATGACCGTCCAACCGTCGGTCTAGGGGAGAGTAGTTGTGGTTGCTCGCATACTTACATGTTCAATCATGTATCTATGAGAGTACTTAAATATGGGTATCTCTGTCGGGTAGCTGTGATACTAGAGTATGTACATCGGGGGATGTATGTATGAAAGTATCAAGCTGCAATGCAGTTGGATATATTGATAGATATGTTTTGGGGGATTAATCATCTCTATACACAGCCACTCCGGATCTGATCAAAAGTACAAAAGAATTCGTAGTACCTGTAATTGATTTTTTTTCCTCAATCACAATGCAATTACTGCTCCATTTCAAGGGAACTTGCTTCCACTTGTGGGTTTTTAGGAAATGCAATGTGGTCAAGAAAATTTCTAATATGCACACTCACCTGGAGAGAATAAAGCACTCGCTTCTGTTGGGCTTTCCAGTCCTTGTGCATGGAATTCTCATGCACTTCACTAAGGATGCTTATCCATGATATGTTGAGACATGGACTCAAATTTACAATCCTTGGACTCAGTTTTTGCATGAATTGCTCCATTCTTGTATCTGTCCCAATCAACAAGATGGTACAACTTCAACCATGTCTGTTTTATAGGCAGTGAGGCACGAATTGTTCTTCCAGCTTTCTGTATACTGGTATAGTTCATGCCTACAATGTAGGCACAGAACTTTAGGACTTGGATGGTTTCATCAAAAGATACAAAAATTGGAATGTTATTTTGTTCCCCTGGTTATGTAATGAACAATACAAGTAACTGTATGCTACCTCTTTTGATTTCAGTTATATCTCTCTCTCGGATTTATCTCATTCCATGGCAACAATCCGTAAACAAATTTGAATTACCGTAGTCTTATTTTTGTTCCTGCTGCAACGCATGGATATAAACCTAGTACTGGATATAATTGCTAGCTTATACATTGACGAACAATGCATGAACAATAGTGATAAATATTTTAAATTTTGGACACATAACAATACTCACCTTTTTTTTCGTCGTAATGTTCAATGAATTAGTGTTCGAACAGCTGCCATATATTACTGTCTCCGTACTAATCTTGAAAGGTTTGAGCTCTTGTGCCTTTAAATGCAGAAGACTAAAATAGACAATTTAATCAGATGGAAGCATATGGAAAACATCATTACCCCTTAAAACAGATGTTACAGAAAACTTAGTAGACATGGTAGTATAACTTAGCACACACGGAAGCAAAAGTACATGGAACAGCAAAGCCTAACTTATTGCATTCGAGAGATTTGGCGAGTTCAGATCATCTCATTCAAGGTCTGGGGTTTCCCTAAGCAAACTACTCTACTATGACATCTTTGACAGCACTGCATGCTTCACTCGCTTCGATTAGCTTCAACAAGTTATAATCGCATTCACGAAGAAATGGATCGCCCCCGTCGGCGAGTAGACCTAATTGATATGGCACATGCCACTCATCGAAGTGTGAGACGTCTTCGCCTTTTGAAAGAAGTAATTTGGCCTCTCTTCTTTTCTGAAGGTGAATGGCTGCTTCCTCTGGATCTTCAGGAACGTAAGTGTTCCAGTCGTGCACATACTCTGCACGACATTTGAATATTTTGAACCGGCGAGCCATCTGGGCATGGTCGCGTTGCTTCTTGAAAACCTTGCACCAGCGCTCATATAAGGCCCATACAGCTTCATCCGACTCCATGTCCTTGTTTGTCGGAGTTTTAGCATGATCTATGACAGTTTTATGAGAATTAGTAGTGTCAAGAACGCACAGCGACTAGCATGCAATTTGGCTTCTCGCGCGAGCACAAATAATTTATGAGATGGATGGATTCGTAGCCCTCCCTATCTAACGAATACTGGACCCCTGCACCAGGAAGAGGGTGGGATCGGTTTACCTGGCAAGTGCGGGTAATCGGCGATGGAAGGGAAGGGGCCGGGAGGCCTCGTGGTCGTGGAGACATCGCCGCCGCGAGCAGGGCAGCTCTTGAGGGGACATAAGACTGATACACCCTTGGCCGCGGCGGGTCACCGGCGACGTGAGCGAACAGCAATTTGACGGAACCCTGGCGCCGGCGAGGCAAACCCCTCCGCCTTGGTGTTGTGTTTTCCGTTCTATTGATCGATAATCCCCAATCCCTACAGAGTCTGCACTTATGTGTCTCATACAGGTTCTGGCCGGTGGCCCTCACATGTCATACATGAATGGAAAACGTAAATAAGCTAATGCGCTAAGCTGTGAATGTTGACGTCTTTCTACTCCTGTGTCACTCCTTATGGTGCAGGTCCAGGCGTGACAAAGACCCCTGAGCCTAAGCTGGCGGCTGCGGCTACGCCGGCCGCACGCGCTGAGCGGGATGCCATCGCAGCGGCGCGAGATGCAGCTGCCGCAGCGGCGCGAGACGCGAGCGACGCTTTACAGACAGCCCGCAGGAGAGTCGCCATTGTCGCCATGGCGGCGAGAGATAAAGCGGGTGCTTTGGTTGCTGCAGATCTGAGGATAAGAAAAGGGATTAGCTCGGTTATTTGTATTGTATCCTCCGCAGTTTTATCAAAATCCGTCTACAATTATGTAGGGATCTAGGAGTGGGTTGGTGTAAAACGGTAGAGCCGACAGCCGAGGCTGGCCTAGCCCAGCGTATTTGGGCCCAAAGCCCAATGGCAATATTTCCCCCTTCTTTCAATTATAAACAGCATCGAAGTTGTCTCATCTCATCTGTAACAGGAAATACAATAAAAACTAAAACGGAATTTCATATAAACGTCAATTATTTGCAAAATAACATCCCTATCCAGACCTGATATCCGCCTTCACGTCCCAGGACCAACAAGTCCGGGAGCGTCGCGTAGTTCCTGGTCCTGCCTGTGCTAGTGTGACGCGCGAGAAGCGGTGAGAACGTGACCGTGTGGCTAGCGTTGACACTGCCTGTTTCAATTTGCACACGAAACTATAGCTACTACACAATGTTTCAGCCAACCATTAGACCATAAGGTGGGTCCTATATGAGATAAAAAAAATTC
Organism: Miscanthus lutarioriparius; assembly: GCA_904845875.1. NCBI lineage: Eukaryota > Viridiplantae > Streptophyta > Magnoliopsida > Poales > Poaceae > Miscanthus > Miscanthus lutarioriparius. The sequence continues at coordinate 28,660,021 of CAJGYO010000012.1, forward strand.
TCTTTACAATCCTGTGCAAAACCAAGAAAGAGAGAGAGAAACGAGAAAAAGTAATATTTTTTATTTTTTATAAGTAGTCCATAAACTTATGGGTACCTATGGATTACCTTATAAACTAGTCTCACAATGTTCCAGCTTAGCAAATATTTTATGCACTAACTTATGGCAAACATTGTGGTCATCGCAGGTTCCAACAACATATGCCATTATGCTCAAAACAGCTTTTTTGGTCGGAGGCTGACTCAAGAGCAAGGTTTAGTTGCAAAGACCAACCCAATATGACAAACAATATAACTGGTGACAAAAACAGATGGAATCCAAGTATAATGAAGTGCAGAGCTCAAACTAGCTCAACCGGTCACTTGGATGATATCAAATTCATAAGTCTGCATCAAGACATGGTAATGGAGCCACTGAGCCATAGCTACAAAAACTCTGGTTTCACATAGAACTAGGACACAGATGCCTAATACAGTAATTTAGATGATGCCGATTTTGTTGGCCACATCAAGAGCATCATAGTCGGGCGTCAGCTTCACGTAAGCTTTCTTCTTACCATCAGGCCTGCACAAAAACAACAAGAATATCTCAAAATGTTGCACAGCATAAACGAATATGCAGGAAAATTAAAACTGGAGCGAGTGCTAACCTGATCAGGGTGTTGACCTTCTTTGCCTGAATGTCATACATCTTCTTGACAGCAGCCTTGATCTTCTTCTTGTCTGCCTTGAGGTCAACAATGAAGACCAGTGTGTTGTTATCTTCAATCTTCTTCATCGCTGATTCTGTTGTGAGGGGGTACTTGAGGATTTGGTACTGATCAAGCTTGTTCCTTCCAGTAGTGCTGATTCTTGGGTACTTCGGGTCCCTAGCCTTCTTCAGGGTCTTGGGGCGGTGAAATGTAACGGACGTGCGGATCTTCTTGGTCTTCTTCTTGACAGATCCCGACTTCACAGCCTTGGCAACCTTCAAGGCCTGGGTCTTGGCATCACCCTTCTTGGCGGGAGCAGCTAATCAAACCACACAGTTAGATAAAATAGTCAGGTCATGCATACAGTACAGTAAGCCTATCAAATAGAAATAGAAAAGCTGCTAATTCTATACAGTACAGTCATGCATACAGGTTCATGAATTTCAGCATGGCGATTGTGCGCAAAAATAGAAAAGCTTTGTGCACAGTAATGATTCACATGTTCTGGACAAGGCATGAGTAAAATAAACAGGTAGTCGTTAAATCTGAGTGCTAAATGACTGAATACACACTAATACATACAATTCAGCAATGGCAACACACAAGCAAACAAAACAGGAAATGAATGACTCTGAGAACTCAGCTTATAGCAATTTCAAGGTTGACACAGGGCATTTCTTGATAAAATATATGGCACCTACAGAAATATGCAATGTTAGGTGTGTACCTTTAGGAGCCATTTCAGCCTCTTGAAACTCTCTCCTGACCTGGAAACAGAGAAAGAAAGACCATTATGTCAGATGGGTATAGAAGCAAAGGAGAAGACAATCATGAAAAGTGTAGTGAACCATAGAAGGATTTTGTCATCTACATGAATTGCTACTGATTAGCAACAGTTCTCAGTTTAGCGTTAACCGAAAGCCCAGTTCTCAGTCTAGCATTAACTGAAAGTTAGCACCAAAAACAGAATCATAGAAACACCATTACTAAATCAACATCATGCCCAAATCAACCATGGCAAGAATATTAGAAACATAGACAGCATCACTACATATCATTACACCGATGGGATCAGCGTACTAAGCTCAAAGAGACTGCTCACATAACCCTCTCACGATTAATAACAGCAAAAGCTACCTAAACGAGCAGATACACTAATGATGCGTTTGGATGGACGGACCGACCCATGAGGAATGATCCGAACCTAGCTCCCAACCTAGCCCCTTTGTTTGGTTTACATCATGGACTCAACCGGTGCGTCACGAAGCCAATCTTCTTGGTATTATCCGCAAGCGCATTTCGAAGGACCGGTTGGTTCCGCAAAAAACGTCGGACGACGCCATTCTCCGGGGCATGGACCCATGATGAATCAACTGATTCCGAATGCAATCATACTTCAATCCAAACAGGCTGTAAATCTACAAGGCGAAGAGACCTTGACTCGCGAGCTACACCTCGCGAGACAACTCCCGCCGAAAGACCTCTCGATAACAAGTGCGTACAGAGCAGATCCGGGCTCTTCCACGAACCGACCGAGCCGGCTACCCAACAAACAAGTGCATCCGATACGGAAGGCTAAGAGCACGACTGCCGGACCGGGGAGAGATTGGGGCGGGAGGAGGAGGGCGGCGGCGGCGGGGCGGGGCGGCTTACCTTACCTCTCCTGGCGGCGGGCTGAGGCGGACGCGAAGCGATGACGGCTGGGAGGAAACCCTAGCCCCCGACCAGAGGTTTTATAGAATGGACCCGAGTGACTCACTCCCATGGGATAGGTGGGCCTAGTGGGCTGAACGAGGAATGCGCTCCGGATCGTGGTACCGTTTGCTGGATGGGCTGTATATGGACCGGCCCACTTAGATTTGAAACGGGCGAACGGTCGCATCGGTTCGGTTGCGCGCCCGCGGGCACTTTGAGGATAGCAAGGGCGCGGCATGTCGTCCTCTGCCATCTGGGGTTCAACGAGCGAGGACGGCGGTAAACGCAGCCTCACTTTCCTGGAGATTTGAGACAGACAGCTCAGGTGGCTGGAGATCAGACCCGGCGAAGCGCAGATTTAGCATTGTGTACGAAAACCCACTGACCCAGCACAGCTATGAAGATGAAGTCGGAGCAAATACATACGCAAGCTTAAATCCAGGCATGAAAGATCAAAGACACACAAAATGAATATAGAAGTTCTGATCGCAATATCCATTCAAAAAACAGTACTAGGACATTAAGCATCCTCCAGACCGTAGAAAACATGAATATTGCTGTGATAACCTAAACATATGGCTCACAGGCAAAAACTCCATCGTCAGTGCCTAGAACGACAAGCTACTCTCATAGGAAATCATCCTACGCAAAACGAAATCAAGTTCATCTTGTCCTGATAAAACGAATCCAAACTCTGTGGGGGATAAGATGCACCACATGAAAGAACCAGGGTAAGCAAGTTCATCTTTTCCTGACAAAACGAACTCAAAGCTCTGAACTCTTGGAGGTCTTGGAGCTCTCGGGGCTTTTGGTCTTGGGTGCGCCTGGGAAGCTGGGGGTGGACGGGGCGGAAGTACTGGTGGCCGCCCGGATTGCTGGGGCTGGGGGCACTCGGGCGGCAGCAGTTCGGTCCGCAGCAGCTCGTTCCGCAGCAGCTTGTTCCGCAGCAGCTTGGGCGGCAGCAGCTTGTTCCGCAGCAGCTCGTTCCGCAGCAGCTTGGGCGGCAGCAGCTTGGTTGATCGGCCGTGGCAGTGCGTTGCGGCCCCTAACTTGGCAAGAGCCTGGCGTCTTGAACCGAACCAGTACGACAGTCATGTTGTCCCTCCCTCTAGGTTGTGCCAGGCAGTGTCCAAGGAGGGCCTCGCAGATGAACGCCAGCCCTACGTCCTGGACAACAACATTTGTTAGGGGGCAATAGTGACAAAAGATGAACAAGATGCAAACCATGTATACTATCTGAGTGTAGACTGTAAATGCCGATCAGTCAGGTGGTAGCCAAAAAAAAAGGCAAGCAGTCAAGCACACAACTATCCATGCAGATAAAAATTCTTTAATAAATTTTGACTACTACACAGATGGGATAATATTTTGCATGTATTGTATATTTCTCAATGAATAAGCGTATCGTGCATCCAAACCTTTTTAAAGGATCTAATAGCAAAAATCTTCCCGTACAGTGCATCATTTTCAAACGAGCAGATATGCTCAAGGGGGAAGAATACTCACAGCATTTAAGTATATCCTTATAAAATCAACTGCTTGCTGGCTTGTTAAGCAATCCCTACAAACAAGGACATGGAAGAGCTGTGTGAATTTTAGGGCAGACAACATAAAAATCATTTACATCAGCGAGTACTACTCAGGTTGTCCAGAATCCTTGTCACAACATCACCATTATGTTTCATTAAGTACTGATGTTATCCAGAGTTCCAGACCTTTGGTAAAATTCGTGTTCTTAAAAGTTCTTCCAAAATAAACCAAACAAATCTCATGATAATTTTCAGCAGATTAACTTGAAGAACTTATTATATCCAGAAATTCAAGAAACCATACAAAATAGCATTGGTGGTGCAGTGGCCCAGTCCAAAGCAAATAAAACTTAACTGAACTAAAACCTACAAACCCCGCCCCTTGTGGACAATTTGAACACTAATATAAAGAACTTGGAAGAGACAAATGTGTGGAAGATAACTATCATTTTAACTTGATGTATTTTTCATGGAATCAAGGACATCTCGAAGCAAACAAAATAAAACAGGACGTAAAACAACGCACCAGTGTCTTTTAGCTGAAAACTTACCAGATTCCATCACATGCTATGATAAGAAACTGGTCATCTTGAGTTATCTCTTCCTAACAAATAAGGGGCAATTTTCCATCAGACGGTACCCGGATGGATAAAAACACATTTTGGTGACAGAATATAGTAATACTTACAGTGCGAACTTCAGGAAAGGCAGTAATTGCTTGTTGTTCGGGACCTAAATTATGGTTATCCTTGTACAGCAGGTCACCTGAAATGCAAGGAAGTAAAACACTTTTTTTTTGCAAGGAAGTAAAACACTGATAACACAATCAATTGTAGAATCCCACAATGGACTAAAAAGTCAGGCAGAACTGTACCAAGTGATCTTGAAATCGCAATTCCATCATCAATACGATGCACATTTCCTCTCTCACTAAAAGTTACCTCATGTCCTGCAGTTTCTATTCTTTGTCTTTCGGCTGGAAGGTTTGGTTTAAAGTCGTTGGATAGATCAATCGCCTTTATGTATAATGGAAATAACAGAGTATTAGGCACCATTAGAATACATTTAGTGGTACAAAATATCAGGCTGATTTGGTATCAGACATATGCTTGACAAAAGAATGAGTCAACAGACCAGATTATTCCTTGAGAGTACACAGCGAGAATCACCAGCATTTCCCACAATGATTTGGTTGCCTCTAATGAGAACCACACACGCGGTACATCCATCATTTTCTGGCCCCGGATAGTCAGGCTTCTGGAAAAATATTGAGGATGAAGTGAAATGTTACAACTTACAAGCTTTCATATGCTAGATTTTATAAATAAAATAGTTGAGTAAGAACCTGACAGAAGGGTAGAAATAGACTCGTGCGCATAGCCTTTCTATATGCTTTCCAATTGTCATTACCACCATACCCAGATAATTCCCTCCCTGCGCTCCTGTCTTTCATCATCTCATCCATCCTGCAGCAGCAAAGTAGGAGCAATGATTACATATTTCTTATTTGCACGTGCAGCAAAAGTTCAACTATCAACTATGAACAAAGAATGTGGCAATATTGGTCCTTTGTCATCCACTATAGTAATGGAGGGAAATAACTTATGCCATCTAAAAATATATAATGCATGAATTCAGTGAGCTACAAAAGGTTGAAAACCTTAAGAACGTTCTCTCAATTGCAATTTGGAGATTATCACGAAATCTTTCATGTCTGCGAAGCTCAATGTGTAAGTGTCTCGCACAATACTTTGAAACAGCAGGTCCTGAAACAGAATTTCCAATAAATCAAATATCATGGTAAAACGAGTCAACAGTACTCATGAATCCATAGTAAGAATGTAATGGGCACAAGTAGCTAAACATCTGGGTGAAGATCAAACCTCCATGGCCATCATAAACACCAAAGAATGATGTGCCAGTTGCAGCATCAAGATTTAAGACAATTGCATGCTGCGGAGAAAGAAGGTTAACATGAGCCTTCAATTGTTTAGCAGCAATTTATAGCAACTAGCAAGTCAATCATGTGTATTTCATATAACTATGCACCCAATGATCCTACACAAAGGCTGGTAGGTTACTCACAGCATCCTCCATATTTTCACGGTGTCCTTGCATAGCTGACACGGCGTAATCAAGTCTTTCATTCTCACCCTCCTCAGTAGTCTTTAGTGTCACAGGTACAGCAAGTGCCATAGCGGAGCTTGATATCCTGCTGCATACTAGTGTGAGTACAATATCCTAAAAATTCATAACCAGGAATTTTTTTGGAAATGAACAAACTAACATCAGTTTTTTTTTTCTCCAGCACACAGGAGAGCTGCTTATCTTTATATTAAGATGGACTAACATCAGGTTTATGATCACAGAAGTGCCAGAAAGCATTGATGAAATACAAATAGAAAGATTCATTAGCACTGGCATTGTCCTATGCAAATTAGGATCTCATTTCAGAAAGAAAACATAGATAGGCATACACCATTGCTTGGAAAGCTCAAAGCAGAACTCGCCTTATCTTGACCATTTCTATGGTCAAGGGGAACCAACAGAGACAATTTTGGATGGCATGCAGGATTTTACCGAGGTTTGGAAAACCCTAAAACCACATTCAAAAACAGCGATCTCTCAAACATGCCGAGCATAGCAGATACCAAAACAACAACAACAAAAAAGATAGACAGATCACGAGCAGATTTATCCTCGAGTTCTGACGCACATAAGCAGTAGCACGACGAACGACAAGAGGAGTTAAACGATAAACGGTTGATGAAAGGACGGCAGAATTTTCTAGAGGAAAGGTGAATCGAGTTCAACATGGAGTCGCGGTGCTCATTAGCCGCCTTCCCTCCGAATAAACCAATACGAAAAGCAACGGCAAAAACGAATACGGAACGCAACAACAAGAAGCGCGAAGTCCGAACTGAGGGCACAACCGCGCAAAAGGTTTCGGAGATCCAGGGTCTCGCGGAGAAGGTTGAAACTCCAAATGAAAGTGCTCACCAGCACCGCACAATTCTAAGCACGCAAAAGCAAAGGGTAGCCGTCAAGAGATCGACGGTGAGACGAACCAGAAGAACCAGTATGCCCGAGTTCGAAGGAGGGAGGCGATCGGAGATCACCATGGAACCATCGGTGCCCCGGCGGCCCCCTCAACCTCCTTCACCACCACAAAACCACCACGACAGTAAAACCCCAGCAACGGCAACAACACCACCACCAACAGCACCACAACACGGAGGAACAAGTCACAACAAGACCAAATCCGCGGGTCAAAATCTCGCAGGGTTTCGCAAATCCAAAAGCACCAGCACATCTCGAGCATGGAATCCGGTCGACGACAAGGAAAACACAGCAGCAACATTCAAATAAAACACGACCACGAACATGCACGGGAGCGAGACGAAATCGCAGCGCTGAGCGCAGAAGGAAACGAGATCTTACGTGCTTTAGAACAAGTAGCAGGAGGACAGGGTTTTGGGGGATGAAGCAGAGTTGAACAGAAACAAAGCGTGGAGAAGAGAGAAAGGGGAGGGAGCAGAGATCGATCTCACCTCCCCGGGCGGTCCTCGCAGGAGAGAGAGAGCGCGAGGCAAAGGGAGAGAGACTGGGGAGAGAGAGAGAGAGAGAGAGGAGAGAATGCGGCCGTCCCATGCAAGGGAGGCGGGCACTTGCACTTATACCCAGCCCCACCCCACTCCCACGCCTCCGGTCGGTTGCTTCGCTCGGGTTGGGTGCCTACGCGCCGATGGATCGGCTCCACCGGCTCGGCTTCGGCTTCGGCACGCGTCACGCCGCGAGCCCGGTGAACCGCCTTTGTCTTGACCTGCGAGCCCAACCAGGAAGGCGGTTAAATGGTTAATCCAGATTCCACCGTCATCAATAGCAAGCCGTGAGTAAACAAAATGCGGTTCGGCAATTAATCCTGATTGTTAATAATAAATACGAATAGGATAAAGGTGATGTGAATCTCAAATTTCGAACGAAACACGATGCCGTATCACACTGATGTCACGATGTCACGCTTCTTTCTTCAAGGGCATTTCTCTATCCTGTTTGTTACAGCGGCCTGGCCCGCCTACTTTTTGACCGCGACAGCTGTATGCCTTCCCTTCTCCTCCCTTCCACGTCTATCCGCTTTTAATTTATTTTCCGATAAAATCTTATAGAACCAGGGGGCAAAAATATCTCGAGACAGACCAGCAAGGTTTCAAGTTTAAAATGCACGTTTCAGATCTAAATAAATTGAAAGCATCAAATTATGTGGACAAACTTTAGTTATTCTAACAATTGAGAACGGTGCTTATATGTAATATAAATATATAGGCTTAATTGTAGAAAAATCAGAGTTACATAAATATACATATAGGCTTAGTTGTAGCGAAATCAGAGTGTGACTTAATGATTGGCAGAGACAACAATTGTAAGCGGAAGTGAGCATGAGGAAAGGTTCGAGACGCTCAACGATGACTGGGGATCCAAATAGAACAGCTAGCATGATAAGCGTGAGAAATACGAATTCGAATAACCTCGAAGTGATCGAGGATTGGTGTAAGAATAGCACCTGGTGTGGTCCCACGATTCAGCACGTGGTGCGCCGATGCGGGCAAGAACGAGACGCAGCCAGAGCTGCGGAGGCACACACGGGCGCCAAAGCTGACGGCTTGGCATTGGCACTCGTCGCGTCGAGCGGCTAGTGCGCGCACGGGGGCGCCCGCCCACCGCTCGCGGCGGCGCCAGCACGACGGCTGCACAACGAGTCGAGCGAGCAATGTTGCACCTTCACGGGTCGTCGCAGCGCCGGCGGCCAGGTAGCGGCAGCTTCTGCGGGGTCAAGGCCCCCCCGGCAACACTCGCTAGACGGAGGACCCGCCGCGGCCCGTGGCTGACCAACCCTCGCGACATGGCGGGCCACAGACAGCAGCCGCGGCGTGGACACCGGAGCCCAGCCAGCCCGCGTCGCGGCGCAGCAGAGCCCTCGTGGTGCGCCGGCCGGCACTCCGCGAAATGCTCCCCCGGGCGGCACCGCGTCGTCATCGCATCATCGGTCGCGGAACGGCGGGAGGACTAGCCCTAGCCTCAAGGCGCTGCGCCGTTGCCTCATCGCGAAAGGAGAACGAGAGGGGAGGCGACAAGGGGAGGCGGCGCGGGGGCAGAGAAGAGGGCGGAGGCAGCGAGGGCCTGGGGGGAGGACTCTTTGCTGTTCGCTTGGTTTGATTGGCGATGTCTGAGTGCAGTGGCCTTATTTTGATGCTGCGTTAATTAAAAAGTATAATTTATAAGTTAAACGAGCTCAAACGAACGTGCTTTCAGTTCAGAGTCTCCAACGGTGGGGCTCCCCGAGCGTATCAGCCTCGGCGTCTGCAGTGCCCCACATGTCGGCCGCACCCCGCAAACCAGCAGTAGCCTTGAAACGGGAACAGCAGCAGACTGCAATCGGCAGTTTTACAGGACACGCGTACCCCGCAAGGAGCGTTTCTGCGCGAGAGAGGAGGGCATTAGCTACGGCTTAGCGTTTTCCAGCTAAGCTATATAAATAGATAGCATAAATCTAAAAAAGTAAGTCAAAGCGGCGGTTAAAATAAGTTCATTTTAACCCAACGATTCACTTTTTTTTTTAAGTATAAATAAGAGTTGTGGAAATAAGCGTGGCTAAAATCGATAATCGAATAATATTTTTCTCTGGAAAATGCGTAACGTTTGGCTGATTGATTTTAAAATTTTATTTTGATCATTCAAACAGCTTATAAGAGAGTACAAAAATAGGCCCAAAAAAACAAAATTTGGCTATTGATTTCAAGCTTATTTGCATAAGCACTGTCCCCACCTCCCACCTCCCACCAGACACACCACACGAAGGCAAAGCGACGTCTGGACTCTGGAGGACCTTCCTTCAGGTTATAATAGCTGCTTGTTCAATCTGGAAAAATAATGAAAATTTGCACATGTTATTATGGGTCATATTATTGTAGCATGACCTTGAAGAAACATCAGGAACACAGATCTGCCATACAGGAAACTTTCAGCCAACCTGAGTATATTCACTAGCAGCTCAATCCGACCCAAGCCAGAGTGACAGATTGTACTCCAGGCAGAAGGAAGCACCAGACCCAAGCCATAGTTGCAATGATTTCCCTCCATCAAGTTTCTTCACAGAATGTAACTTTGTAAACCCTATTCTGCATTTTTGCCCCCTTTTCTTAATAGAACTCGTTACTGGTAGTTGTACAAGTAGATGTTTTCCAAATATTCCCGTAAAATGGTAGACCCTGAATTCACTCTACAAGATTTGGAGACCAACAGTAACTAGGTTCACTCTGAAGATTCAGACGTTTCACCAGGGAGAACCTGGCTATGCCCTGAAGCTTCTTGCCCTATTACAATCCTTCTCCAATAAGTAAAGCACTCCATTTACAACTCAAATATCAGCTTCTGGACCATCTTCATGTGTTCAGCCTGCACATCGCCATTTGCACCTGGGATAACAAACCTCAGGTCGCCGTATGTGATCGAGCCCATGAACACAGGCCACACCCAGCTCGTGAGCCCCAGGTTCGGGAACTGGTAGATGTGAGCTCCATCTATCAATGCTGAAAACTCCGGTTCAATCCCAGGTAGTCCAACGCTGAGCGGCAATAGTCATTATCCATCAAACTTAGTGCCTCCTGGATGACTGCAACCCCATTTGCTAGACCACTGGTCACCTTGCTTGCCTTGACAAATGATGTGGCGGCGAAGATGACATTGCTGAAGTAACCATCCAGAAGTGGAAGGTGCAGCCGTTGTCGCCTATCAGTGCCACAGTATATCCTGATGAAGCCTTACACAGAAACACATCGCCGTGCATGCTCGGCTAGCATGGCATATGTGCTGTCGTGCTTAAATGTGGTGCACCTTCACATGTGAGAAGCTGTGAGCGCAGGCAACCAAGGTCTGAATGAATTAGCTTGAAAATGTCTGTGATGATAGCAGATGGCATTAGCTTGGAATTGGAAGTGAGGGCTTGGGCCATGGTGAACATGGCTGGGACAGGCGGGTAGTCAACATGTTGAAAGATGGAGAGGAGGTGAGAGTGATCCATGAAGGGTACCTGGAAATTTGGAGTTCCATGGCAGAGCTCTGACAATGAGTTGATGAAGTGCAAACCAGACATGCCATCCACAAAATTGTGTTACATGCCAGGAGATGCCTCAACCACCAGGAGCAAAAATTGAGGAGAATTATCTTCATTAAATGTTTCATACTTTCCATCTGCAGCTTCCAAATAATTGATGATCAAGATAGCCATCATTCCAAACATATGAAACAGGAAATGATTGAAACAGAATGTTGCCTTGACTAATAGGAAGCATGTTTAACCTGGAAATCTGAAATTAGCGATGGAACAAGAAACTGATAATGATTTCTGAAAAAAACATCCACAGGATATAAATGTGTTTGAAGTTTTGAACTCTTAAGTATTAAGATGTAAGATTAAGCAATATTTTCGAATTAATTCTAGCAATAAGCACATGGCCATTTTTTGTGAAGTCCTAAGATACTTTTACCATGCAAAGAATTTTCAATCTCAGCTTCGACATACTCCCTCCATCCAAAAATCGGCATCATTTTAGCCTATGGCACAGTGACCAAGGAGCATCAAAGCACAGGGGCCATAAAGTAGGAACGTGCGGCCGTGCAAACGAACTCACCATGCAGCGATCGCGTGCACGGCTGCAGTAGCGCATGCACAGTGTCAGGTTGGTCATGTACTGCATACGAGGAGTCATATTCATTAGGCAATGCATACGAGGCGTCGAGCATGCGGAAGATGGAGAGAAAAAACGGGAGGACCAGCTAAAACGATCCCGATTTTTGGAAAACTCATTTTTGCTCAAACGATGCCAATTTTTGGACGGAGGGAGTACTTCATGAAGTAAACAAGGCAAACAGGTGATCAAATATCTAGAGCAGTCCAATAACAATTGAAGTCATATTTTATGCATGCACACCACACCCTGTTCCTGTCCCACTTAATTTTAAACCAAACACATCTAGATCCTAGAGGTCAGGTCAAAACAACAGATTAATTATTTTATGTCAAAACAATTGTTGAAAGGAAAATGAGACGATCAGTACTTAGAGTAACTTTGTCCAGCATGATTATCTAGTGAGATCACCGATAAGAAAGTTACAATGTATGATTATTATTATAAGATTAGAGTCAACAAAGAGAGGGCTTGGAAGGAAAAGGATACAAAATAAATAAAAGATCATTGTAGAAAAAAACTTTACAGAAAATTATCACATGGGCATGCTCCAGGCTATCATTTCCATACCAACAAACATGAAGTGTGCATACCAAGCAAGAGTGTTCAGCATGCGGCTGATAGCTTACTTGATAGGATTACGGATCCTATCGCTTAGATCACGGAGTCTGTAGGGATGAGAGGGAGGTGGAGCAGGCTGGGAACCTCGCTGCCGGCGGCTGGACGCCGTGGTGGAGGATGGGCGGCTGCGGCTGTAGCCCTAACCCTCGCGTAGCTACAGGAACGGCGACACTGTTCACGCATGAACAGTAGATGCACAGGGTTAGGAACTCCCGGCTCCCAGGGGAAGCCGGAAACAATAGATTGTTTCTGCTTAATTATCCAAATGTCTTACAAGCCATATATATAGCTTTCACAAATAAGGGATATATCTAATAAATAGGCTAAATAATAGATAATATGGGCTGTTAGCCCCCTAATGCCGGCGCACAAGCTCAGCCACTAATGGGCCTCCGCCTTGTATATGTGACGCCGGTCATAACATCTCTCCCGCATGCATAAACAGCTCGCCCCTCGAGCCGGAAGTCGAGGAAGTGGTCGCGAACTCGCCGAGGGTTTCCCACGTGGCGTCGTCTTCGTGGCCGTGCCGCTGGATCGATCAACACCTGCCACACACCACGGCGCTCAAGCGCACGGAGAGCCAGCCACCGAGCAGAAGCAACCGCCATCCATGACCGGAGGGAGACCGGTCGGGTCGGCCGGAGGGTCGCCAGCGGTGAGGCTTCAGGAGACCAACGTGGAAGACGCGTCGTGGATGCGGGCGTTCTCGTGCGGCCGGAGGCGATGCGCGACACGGCCAATGCGTTCCAAAGACTGAACGGACCAAAGATAGCGAGGACCCAACTTGCGCTTAGCCCGCTGGTCGAGGGATCTGTGCAAGGCGGTGGAGGAGGCGCAGCCACCCAATCGCCACCGAACTCCACATCGCGGTGGCCGGCGTCGTAGTACTTCTTGGACAGCATTTATTGCTCAGTAGGAGTCGTTGGCGCACCTCTGCCGCTCATCATCGGTCGCGGAGAAGGCTATCGACGGCGTCGGTCCTCGCCGACCCCTGCCTGTATGGCAGAATAGGCGGAGGAGGGCGGTCGTACACCACCTCAAAGGGAGTCATCCGAAGGGCCGTGTGGAAGGAGGTATTGTAGCAATACTCCGCCCACGACAATGATCCACCCACGCCTTGGCGGTCACCCGTAACACAACGGAGATACATGGCAATCACCTTGTTGACCACCTCCGATCGCCGCCCGAGGATGAAAGGCGGTGCTCATGCGAAGCTTGACGCCCGCCATCTGGAAGAGATCCCGCCGGACATGGCCAGATGAACACGGGTCCCGATCACTGACGATCGACGAAGGGAATCCATGGAGCCGGACGACGTTGTCGAAGAAGGCGTGAGCAACGGAGGTAGCCGTGTAGGGGTGCCCAAGCGCAATAAAATGCGCGTACTTGGAGAAGCGGTCGACGACGGTGAGGATGACGGATTTCCCGCCAACCTTGGGCAGCCCTTCGATGAAATCCATGGAGATGTCGGCCCAGACTTGGTTAGGCACCTCCAGCGGCCGGAGCAGCCCGGCCGGCCGAATGCCTCCGTCTTATTCTTACCGCATCGTCGCAAGCAAGTGCGCACTCAGATCTGGACTAGGGAGCGATCCCGGGATGTAGAAGTCGGCGGAGGCGGTGGAGAGTCTTCAGACACCCTCATGTCCAGCCGCATGGGCCACCAGAGGACTTGGTGGCGCAGTCACCGACGTCGGTACGAATACGCCGCCATGCAAAGAAGAACCCGGCGTCCGCGCCATATGGCGCCGCTTAAGTTCTCTCCAGCGTCGGCGATGCAAAGAAGGCTTCTTTGCGTCCGGGCGTTATCAGAAGGCCGCGACCGCATCCAGAAGGCGCGAAGGACGGCCCGAGATGGCCCTCGCCGCGCCTGTGCGCGCTACCGCAGCGTCCCACACCCTCGGCGTCGCCGCATACAAGCGCGTCGGCCACGGCGTTGAGGCAGCCCGGCGATATTCCACCGTGAAGTCGAAGTTTAAAAAGCTTGCCGAGCCACCGATCTTTGGAACTGTGGACAAGCGCCGGTCAAGCAAAAATTTAAGACCAGAATGATCAAGACGGACCAAAAAGTGACGCCCCCACAAATCGGGTCGCTAATGACGAACGGCTTGCACCAACCCGATGAGTTCACGCTCATAAGCCGCAAGCTTGAGATGGCGGACGATGAAAGGCCCGGCCGCAGAGATGGCGAGGGGTCCAGCGCCACCGGTGAAGGACGGCACCAAACCCCGCACCCGACGCGTCGCAATCCACGATGAAGAGCCTATCGAAGTCAGGCATCTGCAGGACTGGCCCCGTAGTGAGGGCGGTCTTGAGTGCCTCAAACGCCGTGGTCGCGTCGTCGTCCCAAGCAAACGCAGCGTCTCGCCGCAAGAGACGATGTCGGTGAAGGCAACAATGATGCCGAAATCCTTAATGAACTTCCCTGAGAGTAGCCGGGCGAGGCCTAGGAAGCCTCGGAGACCATGGCGGCGGAGCATGGGGTCGGCCACGCATGAACCGCCATGACCTTGTCCGCGTCCATGGCCACTCCGTCCTTGGAGATAACATGGCCTAAATAAGCCACAGACGCAGCCGCCGAAGGAGCGCTTGAGGTGGAGGTTGTGCGCTCGCAGGCGTGGAGGACGATGTTGACATGTTGCGGTGTTCGCCCAGAGGAATCAGAGATCGATGTCATCAAAAATACCAGCCTGACGCACTGCGCAAATACGGTAGGAGGACATCGTTCATCAACGCTGGAAGGTAGCCGGAGCGTTGGAGAGACCGAACGGCATCACCAAGAACTCGTAGTGGCCATGGTGCGTCACGGAACGCCGCTTTAGCGACGCGTCGTCGGGGGTGCATGCGCACCGGTGATAACCAGAGCGCAAATCCAGCTTTTGGTGAAGAAACGCGCACCATGGAGCTCATCAAGCGGCTCGTCCACCACCGGAATCGAAACTTGTCCTTGGCGGTCTTGGCGTTGAGGGCACGATAGTCGGCGCAGAAGCGCCAGACTTGTCTTGTTTCGCACCAAGAGAACGGGCGCGAGAACAAATGAGGTGCTCGGTCGAATGATGCCTTGCGCGAGCATCTCCGCACACCGACGTTCCAGCTCGTCCTTCCGGAGATGGGGTAGCGGTAGGCGCATTGCCACCGGCCGCGCTGTACGGCAGCAGTGAATGCGGTGGTCGAGGGCGCTGCCGGGGAGACCATGCGGGGCTCGTCGAAGATGGCGCCGTCTTCTTGAAGAGGCTGCCCAAATAGGGCGCTGGCTGGTCGGCGCGGTGACCGCTGCCAGGGCCGAAGGCCGCTGGTCGGTAGGCGTTGCCGAGCCACCCACGCCTTGCCAAGTGACGCGCCGACCGTCGCGCCAACGCCATGGTGAGGGCGGTGCGATCCACAAGATGGGTCCCAAAGGTCGAAGGAAGTCGAAACCGAGGATGAAGTCGAACCCGCCGAGGTCCGCACCAACGCACGTAATGATGAAGTCCTCGTCGGCCGATGCGGATGGGGACGGCGCGAGCGATCCTCAGCGCAGTTAGGCGGTCACCATTAGCGACCGTGGACGCGAAGATCCTCGCCACCGGATGGAGAGAGCCCCGCACGGCGCATGGCGGCACCTGGAGGAAGTTGTGCGTGGACCCGGTGTCGAGGAGGGCGAGGAAGCGCTCTCCTTGATGGTGACTTTGAGCATGGAGTTTGCCGGCTGATCCTCGCAATGAAGATGAAGAGAGACGACGAAAGCATTAGCCCAATGAGCTCCGGGGCCGCCGGTTCCTCCAAGTGGACGGCAGCCGCAGCAGCGTCACCAGCCGCGATGTCGTCGATGAAGTCGTCGCACTCCACGTAGAACAGGCGCTGGCAGACGTGGCCGCGAACATAAGGCTCGTCACAATTAAAACAGAGCCCTTGTCGGCGGCGCTCAGCCATCTCCGCCGGGGTGAGGCGGCGGAACGGACGCGCAGCAGCGCGCGTTAACCATTCTTCTGGTCGACTCATTGGAGGGGGCAGCCGCCCGGGATCGAGAGCGCGCTTGCGGCGCGAGGGAGGGGCGGTAGCCCCTGGCGTTGAGGACGACGGTTGCCCCGCTGAGGAGCAGGGGGCGCTGGAACGGCCACGCAGCGCTCGAATGCCCGAGCCAAGTACATGGCAGATTGTAGGTCCGGCGGCGTGCGCATCTCCACATGCACTTTGATCTGTTCCGTGGCCCCCCCCCACGCATAACTCCGCCTTTTGTCGAGGGGAGAGGTCACGGCATGGCACAGACGGCGTTATAGCGCCGGAGTAGTCTTGCACGGTGGAGAGGAACGGGCAGACGTGCTAACTCGCCAAGCGAGTGCCTGTCAGCAGCCGCCCAAAGCGGAGGGAGCGAGTTCCCTTAAGCGCTCCAGTCGCGGCATGCCCTCGTCTTGTTCTGTATGTAGTACCATGTCATCAGCGCCCCTTCATGTGATAGAACGCGAGCCAAAAAGGCTGCGGCCATCGTCTCATGTCCTCGGAAGAATTGCTCACATTGGTTCAACCAATTGAGCGGGTCGACGGAGCCGTCATACGTGGGGAACTCGAGTTTGTAGAACTTGGGAGCAGCCTGGGCGCCGAAGATTGCGGACTGATCCGCTGCTGTGGGTGCCCCGGAGGAGGCGCCGACCCCGGAGGACCTGCTGCGCCTTCGCTGATGACGGCCTTGCGCGGGCGGCGGCGCTGGTGATGGTAGTGGCGAAGACCGAGGAGCGCCGAGCCCATCGCCCATGATGGAATCGGGACGGCGAGGGCCGCCAATGAAGAAAGATTGAGCGGCACCCTGGGCCTGAGCCCATCATCCGTAAAGGAAACTCGGGAGGCAATGGTGGGAGCTCACAACCGGTAACCCGATGGACAACGGCGGCGTCGAGAACGGCGGTGGGGAGGGCTGCCGGGCGAGTCCCGCCACGCCGCTGCATGGAGCGATGTTGCGGTTGATGTCGATGATCGCAGATGGACTCGGCGTGAGCGGCGAGATGAGCGATGATCGCTTAACACCGGATTTTGGTCAATTTCGAAGATGACAGTGGACCCACATGCGTGAAGAAGAGTGTTCGCAAATAACGCAAGCGGTCGGCTAAATGCTTGTGCGGTCGGTTATTCGAAGGCGATAACTCCATTCGGGAAAGCGTAAGATGGCAAGCAAAGCCGATCGAGAAGATGAAAGTTGTAATAATAAAGGACTCGAGAGTTTGGGGCAAGGAATCGTAGTTTCCAAGTTTATTTAAAGAGTTCCTTTGTAAATCGTAGTCTTTAGGACTCGTGTTTCGCCTAGGGTATAAATATTGACCCTCGACCATTGTAATAGGCGCTCACAACCAAATCAATACAACCGCCCCGTGCCAACTTTCGAGTCCTTTTGTCGTGTCGCCGAAGTTCTTCGAGAGGAGTCATCGATCCGTCGACCTCCGTAAGTTCCGGCAACCTTGTTATCATGTTTAGTATCATGCGGTGGATTTAGACGTGATGCAAGTAGTCTTGTTTGTTTTCAATGATCGTATGGCGGATCTTTGCTTGACAATCAAGAAGTCTTTGCTTATACTTTGTTTATGAGTAGATACCGTATGCAAAAGCGCTTGCTCAATATGCTTAGTGGAAGCAAGATGCTTATCGGCTCTATTAGATTACGGCAAAATCTAAATAGATTCATCAAGTTATCCTGTGTTGCATGTTTTAAATATTTTATATATTTGTAGCACACTTTTGCCCAATCTAGATGGATATTGTTCGCCTTCTTCTATGGTTTTATTCGAGCTTCAATGATCATTACTTTCATAATACCTTTGCAAATAGATAACATGCTCGTAATGGCTGAATTATTTTAATCTAGATTGTCACATGTTGTGGGTTCATGTATGTTAATCACGCTTAAGTTTTTGACGAAACTAGGTGTCGTATGCGCGTATTTGTGTTTTTAGATTGGCTTAATCGTGTTTATCTACACGCTCCTTCTTCATGGACCCCAACTCTACCGGATTGTCGAGCTTGGATATGCATTAACGCATAATCAATTTCACTTGTTCAAACATGTCTTCCCATGCATATGCATTTGGCAATCAGATTTTTACGTATGTCCATCCTACGATTAGCCGAATGATTTATAAACTTGTTGGCGCATGCCTTCCTATAGTCGTATGTCGCTGTAAGTGGCTTCGTGGTCAGTATATACGAATCGTCTCGTCTCACCCGACATGTTCCGGCTTGACATTTAACTCTTTTATCCCTTGTCGCTTTTTCAGTCAAACCGACCGCACGCTCCGGATCACGAAGCACCCGGCACCCGATTGAAGCTACGCTTTTCGGCTTGCTGTGTGTGCGGCACAGTGCGTCACATTTTGTGTCAACACACTTTTTGGCACGCCGGTGGGGACAATCTGCTAGTTCAAGATGGCATCCGAGATCAACAATGATCATGTTCGATGTAAGCATGGCGTAATTGCCGATAATTACAAGGATTTAGTGCTACAAGCGTGTGAGCAATACCAACGGAAGTGCTTGATGTCTTTTTCCAAAAACAAGAGCAATAAAGTATTTCAAAAGCAAATAATGCCAAGGGTTCTTCTTCCGCATCAAACCGATTACATCAAGAGGAGGATGCTCGTAAGATGGCAGCCCCGGTTTATAAAGCTATGGGAGAAACCATGACAAACCATCACACGCCTTTTCCAATACCTTTCGCAATCATGATCAGTACTTTTGGCCCAATGGTTGATAAATACTTCGAGGAAAATGTTGGACCACTTAGTGGGCCGATGCTTTTCAATGTTCCAAAGCATCAAGAGAAGCCTGTTGGAAAGGAAGTAGCGCCGCCTTCAAATATAGGTGGATTGACTCACACCGAAAAGCAATCACATCCCACTTATGGCCGATGACATTTGGTACCACAGAGAAGTGCCACTTTCAAATTATAGAGTTTCTCCCAAGATCAAATAGATTACGTAAGAATATGTATGGAGATGGATATCAAGAATTTACCGATTACATAAGGTTATCAATGCCGTACAAACCTGTGGTATAGAAGTGTTTCAGATTGCCTTCGGAGTGCAAGTACAAGGAAACCAGATCCGTGTATTGATGTTTTGATGCACAGATGGCTCGATATGATGCGTAATCGCCTCGCTTGAAGCCAAAGAATCAATCCTATTCATACAAATCTCCTTATCCGTAATGGTACAACAGAGTGGCATTGCCTCCAAGGGTGAAGCCTCCAACAGATTTGACCAAGTTTTCTCGTCAAGATGATACTAGTACCATAGAGCACATCACCGGTACTTAATGCAACTTGGAGAAGCCGCTTGTATGAAGCATGGAGGATTCGATATTTTCCTTTGTCTCTTACAGACCGGCTTTCACATGGTTCACGCCTCTACCGGCTCATTCCATTGGTACGCAAGGCGTAACTAGAGCGTAAGTTTCATTCATATTTCTATACGGGTACCAATGAGAAGAAATTGGTTGATCTCATGAGTCCGAGGATGAGAACAAATGAAACACCATTGGAGTATCTTCGCAGATTTAGGGAGACCAAGAATATGTGTTATTCTCTAAATTTACCGATGATCAACTACCGGAATTGCTATAGTAGGAATGTTGCCAAATATCGTGGAGAAGTTGTTCGGTTTAGAGTTTGATGATCTTGGTCAACTTGCACAAATTTAGCAGCAAATATGAGTAATCAAGCCCAAGGGTTCGTGAGAGATAATCGCTTTCGTAAGAACAATGCCACTAATGAGGTGTATCGTGGCTTTCCGGATGAAGCGAATCGAGTATATTGATGAAGATGAGATAGTCAAGCAATTGAAGTTAAATTGGGACAAGGAACCCACTCAAGTTAGTCAACGCTGGTTGAAACAACAAAAGGGAACCTATGATTTTGATGTTACTAAGGCGCATGCACTTTTTTGCATTGTTGATAAAGGAAGGACGATCAAGTTACCGTAAGGACATCCTATGTTACGTCTCAAGGAGTGAAAGACAAAAATATTGTGGCTTTCATAACACTAATTCTCATTCTATTAATGATTGCCGAGTGTTCGTAATGCGAATCCGTAAAGCTATCCAAGAGGGACATTTGAGGTTTGATGGCAAGATGAAAATTGATGATCACCCTTTTCCACAAAATATGATTTCTTTCTCTCGTGAATGTGGTATCCGCCAATGATCTCAAAGGTAAAGGCAAGGTGAAAGTGTTGACTTCGATAGAGCAAAGGAGAGTGGTGTCATTGACCCTTGATCGGCAAATCACCAAGAGAGAGTCAAGAAGATCGAGTTCGGTTTCGTAATAGCCGAACCGAGAAAAAGGTCAAACTTCCAAATCCAGAGTTACATCACGATTTTGCTAAACAAGTGGCGTAGAGAACAAGAGAAGGAATACTCAGAAGAAACAATGGTTTATGGAAGAATGCCGAGGTATGAGGAAGAAGTATACCAAAGGGAGCAAGAAGAATACATGACGTAAACAGAGCAGCTCATTGGGGTTGTTCGCTCTTTTAGCATTGTTGGAATGAAGGTTTGAGGTTGCCTGCAAGAAATAATTGTCCGGAGTGTAGTGCTCAAGACTCTCGTAGTATAGGCAATCTCGAAGTCAACCGCCATTCCGCCTATGAAAGACTTGGAACGAAGATTCCTCAAGATGATCGGCGCTAAAAATAGGTGGCTTTGAGAATCAAAGAAAGGAAAAGAGTTGCGTGTTCAAAGTTGATTCATGATAGAGTGCATAATGAAGAAGTCGACTTTTGTAAATACGTATGGCAAAAGGACAAGGGTGTCCTCCGTGCCTAAGGAAAAGCCGTAAAAGAAGAGTACAACGATTGAGGAATAGGGAGTTGGAACAAGAAGTTGCCGAAACAAAGCAAATTTACGTCCCAAAAAGAAGCCCGATGGATGTGGTCCTTCGCTAATGCTTGCATGGCTTTCTTCCTCCCATCGAGTTTATAGCTCCCGAAAGCCAAGATTTCCAAGAAGAGGTGTACTCGATTTTGATGAAAGTGAATGTCGGATTTGATGGCTCACCTTGTATTAACACAAAGAAATCGCTTTTTGATAAACCAATCAAGAATCGCTCACTTGAGGCCACTCTATTTAAAGGGATATGTCAATGGCAAGCCTTTAACTAAGATGTTTGTCGATGGAGGGGCTGCTATCAATATCATGCCTTATACTACCTTCGTGAAACTTGGGATGACTAATGAAGAATTATCGAAAACCCACATGGTGCTTAGGATTTTGGTCGGCAATCCTTCCGATACCCGAGGTGCTATCCATGTCGAAATGACTATTGGGTCAAAAACTCGATTACTACCTTTTTTGTCATTGATGGCAAGGGGCATATAGTCTACTCTTGGGCGTAGATTGGATCCATGCTAATTGTTGCATTCCTTCAACTATGCATCAAATTCTCATTCAATGGATTGAGATGATGTTGAAGTTGTACATGCCGATAATTCGGTAAGTGTTGCTCGCCACGGAATCTACCTATTGGGAATATGAGGGCGCCGATTGTTTCTCCGAAAAGTGTGGAAAGAAGGTCCCAGAATGTTTTTAGCGAAGCCAACAAATTGATCCAAGCAAATGGCTCTCATAGCAATTTTAATGGGAAATCCCACCGATGGCAACAAAGGAAAGTTGGGGTGTGGTTTTATGTCACCGATAAGTTGGAGGAAATCAATGTTGGTGATGGTTCTAAGCCAAGGCCGATGTATATTAGTGCAAAGTTAGACCCGTAATATAAGTCAAAATTGATAGATTTGTTGAAAGAGTTTAAAGACTGCTTTGCTTGGGATTACACGGAAATGCCCGGATTGGATCGTTCCATTGTTGAGCATCGATTACCCATTAAACCTGGTTTCGTTCCCTTATAAACAACCTCCAAGGAAGATATACAAAGAGGAGGTATTGGCCGATGTGAAGAAGGAGGTTGAAAGGTTAATAGAAGCAAACTTTATTCGCCATGCAAGTATGCAGAGTGGATTTCAAATATAGTACCGGATATAAGAAAAATGGAAAATGAGAGTTTGCATAGATTTTAGAAATCTTAATAAGGCTACTCCCATGGATGGTTACCCAATGCCGCTTGCCGATTTATCGGTAGATGCGGCAAAGAAAGTTATGAAGTCATTAGTTTTATGGATGGTAATGCCGGCTATAACCAAATTTTTATGGCAATAGAAGATATTTCAAAACAAATTTTCGAGATGTCCCGGTCATATTGGTTTGTTCGAATGGATAGTCATGACGCTTGGGTTAAAGAATGCTGGTGCAACTTATCGTAGAGCTATGAATTATATTTTTCACGAGTTGATCGGCAAGATTGTAGAAATCTACATCGATGATGTAGTAGTCAAGTCTAGAAATCATGAAAGACATTTAGCCGATTTAAGAAAGACTCGAGTGCACAAGAAAGCATGGATTGAAGATGAATCCAAACAAATGTGCCTTTGGAGTTTCGGGCCGGTGAGTTTTTGGGATTTTTAGTTCATAAAGGAGGAATTGAAGTTGGGAAAAAGAGCATGGAAGCAATAGACAAAGTTGTGCCGCCAACTAATCTCACAGTAATTGCAATCATTGTTAGGCAAAATCAACTTTGTAAGAAGATTCATATCCAATTTATCGTAAAGAGTTTTACCCTTTTCCCTTTATTGAAGCTCAAGAAAGATCAAAAATTTGTATGGGGTGACATACAACAAAAGGCTTTTGATGAGATCAAACAATATATGAAAGCACCACCGTGGCCGGGTACCTCCACAACTTGAAAAGCCTTTTGTTGTATGTGGCGGCCGATAGCCTAACGATAGGATCGGCCCTTATGCAAGAGTTTGAAGGAAAAGAAAGAGTCATAGCTTATTTTAGCCGAAAGTCATTAGACCCTAAAACAAGGTATTCGCCACAGAGAAACTTTGCTTGTGTGTGTATTACTCCCTGCATCAAATCACGGCACTATTTGTTGAATTCTAATGTGTGGTGGTTTCTAGTTTTGATGTAATCAAACATATGTTATCAATGCCAATTTTGAATGGAAGAATTGGCAAATGGATTTTAGCATTGTCGAATTTAATTTAAGGTATGAATCGGCAAAGGCGGTAAAGGGTCAAATTATTGCTGATTTTATTACCCAACATCGGGATCTTTCTGTTGAGGCGATAAACATTGTGCCTTGGGCCTTGTTCTTCGATGGATCATCTTGCAACAAAGGTGGTGGTGCTGGTATTCTTTTGATTTCCCACAAGGAAAAACTTTTGAGTATGCAGTCCCTATTGAATTTCATGTTACTAACAATCAAGCAGAGTATGAAGCATTGCTTAGAGGGCTTCAGCTTCTTATAGAAGTAAAGGCCGTTGCTGTTGAAATCTTTGGGGATTCTGAGTTGGTGATTAATCAACTGAATGGTCAGTATGAATGCAAGAATAATGTGTTAAGAGAATATTATGAGGAGTGTAGAGAACTTTTGAAGAATTTTCTGATAGTAACCTTGCATCATATCCCTAGAGAGTACAATGAAGAAGCAAATAAGTTAGCTCAAGCTGCTTCTGGATATCGAGAGAATCGGGAAGTTTTTACTATAGAGGAAGATGTTTTAAATATCGATCCAAAGAGATGGTGATTGGAGATACGGTTACCAATTATCCGAAAAATCCATCTCAAAGGGTTTCCCGAAAACTTAGGTACAAAGCTCTCAAGTTTGTGTTTCTTGATGATCAGTTATATTACAAGTCCATCGATGGAGTATTGCTCAAATGCTTGAGTCAGGAAGAGGCCAAGAAAGTGATGTATGAGGTTCACGAAGGGTTGTGTGGTGCACATCACCAAATTTTATCTGATGAAGTGGATAATTAGGAGAACTGGTTATTTTTGGCCAACTATGTTGGAAGATTGTTTTGAATATTACAAAGGGTGTCACAATTGTCGTAAATTCGCAATATTCAAAAAGTTCCAAATATCGCTATGAATCCTATAATCAAGCCTTGGCCGCTCGTGAGGATGGGGAATAGATTTAATTGGTCGATCAATCCTCCTTCTAGTAAGGGACACAAATTTGTACTTTTGGCCACGGATTATTTCACCAAGTGGGTTGAGGCTATCCCTTTGAAGAAAGTAACGCCGTAAAATATGATCGGGCTTTGTTAAGGAACATATAGTTCACAGATTTGGGATTCCTCGACTATAACAACCGATCGGGGACTCAATTTACTTCTTCGTAATTTTGTGACTTTGCCAAAAGTATGGGGATTAAGTTATATAATTCTTCTCCTTATTATGCACAAGCTAATGGTCGTGCGTACATCAAATAAGATTATGATTAAAATTATCCGTAAGAAGATTGATGAAAAACCAAGGAAATGGCACTTGGTTCTTAATGAAGCAATCGTGGGCTTACCGAATGGCTTGTCATGGATCCACTCAAACGCCTCCCTATGAACCGGTTTATGGGCATCATGTCAGTACTACCATGGGAGTTACTAAGTAGATTCAAGGCGAATTGTGTTACGTAAAGAATTGGCAAAAGAAGATTATAAGAGTCTGATGATGGATGAATTGGAAGATTTACATTTGATTCGCCTCAAGGCATTGGAAAATATTGAGAAAAATAAAATACGCGCTGCCGTGTATTATAACAAAAGGTTAGGTCAAACAATTCGCAGAGGAGAGATTTGGTTTGGAAAACTCAGATTGCAAGGCTTGGAACAAAAGATAGAGCGCCTTCGCAAATGGTCTCCAAATTGGGAAGGTCCTTTCCGAATTGTAGAATGTGTGCCCGGCAATGCATACATATTAAAGACTTTATTCGGAGAAGAGTTTACTGTAGCTATTAATGGAAGATTTCTTAAGAAATACTACCCCAAAGGTTGAGGTTGGTTCGTGAATATAGATCGTAAAAACCGATGTATGGAAAATCGCTTTTGGCCTAGAAGATCGGATACAGATTAAAAATAGCCGATATTGTTCATATCGCTTTTAGCCTAAAAAATCGATATTTAGATTGGAAATAGCCGATATCGCCTATATCGCTTTTAGCACAAAATAGCCGATGCGCTTTGCATCGCCTCTAGCACAAGAATGTTTATCCAAAATCGGGTTGTTTTCGCATTTTTCCGCAATCGCAATCGGGATTCTACCAAGAGGATCAAAGAAGTAAATGTCATTCCAAAGAATGAGATTATTTATAAAGTTCGTCCCTAATACAAACTACTCTTCAAATAACTTGTTGAGGACGGATTGGGGTTTGTGATTTCGGCAGGGCAAAGAGCATGATCGTCGTAGGCCTCCAAACGCCATCGATGTCGCCAACTTCGTCAGGCGCCCTCCAACAAAGCCGAACTGGTTGGGAGGAGTAGTCTTCGTTGGTTTGGGAGGTCATTGCCGCCACCCCGAGAGAAGCGCCGAGGTGCACACCTTGGATGACGGCTTGATCAATACCGGCCATCCACGGCATCAAGGCGCGCCTCGATGTCTCCCCTTGAGCATTCACCTTGTCGGCAATCTTGTTCGCCGCCGCCTTCAAGCGGTCATTCTCCGCGGAAAGAGCTGGGCATGAAAGAAAAAATGAGTCGGCAAGCAAAGGAAGTCGATGATGAAAAATAAAATGAAGATATCAAACCAAAGATGGCGTCAGCAGAATTGTTTCACGCCGATCCTCCCATTCGGCTTGATCGATGCCGAACTTCTTGAGAGACTTCGCCTAGCTCCTCCCGGCTTCATCCCTCTCCCGGCGAAACTTAAGCGCCTCCTCGTGGGAGTATGGGTGGTATGCATCTGCTGGCTCTCGCCGAACCCCAAGGGTTGGAATGGTAAGAGCTTGAGGAGTCGGAAGACCCGGAGGAGCCGGAAGATGGAGTTCCCTGCTGAGCCGCCGACACCGGAGGGGAGGAGATGGTATTGATCGAGCCGATGACTCTTATCCCGATGAATGGGGAGGAGAAATCGGAATTAAGAGATGAACGAGGAAATTACAAAGGGGCAAAGAACCGAATCATACCCACGACGCCGCAAGCGCAAGGATGCTCTGCTTTCCTTCAAATTTCTCCGTCTTGGCAGGACGCTTGCCACGGCTGCCATTGCTCGTCATTTGCTTTGACGGAGGTTAGGGTTTCTTTCTAGAATGAATCGACGAAGGAAGTGGAAGAGACGGATGTGAGAACGCCGAGGCAAAGATAGTGATGAAGGCCAATGGGAGGGGCTATTTATAAGCCGGGCGAAAGATCGTGGCGAATTCCACGGGTTGTGGGACGAGAATCCTTAACGGCGAGTAGGTTTTCTCCTTTTGATGGACCGCATCGGATCGGGCCAGTATGAGTTAAGTCGAACGTCGCTTGAAATATCTCCATGATTTATTGAGCCAACGTTGTTCGGCTATACCCTCACAAAGTTTTTGGATTGGATTCGTTCGGTTATCGGAAGAATGGAGACAATCGGCTACATTCTAATCGAGTAATTTAAGGGAAGATGGCCGATTGCTTTTTTCCGAACGGATGAAAATAAGTGAACATAAAGTTGTTTAATCAAGGAAAAAGGGTATCACACTTAAAGTTTATTACAAGCCTAATGTCTCACCGGTTCGTAAGATGATTGATCGCTTCTATGGCCTCGGTCCCGATTCGCTAACATTATCTAGCACTTTGTGATCTTCATCTTCGTAACTCGGATACCGGATAACTTGTTTTTGATCTCGCCGGTCTTCTTTGATGGTCGGCTATTTTTAGTGAAGTTGCTTCTATGTTCTTCTACAGATTGGTTATATGGGCCTGTGAGACCTGAATTTTGGCATTCGGGCCTCGCTAGTTGAGCTTCTAGTCTGATTTTTTCATCCTCCATGGATCTCGCCCAGCTCCAAGGTTGCTAAAGAATTTCTCGTAGTCCGGATATGAGAGTGAAGATCTTTAATCTCCAGCTTTTTCAAAGATCTATCCTTCGCAGAGCGGCCCTCAAGATATGTTCTTGGTTGCCCTTTTCACCATAGCAAAGTGATCATCAAGATGGGCCGCAGATTCTAGGGGAGCTTTGAGAGCGTATGGATATCTTGATCAATGAGTTCAAGAAGGTCTTTTATCCGGTCTCGCATTCTCGAACTGCACTAATGGTATCCTTATTCAAAGAGAATAATCACTTCTTTTAGCCGAGCCCGATTCTCCAAAGGACAAAGTTTGATGAGAAGTGATCTCTTCACCTTTCTCAATAATGTAGTCCTCAATAGAGAAGGAGTAACTGGTGGTCGGGCTTTAGTGATGTTCTTCTAAACAAAGAGAAAGAAAGAAGGTGTTAGCCGATTGGGTAATTTTGCTAAAATATAGTATGAGACAAGGCGTTACTGCTAATGATTGGTCATCGTGGATGAGTTATACCGCTTGCTCGGAGGACTTGATTGAAGGTTCAGAGGAGACGGATCTCGAGATTGATCAGAGAAGTTTCCCTTGCCGCTCATCTAAGATCTCATCTATTTCAAAGAAAGTAAGTGATAATGAGCATAAGAGATAGATGTTGTTAAAGAGAAAGGAGAGGAGAATTGGTTGAGCAATGTTACCTATAGTCTCATCAGTTTATGAGCCTTTGAACCTTCAAATTTCATGGGTCTCCTCAAATTTCGCTATCATGAATTTCTTCATCTTCAGAGAAACTTCAGGGGTTGGTTCTACAAAGCGCCCGAGGTATTACCCCAGATGGGAATTTCGACTTGTGGTCATGCAGGGAAGGAATGAATGTAGAGATAGTCAAAGCTTCGCCAAATGAAATGGTTAACCTGATAAGAAAATGTAAGTTCATGCCTTAAGGGATAATCTGCTTTCTTGGTCCTTGGTTTCTTGGGTAAGAGAAAACTTTCAGTGTTTTCCTTTTGCTTTTTCCTCCGAAGATGCAAAGAAATTAAGTAACAGGAGTTCTTATGAGTGCCTTTAGAGGTGCCAATCCAAAGTTGCGTAAGTTTTCATGAATTCCTTTAAATTTGGAGCATCAAACCCCAGAGCAGGTTTTGGGACCAAATGGATAGTACCGAATTGCTTTAAGGTGGGGAAGTAAACTCAAGATCCTCGTGCATAACCGTATGTTAAAATAAGAAGTGGATTCAAGAATAAGAAATGATGGGCATAATGAAATTACCTCACCGTCGTAAGCAAAATCGGGTTGTAAAGTTTTTGCATAAAGAATGAACTGCTATATTGAAGATATGAGCATGCCATTCTTGCCACCAAGAGACAAAGAGGGGATGAGCAAAGATCTATTAGCCCAAATGGAGATGGTTCATATATTGGTAATTCCCATCCTAATTCAAAGACCTTCTTGGCTTCCATTCCTTCATTATTGCTTCCCTTGATTTTATGATTGTTGAGAAGAGGAATTTTAAAGGCTTGGTTGGCGCATCCTAATTGTCCGGCTACCATGTTGGGATAATAGAACTCATAGGTGGATTGTACTAATCTCCCATGATGAAATTCGGCCGCAAAGTGCAAGGTTTGATAAAGGAGTTGAAAATCTCTGTGGATTCTTGGCCCGAACAACCAATTTCATAGCTAAACTTGCGGGCAAAGTCGATCTTCATTTTCCCCGTAAGGAAACCAGAGCACATTGTCAATCCTTTGAAAAATAGCTTGAAGAGGTGACCAATGTCTATATCAATGCTTATAGATGTCGCCGCTTCCCCATAAGTCCGACAAGCTTTAACCTTTGTCGTGTCGCCTTCAAAGATAGTTAATCGAGGGGAAGCTTAGGTTGAAGAGGCTCACAGGGGTTATCTCGATGCATATATAGTTGGAGCCACATTTGAATTAGCCACCAGGGCCGCTCACACAAGAAATTTCTCCACCTTGGCACATCTCAAGGGTGATCTCGATGCATCATATGATAAGCGCACCTAAAAAGATATTTGCCTAATGGGATCTGGGTGCCTCGCAGCTAAGTCTTCACCATTACCATGTGATTCGTGGTTGGTTCATTGATTTTCCACAAAAATGAATCAAGATAGCCACATATTCATGAAAGCTTTCAACTCTTTGTCGAGACTACGCCGGATGCATTCATGTAATTCAATATGTTTGACCCATCCACATCCGTAACTAACGGCTCTTTGATTACTCTTGCTCTTGTACTTATAAGGATATACCGCAATGACACATTCAAACCAACCATCATGTATACGCGCCGGCTAGAGTGATGGTCATAATACCATGGTCAAGATAAAGGCATTGGTAGCGCTGCATCAAAAATGAGAAGTCGCTATCGAAGGGAATCATTCCCGGGTGTCTCTCGCTAAAGATAACTCCAGACAATGACCGATGTCCCGACCGTCCCAAAGGGTCGCTGCTTTTCTCTCTCAACATTCTCCTGTACTCAGCTTGCGCCATCCGGTGATTGGGGGAATGGCCAATTCTTGAACGTGTTTGGCCATCGGTTTGGTGAGGTAATTCCGCACTTGAAAGGAATTCTTTGAGTTTCCTTCTCAATGATTTCGTATGGGTCGTGGTTTCCCATTGGGCCAAGGAAATAGGAGTCGGGTTGGCGGCGTAAGGGATCAAAATCGCTCTTGTACTCCTTTAGAAGATGATTGAAATCGAGGGGAATAAGTCAAAAGAGGAGCGGAAGGATGGGATGAAAGTTGCCAATATAAATAAAGTTTACCTCTGGGATTTCATCCTCGGTCGCCATTGAAGATTTAGAGGAGGTTCAAGTTGCGCTTGAAAGATTGAAATTTTGGGCAAAGCGGCTCATGCGGTTTTGAAACGGTGATGACCTAGGAGGATGAAAGAGCTTGTGGTCAATTTCGAATAAAACAACTTTTATCCCGAAATTGAGGGGGCATGTGTTAACACCGGATTTTGGTCAATTTCGAAGATGACAGTGGACCCACATGCGTGAAGAAGAGTGTTCGCAAATAACGCAAGCGGTCGGCTAAATGCTTGTGCGGTCGGTTATTCGAAGGCGATAACTCCATTCGGGAAAGCGTAAGATGGCAAGCAAAGCCGATCGAGAAGATGAAAGTTGTAATAATAAAGGACTCGAGAGTTTGGGGCAAGGAATCGTAGTTTCCAAGTTTATTTAAAGAGTTCCTTTGTAAATCGTAGTCTTTAGGACTCGTGTTTCGCCTAGGGTATAAATATTGACCCTCGACCATTGTAATAGGCGCTCACAACCAAATCAATACAACCGCCCCGCGCCAACTTTCGAGTCCTTTTGTCGTGTCGCCGAAGTTCTTCGAGAGGAGTCATCGATCCGTCGACCTCCGTAAGTTCCGACAACCTTGTTATCATGTTTAGTATCATGCGTGGATTTAGACGTGATGCAAGTAGTCTTGTTTGTTTTCAATGATCGTGCGGCGGATCTTTGCTTGACAATCAAGAAGTCTTTGCTTATACTTTGTTTATGAGTAGATACCGTATGCAAAAGCGCTTGCTCAATATGCTTAGTGGAAGCAAGATGCTTATCGGCTCTATTAGATTACGGCAAAATCTAAATAGATTCATCAAGTTATCCTGTGTTGCATGTTTTAAATATTTTATATATTTGTAGCACACTTTTGCCCAATCTAGATGGATATTGTTCGCCCTCTTCTATGGTTTTATTCGAGCTTCAATGATCATTACTTTCATAATACCTTTGCAAATAGATAACATGCTCGTAATGGCTGAATTATTTTAATCTAGATTGTCACATGTTGTGGGTTCATGTATGTTAATCACGCTTTAAGTTTTTGACGAAACTAGGTGTCGTATGCGCATTTGTGTTTTAGATTGGCTTAATCGTGTTTATCTACACGCTCCTTCTTCATGGACCCCAACTCGGCCGGATTGTCGAGCTTGGATATGCATTAACGCATAATCAATTTCACTTGTTCAAACATGTCTTCCCATGCATATGCATTTGGCAATCGATTTTTACGTATGTCCATCCTACGATTAGCCAATGATTTATAAACTTGTTGGCGCATGCCTTCCTATAGTCTGTATGTCGCTGTAAGTGGCTTCCGGGGTCAGATATATACGGAATCGTCGGTCTCACCCGACATGTTCCGGTTTGACATTTAACTGTTTTATCCCTTGTCGCTTTTTTCGTGTCAAACCGACCGCACGCGTTCGGATCACGAAGCACCCGGGCACCCGATTGAAGCTACGCTTTTCGGCTTGCTGTGTGTGCGGCACAGTGCGTCACATTTTGTGTCAACACTTAGATCACGGAGTCTGTAGGGATGAGAGGGAGGTGGAGCAGGCTGGGAACCTCGCTGCCGGCGGCTGGACGCCGTGGTGGAGGATGGGCGGCTGTAGCCCTAACCCTCGCGTAGCTACAGGAACGGCGACACTGTTCACGCATGAACAGTAGATGCACAGGGTTAGGAACTCCCGGCTCCCAGGGGAAGCCGGAAACAATAGATTGTTTCTGCTTAATTATCCAAATGTCTTACAAGCCATATATATAGCTTTCACAAATAAGGGATATATCTAATAAATAGGCTACATAATAGATAATATGGGCTGTTAGCCCCCTAATGCCGGCGCACAAGCTCAGCCACTAATGGGCCTCCGCCTGGTATATGTGACGCCGGTCATAACATTACTAGTGAATATAGAAATTGCAAGAGCGCAAAATTAGGACCTTAATAACTGGACATTCTTTTGTTCAAATATAACCCCAGAAGGTGTCGTGTGAAAAAAATTCCAAGAGCAAGGTAAATTGTCAGCATGTGCAACAGTTATAAGGATACTCAGTTGTCCAGATAACGGTTAAGCTCTTAAATAACTCTAATGCTCCTATTTATATAAAAGGAAGTCAACAGCTTTTCCATCATACTTTCTTCTGTACATTAGTGTTTACCTTTTTAAGAACAAGACTCTGGATGTAAAAGTGGCTATTCAATCTACCTAATATTCTATAAATGAAATATCGGGCGATGAAGGGACACCAGAATGTAAGTGCAAACTGGTTTCATTTAGGAATTGAAATTGGAACCTCAATGTCAACAATGCAGCTATCAAAACAAAGTAACAGTAGAATAGCACGTGGTTCCACAGGGTAAAAGGTCCAATTTTATTCTAACATAGGCAGAACAAATCTGTGAGCTGCATGTCAAAATCAAAATCAGTAAATTCCATGCATGTCCAGATCATCGAATAGATGCAGACATAGTCAACCTCAATTGGAAGGCAACTGTGCCTGTGGCTTGTGTAATCTAACTGTTATTTTTGGCCTAAAAGGATACAACAGTTAAAGGCTTAAAATGCTATATATTGGTCAACTGGAGAGGATAGCACATGCCTTATCGATTATTAGCATGAACTCAATTTCAATAACTAATAGGGTAAGCCACAAGAGCAAACAGTAAAGCAGCTGAGGTGGCATGTTTTTAGATTATTATATTCCTTCCTGTTTGCAAATACTTGGACGTTTTGGACAAGGTTTGAGTCTTTTTAAAATTTGATTACAAATAACTTAGCGTACATTTGTCTTGAAAAATACTTTCACAAAAGCATAAATTTGTTAGGATGTCCATTTATATTCTAGTAGAAAATAATGGCCAAAGCTTGTTTTCAGGACCGTTGTCCAAAATGTGGAGGGAGTAAATGTTAAAAGCTCAAGAGGTCTGCAACCCCAACATTTAAGAACTGCATACCCACACCATACATGGATAATTGAATCGTATATTGCAGTGAATGCTCTTTTTCTACAGAAAAAAAAACTCATGTTTGGCAGGACTGTAACTCTTATGGCAACCTGCTTGGCTACTGCTGTTCATGATACATCTAAACCAAATGCACGCTGGCATTAAATTCACATAGTATAGCCCTATAAAAAGAAAGCACACCATAAGGTAACATAGACACATAAAAGGCGTCTGGGGTCTTGAGAGCTCCCGCTCATGTGCAATGCAGTCTGCATAAGGTGTCAATGGCAAGCCTTACCTCTCGCCATGCAATGCGAGATCATGACTTCGAACACAGGACCTTCCGTCACAGTGGTAAAACTCTCTACCGCTTGCACCAGGCCCGCCCTTCGTAACATAGACACATAATGGATTTTAAATGTATGAAATACAACCACTAGACGACAAATCAGTTTTTAACAACAGCCTTCAATCCGATCAAAGTGAAGCAAGAGTTTATTTCGATGGATTAATGAATATGGACGCTGCTGAATCTTGAGCAATTTTGACCAAAGCTTCATGGGAAGTGTACCGATCCAATAAAAGACAGAATACAGCAAAAAGTAATTCTTAAAAGAAACAGAGATTGCCTGGGTATAACTACAGGCGTGGCACAGATTATAAAAGCTAACCAACCAAGAACAGGAGGTACTCCACCACGAAGCTAAGGCCTAAGAGCTATACATTCTCAATTTCTCAAGACGATCACATTCACAATGAAACAAGGGACCCGCCATTCAACTAACTACCAGGGGCAGACCCAGTAAAGGGACATGGGTGTACAATGTTGGAGGTTAGTAGGCATCAATAGCCAAATAACTTTAAGTCAGAGTTTGGGAGGTCGGTTTCGCACAGGAGGCAGGGAAGAGAAAGGGTAGGAATACCTGGTGGGTGCTCGTCGCCGGCGAAGGCTTCGGCACCTGGCGAAGGGCGGCGGCGCAGAGAGGGAGAGAGAGAGAGAGAGCCGCACGGGGTGGAGGTGAACACGGATGCGGCGCCGGCTGTAGCCCAGCAGGCAACAGCCCAGCGGCGCGGGGTTGTGGCGGAGCGCACCCGCACAGGCTTCTGCTCTCCTGGGCCTTTCTTTTTCACCATTTCTTTTACAACTTCTTTTTTTCTCTATTATATTATATTTTTTATTCTTCTTGATTCCGTATTTATCCTCTGCATGGGACACTGCCAATGACTAATGACTAGTGGAGCATTAGTTTCAAATAAGTAAAATATAAAAATAATATTTATTAGTGCATTTCAAATAAGCAAATGTAACATTTTTTATATTCTTTTAAGGACGAATATCATTTTCCTATTGAAGTTTGAGACCCTTTTTATTTGAACATAGAACAGTTTTCATGAACCTAGAACGTTTTTCTTTCTTGTTTTTGCGAAAAAGAAACTTTATTAAGACTCAAGTAGCATCCTTACAAGAGAGCGTATGAACCCACTCTGGAAAACAAGCAAAAAAGCACTCACACAACCTAGACCTAATGGCATACTGCGCCAACTCATGAGCTAAATTATTCTGGACTCTCCTAATCTTAGGCCACTCCAGTCTCTCGAGCTGATCACCAACTTCATGCGTCTCCTCAATGAATTGCCAAATAGTAGATCGATCACGTGCTTTGCTTCGGAGCTTGGCGACCACTGAACTGCAATCCGACTCGAGAATCATCGGGGCATCCGGCCATCTAAGAGCCAAACGAACGCCCTCCAATGCAAGCACGCTCTGGCCTCTGCTTCCTCTGCATCCCTGCAATGAGATACGATACGCCACGAAGTTAGTTTTAGGGAGCCCCCCAGTCTCTAATCGCCACGCCCACTGTGGCATCTCCCGACGAATGGTTGAACGCAGCATCAACATTAATTTTAAGAGTCCCCTGCGGCGGTCGCTTCCATCTCAAAGTTCCTTGGGCATCTGAATTCTGAACTTCAATACGAGCAGCAGGTTCTAAGGTACGTTTACCCTTCAGGTCCACATGATCCTCATGTTGCCGGATTTCCAACAGTGACCGCATGTAGCGAATGAGGAAAGTGACCGAACTAGCAATGAACGGGGATGCACCTTCATGTACCACCTTGTTTCGAATGCTCCAAATGTGCCAAAGCAACATGAAAAAATTTGCCAGTACCTCCAACGAATTGTTCAGTACCAACATAAGCAACCAGTCCGGTCCAGTCCTGACAAGATCCTCTTCTGCCGGCAAATGCCAGTGATTCCTCATGGCCTGACGAAGAGCTACTGCATGCGGACAGACTAAAAGAGCATGAAAGATATCTTCTTCCTGTGGTCCACATAATTCACAAACATCCTGCTGGTCCAGGTGACGGTATTTCTTATTAACTCTGGTCGGCAAGCCATTATTGGCAGCTTTCATAGCAAAGACAGAGACCTTGGATGGCACTCGTACCTGCCATAGCTTCTTCCATCCGGCACGGCCCTGATCTGAACTTGCGCTACTGCCAGGAGCTCCAACTCTATACTGATTCCGTACCACTAACCAGTAAGCACTTCTCACAGAAAAAAATGCCGGTTTTCTCATAATGGCATGCAATAAAGTCAGCAGTACGCTGCTCAGGAAGCTTGATACTAAAAATCTCCGCTGCATCACAAGGATAGAAGTACCTGCGTACAGCCGTTTCATCCCAATCACCATTGTCATCAATAAAATAGTGAACCCACCAGAGCCTGCGCATGCGACTGGGTCCAATCGGTTTAAGACCGTACTCCTTGGGCAGCCAATTATCCCGCCAAATCAGGGTAAACCTTCCATCTCCTATACGATGAATCACTCCCTGTTTCAGCAGTTCTAGTCCATATTCAATTGCACGCTAAGTCTGCGAGGCCTCACCAGCCGGAGCTCTATCCAGCAAATTGCCTTGAGGATAATATTTAGCTTTCAAAACCTTAGCACAAAGGCTGTCCGGTTCTCTTCAACTAAAAAGAGTTTCTCTTCAACATGTGACCATTTCCAAGTGAATTTGGAATGCTTGTATCCCAACGTTGAACAACGATCCCTGAACCAGGAATAATACTCTACTCAACAAAATATATGTTATAGACTCATTAAAAAACGTTCTAGGTGCTCCAACAAGGACTAATGAAAAGTACAAACACTTTCATATCTCCCATTGTTTTCTATTGCCATGAGGGTTAAAAGCTGTTTTACAAAACTCTTTTTGTGTGTTGTAGTCACAATTTATCAACCTTAGGTATATGGGTGAAATAAAAAGAAAATGGGAATCCTAAAGAGCATCGAGTCTTTTGGCGAAAGTCAACGCTCTATTTCTCTCATGTCCAATTCAAGCCCAAATCAACCTCTAATCCGTCCGATTTGAGTAGTAAGGTTGTCTCCTCTAACCCCATCATGGCTCAGAGACTCAGATGCGGTTAAGGTGCAAGGCTCGGGGTTTAAGGTCTCGTGCAAGGATTCTGGCACGCTTATAGAAAAATCTGGTGAATCTAAGGATGCCAAGCCGGCTCAACAATGGTGGACTGGTGGCAAGTGCGGGAGGGGAGGGGTGAGGCAGCAATACTACCGCTAGCCAGGAGGACGATGGCGATTGGGTAAGTAGGGGCAAGGGCATCAAATTAATAGCCCGGAGGAGCCAGGTTAGCGTGAGGCGGTCATGGACATGGACAGTGACGGGAGGGGGGTAAGGGTGCGCTGCCGAAGCCAGACTTGATGAGAGCAACGTTCATATTTGAGCATCAGGCTAGGCTGCCCCAAATCCAATTCAGTGATCGTACACCGGCAAGGAATCCAGCGAACGCTCCTACAGACGCGTACGTCTCAACTGGCGTGCCTCCCCTCCCTGTGCGGTTATGCATGCGCTGATGTCAGCGCTGACATCAGCAAAAAAAATCAAAGTATTTATTTTCAAATTACTATATCTTCTTAACGGTGTATTCATTTTAAATTCCGTCTGTACCGGTGTGTTCTACATGACAAAGCGAACAAAACTAGACCTCACTTAAATATGTTTTAAATAATTTTTAGTAGCAATTTATATGTATTTATAATATATAAAGTTGTATTGAATAACTTACGTACATAAGTTATATAGAATAACTTATATACATAAGTTATATAGAATAACTTATTTACAAAAGTTATGTTTGATAACTTTTGTATATAAGTTGTGTTCCATAACTTTTGTGTTCCCATGTTTTAGCATAAGTTATTATTTAATTCGTTTCTTGTGTTTAATAACTTTTTGTGTTTTCAAGTTTTGGCATAAATTATAAGTTAATTGTTCCTTTGTGTTTAATAGCTTTTATATATAAGTTTTGTTTCATAACTTTTGTGTTTCTAAGCTATGGGATAAGTTATATGTTATAAGTTATACGTAATAAGTTTTATGTATAAGTTATATATTATAAGTTATTATACAGAAATTAGTACTAGAAAAAATTCTTCGAAACATATGTAAGTGAGATTTAGTTTTGTTCGTCACGCCGCGTAGAACACACCAGTGCATACGGAATTAAAACACAAATATACCATTCAGAAGTTATAGCATTATTACGTCAGCGCTTCCTAACAAAGCGCAGGAGGAGGGAGGCGCGGTACCATATGCTATGTGCGCGCAGTTGGTTGGCCGGTTTGGTTGAGTTGCTTCCAAAAAGGGAAAGAGGGGGATTTTTCCAAAAAAATGTCTGAAAATTGATCTCTGCATTTGTTTTGGATGAGCGTTCGCTGTTTAGAGGCGCTGCTAGGCTGCTGAGTTGGCTCCGATCGTGGCAGCACTACCCGAAGTCGGGTGGAGACGCTTTGGTGGTGGGGCCGCACGGTCGCATGTAGCATTGGGCGGGCATGGATGGGCACTAGGAAGAAAGGGTAGGAGATAAGGTATAGAAAGGGTGATTTGATCTGGGCCCTTGATTTCGGATCTAACAATTAAAATATCGTGCGTTGATAGATTCTAAGAGCAACTTCTACCGCCTCTGTTTTGAACCCAAATTCTTAGATTTGGAAGCTCTCCGAAAACGATGGTTCAGTGAAGAAATCTATCTGATTACTTCCAAATTTACTTTGGATTCTGAATTCGTTGATGTCATTGTCATTCATGGTTAAATTAATGGCCCAAAACATTCCTGTTTGCATGCTCTCTCTCTTCACATACTGTCAATTCTCTCCTTCTAAACCTCTATACATTATTGACAGGAAGGAACCAATGTATTTTTTTATTAATTGAATATCCATTATAAAATATCTTTTTTTTGGGCGAATGATCAACAATCTATTGTTAGTCCTTGAAATAAGGTGCTGTGTTCTATGTTTTGTCTTCTTTCTCATGGAGGTGCAACGATTCCGAACATGCTTTTACAGGAATCAGTTTAATTTCACAGGAAAAACGCAGGAATTTTGTAGAAATCGCGCAGGAATTTCACATGAATCAGTTCAATTTCACAGGAAAAACGCAGGAACGGAAATATTTCCCGCGTTCCAAACAGGCCCTTATCAAAGGCGCAACAACCGGGTATTATGATCAGGCTTGCAGCAGATCCAAAGGGGTACACTGGTTGATAAAGGCTTCTCCAACACACCACCACCTTAGACTACTACCCAAACCTCCACGTCTGCTACTGCAATCCATGTCATGATGAGTAGCCTTGCAGCATGGCAGTGCCCCTTGGAGAAGAGTCGATGGCTCCATCTGCCCGTGTGTTCAACCTCAGCCTGTGTTCAGTTGTATCTCAGCCTGCAGCAATTGAGGATCTTCACTTTGGCGCTCTTTTCAAGCCTCAGAAAAAGGGCGAAGATCTGCACCTGTTGTGACCCACACCTGCAGAAAGATCAAGATTGGACACTGAGGAAACTTCAACCAACTTGATAGAGTTTAATCAGTTGCAATTGCAGCTCAATCTCAGCTATTTCTCCGTCGTACAAGTAGAAAAATGTGGATTGCTGATAGATTATTCCATGCTCAAGTAACCCCACATCGAGTTTGCTATTGGAGTTTGTTCCTTACAATGATTTTTACTATGTTTCTTCACAGAAAATGTCTACCCTCTCTCTATAATCGATATTTCCCCTAAAACAACTCATCTATCGGTAACCCATACAATTATAGGTTTGCCAAAAACATCCCCCAAAAGGCGCAAAAGGTAGCTCTGCAAGTCTTCAAAAGTGAAAGTGCAGCCACTGGGTTCACTTGAAACTTCAGTATTTTATCTGAGAGAATTTGGGTACAACATAAAGCCTCTCGCCCTATAACATCCTCCTTCAATAGTCAGCGCTGACATTCCGTTTAAACTTCGCAGATTAGCTTCCGGAACTTCTCCATGTGCTCAGCCTGCAACGAGATAGCAATGGACAGGCTGCCGTCTCCATTCGCACTTGGGAGGACAAAC
The DNA here is from genome assembly GCA_904845875.1 of Miscanthus lutarioriparius. NCBI lineage: Eukaryota > Viridiplantae > Streptophyta > Magnoliopsida > Poales > Poaceae > Miscanthus > Miscanthus lutarioriparius. The sequence goes on from CAJGYO010000012.1 coordinate 28,699,271, forward strand.
GCCAGACCTTCATATGCAATGCCGCCTGGCCCCATGAACACAGGCCGGCCCCATCCGAAGTCGGCATCATGGATAGGAAGGCGCACCCAGCTGGTGAGCCCTAGGTTCGGGCACCGGAAGGTATGTGCTCCACGCACCAGTGCTGACAAATCCGGTTGCAGCTCCAGGTAGTCCAGCGCTGAACGGCAGTAGTCATTGTCCATCCTATCCAGTGCTCCCTGGATGACTGCTGCTCCTTTTGCCAGATCACTGGTCACCTTGCCAGCCTCAGCAAGTGGTGTCGCAGTGAAGATGACATTGCCAAAGTAACCATCTGGTAGTGGAGGCTGTAGCCGTTGTCGCCCATCAGTAGCGCAATACAACTTGGTGGGTTGTTCAGGAGGTAGGCTGCGTGCAAGGGAGACACATTTCCAGACATGTGCCGCTAGCACTGCATATGTGCTGAACCGGGGTGCACCTTCCCCTGCAGGAAGCTGTGAGCGCAGCCGGCCAAGGTCTGAGCGAGTGAGCTTGAAAATGTCCACAGCAGTGGCAAGTGGCTTTGACTTGGAAGCAAGGAACTGGGGTGTGGAGGACAACATAGCTGGGGCAGGCTGGTACTCGATATGTTGAAAAGATGGAGTTGGTGGATCACGAGCGCGAAGCAGAGTGCGGTCAATGAAGGGCATGGCAGAAATTTGAGCTCCACGACAGAGGTCAGACCATGAGTTAATGAAGTGCAAGCCAGACATGCCATCCGCAACATGGTGTTGCATGCCAACACCAAGAGAGACGCCTCCACATTTGAAATAAGTCACCTGGAACCAAGAAAAAAAAGAGAGAAATAATGTGGTCAATTCCAACCCACTTCATGAGGTTAATGCGGTATGCTGAAATATAATATCGAATGCAGAAGGACAAGTAATTGATTTGTATTCCATTATGCAACTTTCTTTGGGCACATGTGATTTCCAAGATGGATAGGTTTATCCACTAGATTATTGTCCCACTGAGCTTAAAGACCAGAAAAATCTTGAGGACAAGTGAAGGTAACTGATTATTTGATTTTCTATTAAAAGAAATAACTGTTGAATTGTGGAGTTGGCACAAGCTTGTCCAAGTCACTAACAAGAAAACAATTGCACCTGACAACCGATGGAACTCAAAGAAAAAAAATGGAATGACAACTAGAGATGGCAGATAATTCTAATACAGAAACATCATGTGCATGAAATGGCTCTTGCACAGCGGCGTGGGTTTAAACTTGTAAATGGCCACAATGATGACGGGAGTAATATAAACCTATAAACGTAGGTTCTGGAAAGCAATTCCAAAGGACCAGTAACACATTTGTGAGTCAATCTATTGCCAATAATGAAAGAAGCTTGCAGTCTTCCACTGCATATAGCTTGTCTTCCCCAGAATGCAATACTGCTCACCTAAGACAGGGTCACCACCTGTCACTGCTTAATATTTTTATTTTCCCTTTTAAGTGATATGGAGCCCTACTAGGCATATCTCTAAATTTATAATCGATGCTGGACACCAATATAAAGGTACAAAAATATGGTGTAATAAGGTAAAAAGAGCCTCGTGCCAAACTCTGTTATGCTACCTTCAGGTGTGAGACACAATACCTAACTCTTATGTCATACATCTAGCTCCCTGCCCACTGGTAAGATCTGTGATGCTAAATTACAGCCTAACAGATTATCCTGTATCCATGTCACCAACCTAGTAGTACAAAACTTGTGCATAAATTCCTCAGACTATAACTTGTGCATAAATTACAGCCTAACAGCAGCATGAGATATTCAAGATAATGAAATCAAGCAACAAGATCCAAACCTATTGTCAAAGAACAATATAAGGTTTTAGGTCTAGTAAGTAAAATATGTAGGATTGTACATTTGTATCATCGCACTCTGTTCCAAAACCTATGTTACTCATGAAGCAACCAGTTTGCAGAAGCACACAGACATGAAGGCCTTGGCAATTTTCAATGTGGATAACACAGTTTCAAATGTGCAGTATAGTTGAAGTCAACCTGCCATATAATTAAGCATGCACCTATGATGAAGCCTATATTCAATACAGAAAGAGGTTTTTATCAAGAATGGGAAAAAAGAGGGCCCCACAAGCATATGAAATAATGAAATTGTATTGTTAGACAAGCTTTGCAGAAGACTGCCTTTTTATTAAAAAAAAAGCTTTGCAGAAAACTATGACATGGACATGCCCCAGTTAGTCTATCACTTTTGTACCAACCAACATGCAGCGTGCATTCCAAGCAAGATTATTCAGCAAGTTGTTGTCGACAGGCTGGTGACTAACAAAATTGCAGGGTCCACATAAACTTAGGACACACCAGGTAATACTAATTCACTTCAATTTTACAAGTGAGCAGATTTTGTTGCGAAGTGAAACTGCCAGTAAGGATAGTCAACCCATACTCCATAGTTCAAAAAAGCAAATCAACACCTTTTCCATTCGACGTTGTACAGTACAGCAATATTTACAATTTAAATTCAAGTTCATCAGATTATTCGCTATAAAACTGGTGATGCATCATATTCAATCAAATATTAGAAAATGAAATAGCATATGTGACAATGGACCACCAGAAGGCCAGCAGGTCAGACAAGTTTCATTTAGGCAGAATTGGAAGTGCAAGCTGAATGGTGTATTCATGAAAACCTAGTCACAGAAGAATAGTTTACAACTTGCAAGAATACAAAGTTTTGCAAAGCAAAAGGGTTCACTTTTAAGACAGGAAAACTTAAGCTATTGGGCTAGTTTAAAAGTAACAATCAGACATCAATATTAAATCCAATTAAACCTATGCATATCCAAAGATAATCAAACAAATGCTGACTACATGAAGCTGCAAACTTGACCAGGCAACCTCACTTGGAAACCAGGTAGGCCCTACTAGCAAGTAGCAATTTCACGTAACGATTGGCACTGGTCCAATATATACAAGGCATGATTAATGCAACCTAACATTATGACTACTATAGGCACAAAAGGCATACAATAGTCAAAAGAATTGAAGTGTTAATATTTAAGTCAATAGGAAAGTTCTGCACATGCTACTTGTCCATTATTGGTATGGAACCAATTAGATGATTACGGGCATAAGACACAAGCCCAAAGCACCATAGGTTGAGACAAGAAACGTCCAAAGGTCAGGAATATTTAAAAAGTCAACAAGTACATAGTACTCCCTCCGTTCCAAATTATAAGTCGCTTTGACTTTTTTGGTTCATCCATTTTCTTGTGTCTAGACATATTATTATATCTAGATGCATAGCAAAATTGATGCACCAAAAAAGTCAAAGCGACTTATAATTTGGTTCATCCATTTTGCTATGTATCTAGACATATTATTATATCCAGATGCTCAGCTCAGGCTCAATTTGCTTGACGGGCATTCAATTTTCTGTAGCAGCGATTGTAGAATACCACTAAAAAAGCGTTGGAGCCCGGGCAGCCGCCCACGCTCGCCGGGCCTTGGGACCGCCCTTGGATGCCGAATTTTCTTAAGCAATTCTAACCAAGGGTACTAATAAAATCCAGCCAAAACAGAGGCCCAACTCAGAACAAGACAGCGACAGCAGGGGTGGGTGGGTAGAACTATGCAAGCAAGTGGTACGGTTACAGCTAATAAACCTAGAACACGAGGTACTCTCAGGAGAATTACATCAACCGACAAAAAAAGGCCCAGCTATCCAATCATGCACTAAACAAATAGGAGTACTACAGGTGAACCAAAATTAGTTGCCGTGCTGTTTGTGAAGACTTTGCCGTACGACTTCCAGAAAGCTATAAACAGGGGTGTCCTCAGTTTCTGTCCTTAGTCTAATCGAAACAACACTAGGAACTGAGCAAGCTCACCTGGAGCACGAGTAGAGGGAAGGCCGAGATGTCGTCGGTGTAATCCACGGTCGGGATGAGGCGTTTCAGGTCCATGGTGGGCGCGAAGTCACCGTAGTCGCCGACGGAGGCGTCGGGCGCGTCGGCCTCGACGAAGAGTACTCCCTCGCCATTGCAGTCGATCTCGACCCTCCCGTCCTCGTCCCGCGCGAGGCGGCCCGCCATCGGATAGAACGGCACGAGCGCCTCTGCCAGCGCGCGCCGCATCCGCTCGCCGTCGAAGAACCCCTCCGCCGGCGCCGCGGCGCCGTCGCGGCGGTAGAAGTAGACGCTGGGCGTGTGGAAGCGCGGCACCACGAGGTCGAGGTTGGAGTTCCACAGCCTCTGCCGCGGCGTCTCCCGCGCCGGGCGCACCATCGTCGACCGCCTCACAGTGATCGCCATCTGCATTCCACTCCATTCCACGGAACAGCTTATAAGCGCCCCCCAAAAATTCCCCACCAACAGAAGAAATAATCGAAGCTGAAAACACTGCCATGAGTTGGACTGGACTGCTAGAGGAAGAAGGGCGGCTTGCGGCGACCAACCTGAGCGAAGACGCGGCGCCGCGGATCAGATCTAGGGCGGTCGAACAGGAAAGACTCTGGACAAATCCAGCGATAGGTTTGGTGGTGGCAGCAGCTCTTGGTGGAGAGCAGCTGGTGGGAGAGTGGGGGGTGGGGCGGATTTTATAGGCGGAGATCTCGGGGGAGGCGGGCGGATCCTCTGACTTGCTCGGATTGGCTTCCGCTCCTCCCATTTTCTTCTCTTTTCTTTTCACCGCTCCTCCTCCCCTTCGGGCTTCGGCGCAGTGCGTCTGAAGGAGGTGGCGTGGCGACGAGGAGTGGAGTTGGTCAGTTGGGGGTTGGTGGGACGGGGACGTGGAGGCGACAGGGACGGAGCCGCGGAGACGAATTGCAATGAACATGGTCCACACTCCATCGTAAGGACACTGGACTCCGGGCCCTTCTGCACGGTAGCGGGGGCGTCGGATTAGGCTATGACCAACCGCTACATGATGGCTGGTGGTCTCATTCGGATTACGCCCTCTGCCTTAGAAATAGTGTCATTATAAGATTTTGCGGTTTGTGGTGATCAAACTTTCTTACATCTAATTAAATCTATAAAAAAATTATATTAGTAATATTTGTATCTCTAGATAAGTTTAGGATAAAAATATATCCAATAATTTATCTAATAATACTAGTTATGCATCATAAATGTTAATGTTTTCTTATATATTTAGTAAATTTTAATAATATTAGACTTCTCGAGAAATATGAATGATATTTTGTATAGAATGGAGGGAGCAGTGTCTGTAGAGGTACCAAAGGCTTAGTCTAACAAAAGTACTCCCTATATAATAGGATGTAATTCTATAACAATGCTATGTTAAAGTATATTAAATTTAACAAATTTTATATAAGTACTATTGTTGGGCTCATAAACCTGGGGTTCCTCATGTATCGGCTTTCCAACAAAAGCTCGGCTTAGCAGACAATGTTGCGAACGACGCGCAACTCCTGAGTCGGCCCAAATAACTAAACGATAGGTCAGAAGGGTGATCCAATCTCCGACTGGAAGGCCCGATCGAGGAGGAACGGCGTCCGCTTTCAACTCCGGCCCGCCTCTCCGACCGGAAGGCCTCACTAAGGAGGAACAACGCTCACTTCCGACTCCAGCCCGCCTCCGGGCGGCCTCTCCGACCGGAAGGCTTGGCCAAACACCACTTCCGACTCCGACCCCCGTCTCCGACCGAGGACGACCAACCCCACACATACGACTCTTCTTCGATGGCGCGCATCGGAGCTAATCGGGGACCAACCGACCGGGAACGCCTTGCTTTCGGTGAGGACCAGAAACAAACGAACAAGTAAGGCGTAGGCACTCAAGTCAACCGCATAATACTGGGGGACCGTACTCAGACACATGTAGGGCCGATGACCGACAGGGACATGTCAGAAGAGTGCCCTTCAACCTTCTAGGCATGTCAGAACCCAAGTAGTGTTGTGGGCGTTGACATTTGCCCTACAGTATTATGGGCGCCCGCAACTCCCATACTAGACGAGCACGGTAAAACCCCTTGCATACCTCTGGGCATCAACAGTATGGCAGGCACCGACGTTTGCCATATCAGAAGAAGACGACGCAACCTCCCACATGCATCTGACATTAACAGTGTTATGGGCGCCTACAATCATCTTATACCCGACGGCGTAGGCAACAAGACTTAGCATACGTACACTCTCTCTCTCTCTCTCACTTGTAAGGCCACCCCCTTCATCTATAAAAGGGATGCGCTCTCTCCCAAAGAGAGAGAATCAGTCCATAACATCCCTCAGTTCACTCACACACAACAACAGAACCACTAGGTTCAAACCTTGAGCACACGCTCAAACACTTAGCACATAGCGGAGCTCCTGTCACTCTCGGTCCTTCATACTAGAGTTCGACCGGACCTCTTATACCCCCATCTTTCTTCCTTTTATTTGTAACCCCACAGCAAACTTCGAGCACCTGGGCTCAGGAATAAAGTCATCGACCGACTCAAACTAGACGTAGGGCACGTTGCCTGAACTAGTATAAACCCTGTGTCATTGAGTGCTAGGCCACATCCGATCACAACGTACGGCAAAACTACAAATATTTACGTGTTGGTCACTTTCTGCACCGACAATTGGTGCCGTCCGTGGGGAGGACGTTGTACGTTCACGCTTTTGGTCATCGGATGGTCCACTTTTCTGCCATCTTCACCATGGCAGGCTCAAGCGATACGACTCGCTTCGGCTCGCTAGAGTTTCCCGCACTCTCACCTGTTGGGATGTGGGTTCCACCCGTCTTCGAGCCGTCCCAGGCCTTCCTCTTTGGAAGCCTGGACTTCGTCGTCGACCGGCTCGGCATACTACACCTCCGCGAGGAGGCACTTGTTCCGGCACCTGTCGGAGGGGCACTCTCCATCGGCTCCTGGACACACGACGACTTCAACGATGAGCCGCCTGCGCTTCATTCCGAGCAAACGCTCTGCTCAAACCCCGTTGTGAGTAACGTACATACTATTATTTACTCGCTATTTACTATCTTCCGCCGATTATCTATAGGGACCGCATTGTCTGCACCGCAACCACCGTCGACCGGTTCCCCTACGGCCTCACGTCCCCCGCAGACGCGTACGCTTGGGGGCTCCGAAGGACGCTGGTGCCGCCCCCTCTCACATACGAATTCATGGGAATGGCGAGCTATGCTCCCACCACTTTCCACAAACTCCTAGATCACGAGGTTGAGAGCAACGGCTCTAGCATCAGCGACGTGGCACCTAGCCACCGTCCGTCCCAGGAGTGTGCTATGGCGGACGCTCCAGGACAGCCGCCGGTGGTAGCGGAGTCCTTGTAGACTCACACACCTCCGGACCCTCATGCGGGGCCCTCGCGCTCGCACAAAAGCATGGCGAGGAGCTACGACAACGGTGGTAGAACCAGCCGCCACCTGCGTCGGCACGCTCGGCGCACCACGCTGCGCCCCATGCGCGTAACCCGGCAAGCGGCGCCTGGGGTCATGCCCGCTAGGTCCAGCGCAACATCATGGATGGGGGGAACGATCCCCCATAGTTCGCTCGGGCTGGCCAGAACTGAAAGGATCAAGATGCCCAAGAGGGGAGGTGAATTGTGCTAATTCTAAAATTCTTTGCAATAATTAAACCCTACACTTAGCCCACTTTACCTCTTGTGCCTAGAAAGTGTTTCTAATGTTCTACCGCACAAAAGTTTTACAACCTAAGTTCCAATCCTACTCTAGCATGACAATTCTATGAATGTAAAGACAAGAATTAAATTGCTCAAAGTAAATGCTTAAAGTAAAGAGAGAAGGAGGAACATGGTAATGTTTTGCCGATGTATCAGAGAGTCGCCACTCCCCACTAGTCCTCGTTGGAGCACCCGCGCAAGGATGTAGCTCCCCTTGATCCGCGCAAGGATCAAGTGCTCTCTACGGGTTGATTCTTTCGACACTCTGATCGCGGTGAATCACCCACAACCGCTCATAACTTGAGTTGGGTCATCCACAAGCTCCGTCGGATGATCATCAAACTTCCAATCACCACAAAGCCGTCTAGGTGATGGCGATCACCAAGAGTAACAAGCACGAACTCTTACTTGACCACGACAAGCCTAATGAGAAGGATGGATGCACACTTTGCTACTCTTGCTTTCACTAATGAGGCCTCTCTCTTGGATTCTCAAATCTCAATCACCTCACTAGGACGTTGCTCTCCTTGGCACTCTCAAGGGTGTTACTCAACTGTTGAAATGAGCAAAAGTGATCCCTTGAGTGAATAGAGGAAGTATTTATAACCCCTTATTGAAAATGAACTGTTATGTGCCTCTGTGGGGTGACCGGACGCTCCGGTCAATTCTCCCCACCACTGAGCAGTTAAGTTGTGATCGGACACTGACCAGCATTCGGTCACAAAAATTGCACTCTAAAACCTTACTGATGTTGACCGGACTCTGGAGCCCAGCGTCCGGTCACTTTGCTGCTTAGCATCCGGTTAGTAGCCGGAACCTAACCAGCATCCGGTCAGCACTGACCGGACGTGTCCGATCAGGATTCTCCCTCTCTGGAACCTTACTGGAGTTGACCGGACTCTGGCACCCAGCGTCCGGTCGCATCCAGATGACTTCACCTTGATCAAATGAACTGACCAGACTCTACGCCAGTGTCTGGTCACACCGGAACCATCGTCCGGTCAACATTTGACCCTCCATTCACTTCCAACTCACAACCATATGTGAGTGAAGTTTGCTGCAATTGATCTTAGGTCTGTTTAGGAGCTACCTAGTGCTAGATTTGACAAGTGTGCACCACACCTAACCCACTAGACTTACCTAGGTCAAGCTACCCGTCCATACCCCCTTGAATAGTATGGCTAGAGGAAAAAACAAAGTCCTAACTACTCTAAGTGTCTCTTCAACACCAAATGACACTTAGAACTAGTCCATCATTTGAAAACCAAAATAATTTCTATCGTAGGGGCATGACAACCATGATTGCCCAATAAATTGTCATTACCATGACCTAACTTAATTGCATCTGCAAAACACACGTTAGTCACAGTAATCTCGTATTGTCATTAATCACCGAAACCCAACTAGGGGCCTAGATGCTTTCAATCTCCTCCTTTTTGGTGATTGATGACAATACAACCTCGAGTATGTAAAAGAGATGGGGTTTTCAACATGCTTGGTTCATATAAGCTTTTGACAATAAGAACAAAAGAGTTAGGCAAGCTGTGGCAGAACCTCCTAAATTATAGGGCCCACATGCACCTGTCACTGTCCAACGACCTTTGACATCTATGCATATGTTCCCGGTAACTTAAGAAGACTGTCGGGTGTCCTCGGGGAACCCCGAATCATCCACGATTTCCGAGCAGGATCACATTACAGAGTCATTGCAGTATTACAACAGTTTATTCAAATAGATACATCAGAGTAAAAGTAGCGGAAGACTTACAATAACATAGTTTACAAACCATTTGTTTCAAACCATACAACTAAGTTCGATATTAATACAAACCAAAATAGTGGAGTGGCATTATAATATATTACAAAACACACAACAAAAGCTGCCCTGCCCAAGGGCCACACATTTAATTATCGTCATCGCACTGAACAACAGTCATGCAGCACGATCCAAAACAGATCTGCTCATGAGCCTCACCTGCAACAAGGGTCAACGAACCATGAGTACAAAAGTACTCAACAAGACTTAACCGAAATAAGAATTAAAAGAACGTAGGAATGTAGGCTCATGGGATTCAAGGTATGGCTTTAGCAATAATCAATGTTCTTTTGCGTAAAAGCATTTTAACAAAATTCTTTATATCAACGTTTAAAACTTCATAAAGATCATATACAAAGCTGACACGATCCGTATTGAGATCATGAAACTTCGTAACCAACACCTTCTCAAACCATCCTCAAGTTCCAGTTATTAATACTACGATGATGAACAGTGAGTTGAGTCTCCATAACCGAGGAGCAACGATGATTCGAACCGATTATAACCCAGCTGGGAATTCCAGACCACACGACATATGTAGGTCCCCGACCTACATATACCAACCTACCCTCGGATCCTCTAAAACAAGAACGGGTCCATGCCACCCGAGAATACAGTACTCCACCAATCCAGCCCATTGCCACGTGGGTACACGCTATTCCCGCCATCTCTCCACTCCCAGTGCGCGAGTAGCCATTCTCATAATAGAATAACCAAGTTAAGGCTTACCGAAGTATGTGGTTAGTACTACAAAATCTCACCTCATGCAATTCAACAACGGACGGACCTTAATCGACACAGGCGGAAAGAACCTGCTCACAAGACCTCCATGTCTTGTGGCTCACACACACACCGAGTCCGCCCGGTCTAGATTTATTACTCCACATTCCCATATCACATGTTAATATATTTAACCAAAGCTCCATTTAAAACTTGCAGATGATAGGTAATCACCCGACTTTCACCGTTCTAAGCATAGCTAAGCAAAACTGGGATATACGAATTTAAAACTGGTAATATGGTAAATATGGAATAACAAGGTTGGTAAGGTACCAATTTGGTTTTCACTTGACTCCTAATCACTTAATGCAGTAAAAAGAAGCAAAAGCGAAATCAATTTGTAAAATACAAGGTAGGGTTGTATGCATCCGGGGCTTGCCTTCGTTGACGGAAAAGTCTGGATCCGGAGTCGCTCCACCGATATCAACTCCAACCTCCACAGACGAATCAACCTCCTCAACTACTTGATTAACTACCACGTTTTCACCTTCGTTCACTACACATAGTAACAATGCCATGTTTAACATGATGTGGATACAAAATATGATGCTCGATGATGGATGCAAGACTTAACAACTTGAATACAACTTTCCTTCGTGGTACAGTTACAAGTTAAACCAACTAAACCATTTTCACAACACACACAACAATTGCCAAGGATCATTACCAACTAATGACCTCAGGACATCACTTAATCAAAAACTCAAACAAAACCTAAATCACTAAAGGTTACTATTTGCTTTTATGAATTAATTAATTAATTAATAATTATGAAATAAATCAACTTGTTCCAATTGACCTCAAAATTTTTGTATATGTTCATCACATGATAAATAAGTGACAAAATAATTTTTATAATTTTTGGATACACAAATAAGTCTAGAAAAATCCTGGAAACTCATTTATTAATTAATTGAGCAATTTTTATCACATTCAAAAAGTACTGAAAATCAACATTTCATATTTTTTCTAAATAATACACATCACAAAGAAGTCACACAAAAATTTTCATAATTTTTGGAGCTCTAAATAAATCTACACAAAAATAACAAAAATAGACACTATTCATTTAAATCTGAAAAACAGAAAATTCATTTTGAACGCTGAGTCACTAACAACCGGGTCCCACTTGTCATCTTCAACCTCCGACGTTGACCACGACAGCGACGGCTCTGACCGGCGATTCCTCGCCGACGGTGAGTCCAACGGCGACGACCAAGGTACTAAAATGATCACCGAGACTAGGCGCATCGATTGACGTCCCTATCTGTACTGTTTACGGCCCTATACTAGCTCGACGGCGGCTATGGCGAACGCGGTGGCACGGTAGCGCTACGCTGGCGATGTGAAACCAGTAGAGCTCAAACAAAGGATCCAAGAAACACCAGTAGCTCACCCCGAACGCGTTGAAGCAAGGAGCGAGGTCGAAGAAGCAACGGAGAGGCGTGACGACGACCACGGTGATCACGGCGGAGCAAAGATCGTCGGTGAGGAAGAACCGGCGACTACAGTAATCAAAACTAGCAAGCAACACAGGATTAAGCACCACAGCATCGAGACGAAGCCGTAGGTACACTGATCAAGGCCAACGGCTCACCAGAGTAGGCTGGCCACGGTGAAACGGAATCTCGGATGAGGTTGCCTGCCATGAGGAAGAAAACGATGAACGACGAGTTCACGGCGAAATCAAGCGACTAGAGCTAGCTGACTGGGTGCGCAAGGAACTAGTGGAGCTGGGACACGCATCGCTGCGACGGCGCAGACGCTGGTTCGACGGCGAGGGCTCAACGGAGAATGGCGGTGGCGGCGGGAGAAAACAGAGCAAGAGAAAAGAACGACGATGACGGCGCCTCGGTCCAAATAACACGGCTCAGAAGCTCAAGGAAGCTGCGCTATGGCCTTCACCGCGCCAGCGCGACGCCAAAAACAGCCACGACCGCGCCTGGAAGCAAACCGAAGATCGCCGGCGATGAGTTGGCTTCCGCGGTTACTGTTCATCAAAATTACAGAATTGCCATCCGCCAAAATTCCTAAATTTTTCCCAAATTTTCATAACAACTCAAAAATCTCCAAAAACAAAAGTTGTTCAAAATCAAAAGTTTTACAACTTTGCTTTTTAAACCATACCCAAATTCGGCCTACATTTTGAAATTAACTTTTGAATTTAAAACGGGGATATTTAAGGAATTTTGCCTTTTTAAATAACTTCAAATTTTACTAAACAACTTGAAAAACTCCAAAAATAAACTTTGTACAACTCGACAAGCTCTACAAATTTGCTTTAAGACTCAACCCCAAAATGTGCTTCGATTTTGAAATGGATTTTCAGGGTCGGATTTAAATATTGAAAATCAGGGTTTTCGGAATTTCAAAGCAATACAAAGATTTCAAACTTGATTCAAACAATACCAAGCAATACTTATAACATAAATGTAAACTTGTTTTAATGAATGCATAACAAAATTTACAACATGACCAATGCCTTGCAATGCATATGATGATATGTCCGGTTTTTAATATTTAAACACCCGAGGTGTTACAATCCTTCCCTAAAAGAAATCTCATGAGATTCAAAGCCATAGGGTAAGTAATGGAAAAGGAAATGTGTCAATCCAAAACATCCAATTCTCATCCATAATACAACTGAGGTTCCTTTATAAAACACAATTTGTAACAACCGAACTTAACTAACAAGATTTCTATTCTATAATGACGCAAGAAACTCTAGAAACTTTTCTAACTAGTAATCTTCTCGATTCCCAAGTAGATTCCTCTTCAATGTTGATTCCATTGTATCTTGTAGAACTTTATAGTTCTCCTCCGAGTAACACGATCTTTCCGATCCAACAATCGGATATGATATTCGAATAAGTCGAGATCTGGTTCAAGTTCCACTCCTTCAACTTCAACATTCTCGCTTTCGTGCACTCGAGACACTTCTTCAATCGAGACACATGGAACACATCATGTACAAATGATAAATGTTCGGTAATTTCAAGCGATAGGCCACTTTTCCATATCTCTCAAAATTTGAAATGGTCCAATATATCGAGGTGCCAACTTGCCTTTAACACCAAAACGGGTAACTCCTTCATTGGTGATACTTTCGGATATACAAAATCTCCTTTGTTAAACACCAATGGTCTCCGCTCGTCTATCCGCATAACTCTTTTGGCGGGACTGAGCTATTTTTAAATTACTCTGTATTTGCCTAACCTTGTCTTCGGTTTCTTTCACAAGGTCAACTCCAAAGAATCTTCTTTCTCCGGGCTCAGACCAACTCAATGATGTTCTGCATCTACGACCATAGAGTGCTTTAAATGGAGCCATTCTAATGCTTTCCTGATAACTATTGTTATATGAGAACTCAGCCAAAGGTAAGCATTCGTCCCACTTGTTGGAATAATTAAGGACATAACACCTTAACATATCTTCAAGCACTTGATTGACTCTTTTAGTCTGTCCATCAGTCTGCGGATGATAAGCTGTACTATACAGGAGCTTAGTATCCAATGAAGAATGCAATTGTTTCCAAAAACTGGAGACAAACTGTGTACCCCGATCGGACACTATGGTCTTTGGTATTCCATGGAGACTCATAATTCTTGCTAAATATATCTTGGCGTATTGGACAGTGGGATATATAGTCTTGACAGGAAGAAAATGTGCTGACTTAGTGAGTCGATCTACAATAACCCAGATTGAGTCAAATTCCTTTGATGTCTTGGGTAGACTAACAATAAAGTCCATACTTATGTCCTCCCACTTCCAGGCTGGAATAGGTAATGGTTGTAGTTCTCCAGCAGACCTCAAATGTATAGCTTTCACTTTCTGACAAGTAGCACACTTTGCTATATATCTCGCAATTCCTATCTTCATTTTTGTCCACCAAAACCTTTGTTTTAAGTCATGGTACATCTTGTTGCTTCCCGGATGGATAGATAACCTAGTAGCATGTGCTTCTTCAAGAATTGATCGCCGCAACTCGTGAACTTTTGGTACTACCAAACGATCCTTGAACCATAGCACACCTTCATTATCTATACCAAACATTCCGCCTTTCCATTCCCGACTCTTTCCTTGATATGGGCTACACTCTTGTTTTTCTTCTCGAAAGCGAGCAATAACTTGATCTCGAATAGTGGCTTCAACAATTATGTTGGTCAAACTACCTTGTTGAATTACTTCTACATTTAACTTCTCCATCTCTTGACATAAAGTCAAACCCATTGTTCTTACTGTCAGGCAATTGCAATAACTTTTGCGACTGAGAGCATCTGCCACCACATTTGCTTTACTAGGGTGATAGTGTACTTCCAAGTCATAATCTTTAATCAACTCTAACCATCTTCTTTGTCACATATTCAACTCTGACTGAGTAAAGATATATTTTAAGCTCTTGTGGTCTGTATAAATATGGCACATATTACCAAGTAGGTAATGCCGCCAAATCTTCAGAGCATGGACCACAGCTGCTAACTCCAGATCATGAGTCGGATAGTGTTCTTCATGTCGCTTAAGTTGCCTAGATGCATAAGCAATGACTCGGCCTTCTTGCATCAACACACATCCAATACCAATACCTGAAGCATCACAATAAACATCAAACGGCTTCTCGATATCTGGTTGGGCTAATCTTCGGTGCAAGGGTCAATAGTCTCTTCAAAGTCCGGAAAGCCTCTTCACAATCCGATGACCCGACAAACTTGACTTGGTTCTTCAGTAACTCAGTTATGGACTTTGATACTTTAGAGAAATCTAGAATAAACCGACGGTAATACCCCGCCAATCCCAGAAAACTACGAACTTGATGAACTGTGGTTGGTGGTTTCCAATCAAGCACATCCTTCACTTTGCTTGGATCAACAAAGAACTCCTTCCGTGACAAGATGTGTCCAAGAAATTGTACTTCGTTAAGCCAAAATCACACTTGCTTTAACTTGGCATATAGTTGATGTTCCCTCAAGCGAGTCGAGAACAATTACGAGGTGTTTCGCATGTTCTTCCTTATTCTTAGAATATACTAGAATATCATCAATAAACACCACTACAAATTTGTCTAGCTCGGGGCATGAATACCTGAATTCATCAAATACATGAAATGAGTCGAGCATTGGTCAAACCAAAAGACATTACCAAATATTCATATAATCCATATCTTGTGGTAAATGCCATTTTGGGAATATCTTCAGCTTTATCTTGATTTGATGATATCCTCGACCTCAAATCTATCTTGGAGAAAACCTTGGCTCCAGCCAATTGATCAAAAAGCAAATCTATCCGAGGTAATGGATATTTATTCTTGATGGTCACTTCATTCAACGGAAGATAATCAACACATAACCTCGAGTCTCATCTTTCTTCTTCACAAAATTGCCGACACCCCCAGGGCGATGAACTAGGTTGTATAAACCCCTTCTCAATCAATTCTTGCAACTGAGTTTTCAACTCGACTAACTCCTTAGATGGCATCCTATAAGCTCTCCGAGAAATCGGAGCTATTCCAGGTTACAATTTTATGTTAAACTAGACATCCCTATCAGGTGGTAGACCGGGTAAATCCTCAGGAAACACATCAGGAAATTCACATACTACCGGGATATCTCTAATCTCTTTGACGACAGTTGCACAAACTCTGCCCACTGATCTTCTTAAGGTTGGAAGTTGGATGAGAAGTTGAGAAGTTCTATCTGGCAAACTCACCCTTATAGTTCTATTCAAAGCATCTATAACAGCCTCATGCTGATACATCCAATTCATTTCTAAGATTACATCTATATCCTGATCCTTAAGGATAATCATGGTAGTGAGAAAAATATGCCCACCCAGGTTTATGGACACCTGGTATACCATTTCCTTAGTACACAGACGTCCCCCAGGCGACTGTACAAAGAAATTTTCCTTTGTTGTCCCAATTGAAATTTCATACTTCACCACAAATGTTCTATTGATGAATGAATGCGATGCGCTAGAATCAAAAAGTATAACTGCAGGGTGATTGGCAACAAGAAACATACCCATCATCACTGGCTCTCCTTCAGGAATCTCCCCAGCTTGAATATAGAACACCCGTCCTATCTTCCTTTCATCTTTGCCTTTCTAAGCATTCTGATTGTTATTCTTGTTTTGTGCCTGATCCTGTTGTTGATTTGCAGGGGCCTTCTGATAATTGGGATTAGACTGCCTTGGATACGGACATTCTCTCGAGAAATGACCAGGCTTGCCACAATTGAAACAGGGATACTTATGACCCTGGGGTGTTGAAGCAGAAACCCCAGAAGCATTTGTCGGTTGTGGATTCTGATAAGTTGTAGTAGGACGGACATTTGATTGCTGACCGGCTTGAAACTGCGACGGACGATAAGGAGGACGATTATGATTAACTGGATGATAAATCACCCTCTGCCTCTTCGGATTTCCCCCATAAGATCCAGACGGCATACTCTTTTTCTTTTGAGCTCCTTATCTCATTGATACTTTGCCTCTGAAGCAATAGCAATATTCACTGCCTCATGATAAGTGACATTGGTACATGTTGTCATCATAGTCTGTAATTTGGTATTCAGACCTCTCATGAACCATTTCTTTTTCTTGGCATCAGTATTGACATGTTCAGATGCATATTGTGACAGGTGATTGAATCTTCCCACATATTGCATCATGGTTTGGTCCCCTTGCCTCAAAGCAAGAAATTCATCCACTTCATAGCCATAACTCCCTCTCGGGATAGAATGGGCTCTAAAAGCAATCTGAAACTCCATCCAAGTTAACGGAACACCAAGGGTTGCATGGTCGTAAGATTTGCATACCAAGCACCGGCCGCACTCTAAGTTGCCGAAAGCAAAAAAGACCGGTTTCTAAAACTCGTGCATGGTATAAGATCAAACTTACGCTCCATGGTCCTAAGCCAATCGTCAACCTCCAATGGTTCATCTCCTTTTAGTGAACACCGGGGTTTTGTATCTGTGAAGTCCACATATGTAGCCTCCTCGCCTATTATGATGGCGACCACGGTTTCCATGCATCTCGATTCTCATTACTTTGAGCCATCTCATGAAGCAAACGCAAATTTTCAACCGTCACATTGACAAGTGCGGCTATAGCATCCGCTAGATTTGTTGGAACCGGTGGCGGATCTGGAATATCGTTCTCATTTTGTGAAGTACCAGAATATATGAACCCAAGCATCTGACGATCTGCTTCACAACAAACCAAACTTTACTTCACAAGCCTTTATTGATTGATAAAAGAGCGGACTGCAACTCATTACACTAGTTTCACTTATTTAAACACAAAATCGCATTTAAACAAGACTACTTAACTTAAACTAGAACTAATTATTTCACAACTCTACTCCTTTTTGCGATTACATCAAACTTCAGGCTCGGTATCCATTCCAGAAATATTACCGCCTTCATTGTCACTTTCATCGATCATTACTAATTCTTCGGGATCTTCTTCTTCTTCTTCTGATTCACTACCATCGGCAAGGATAACACCGGGATCCATTTTATCAGCTTGGGGTTCATGATTTGGATCTAGGAGATTGCTTAGCCTATGGACTTCCTCATGCAGATAGGTGTTATGCTCTTCTAAGTCTTCTACATAAAATTCTAACTCATGAGTTCTAGCTCTAGCTATATTTTCCCTATGCCAAGCCTCATTCCTTCCTTCCACCGTATGAACTGACATACGTTCGCAGTTCCTGTGAGCGGTGGTGAGACATCTTAGTTGCTCCTGTAATCTGCCCACCTGAATGGCGTCCATAGCCCTATCTCTAGTAGCTTGGGCTAACTCTGCAAAAATCCTCTGTATCTCCGCCTTAGGATCAGGCCTAGAGCTGCTACTGCTAGCACCATCATTCCTAGGGGCTAGTTGGTGCCGAAGAACTCCTTTGGGCCTAGTGGACTTACGGGGTGTCTTCTTGGTACGAGCCATACTGTACAAGCAGTATTAATCCAAGTAAAACAATCTGACAATAGTCGCAAGAGCAGTAAGGATGGACTACACACTCAACCCATACACACTACTCACCCCAGACTTAGAGACGAAGGAAGTAACAAGTAACTTAATTATGATGCATGAATCGTTCTGACGAACAAAACCACCAAAGCTTAAAACGAGAATAAACAACATTTGTTTTTATATAGGGCATAATAAGATTACTACTCCACCACACAAAACCTTTTTAATCAAATAAGGAATGGTGAGAAAGAAATAAGACAAGTCAGAAGCAATTTGGACCAAATTAATCAAGTTAAATTTAGTCATCCCAAATCATTTTGAAGTTTTTGTAAACCAATACCACAAAAACTTTGTAACGATCGCTCTGATACCATTCTGTGGCAGAACCTCCTAAATTATAGGGCCCACATGCACCTGTCACTGTCCAACGACCTTTGACATCTATGCATATGTTCCCGGTAACTTAAGAAGACTGTTGGGTGTCCTCGGGGAACCCCGAATCATCCACGATTTCCGAGCAGGATCACATTACAGAGTCATTGCAGTATTACAACAGTTTATTCAAATAGATACATCAGAGTAAAAGTAGCGGAAGACTTACAATAACATAGTTTACAAACTATTTGTTTCAAACCATACAACTAAGTTCGATATTAATAGAAACCAAAGTAGTGGAGTGGCATTATAATATATTACAAAACACACAACAAAAGCTGCCCTGCCCAAGGGCCACACATTTAATTATCGTCATCGCACTGAACAACAGTCATGCAGCACGATCCAAAACAGATCTGCTCATGAGCCTCACCTGCAACAAGGGTCAACGAACCCTGAGTACAAAAGTACTCAACAAGACTTAACCGAAATAAGAATTAAAAGAACGCAGGAATGCAGGCTCATGGGATTCAAGGTATGGCTTTAGCAATAATCAATGTTCTTTTGCGTAAAAGCATTTTAACAAAATTCTTTATATCAACGTTTAAAACTTCATAAAGATCATATACAAAGCTGACACGATCCGTATTGAGATCATGAAACTTCGTAACCAACACCTTCTCAAACCATCCTCAAGTTCCAGTTATTAATACTACGATGATGAACAGTGAGTTGAGTCTCCATAACCGAGGAGCAACGACGATTCGAACCGATTATAACCCAGCTGGGAATTCCAGACCACACGACATATGTAGGTCCCCGACCTACATATACCAACCTACCCTCGGATCCTCTAAAACAAGAACGGGTCCATGCCACCCGAGAATACAAGACTCCACCAATCCAAATACATTTTGCCACGTGGGTACACGCTATTCCCCGCCATCTCTCCACTCCCAAAGTCTTGCGAGTAGCCATTCTCATAATAGAATAACCAAGTTAAGGCTTACCAAGTATGTGGTTAGTACTACAAAATCTCACCTCATGCAATTCAACAACGAACGGACCTTAATCGACACAAAGTGAAAGAACACCGCTCACAAGACCTCCATGTCTTGTGGCTCACACACACACCGAGTCCGCCTTGGCCTAGATTTATTACTCCACATTCCCATATCACATGTTAATATATTTAACCAAAGCTCCATTTAAAACTTGCAGATGACAGGGTAATCACCCGACTTTCACCGTTCTAAGCATAGCTAAGCAAAAAAGCGGGATATACAATTTAAAAGCGGTAATATGGTAAATATGGAATAACAAGGTTGGTAAGGTACCAATTTGGTTTTCACTTGACTCCTAATCACTTAATGCAGTAAAAAAGAAGCAAAAGCGAAATCAATTTGTAAAATACAAGGTAGGGTTGTATGCATCCGGGCTTGCCTTCGTTGATTTTTAAAAAATCCGGATCCCGAGTCGCTCCACCGATATCAACTCCAACCTCCACAGATCGAATCAACCTCCTCAACTACTTGATTAACTACCATGTTTTCACCTTCGTTCACTACACATAGTAACAATGCCATGTTTAACATGATGCTGATACAAAATATGATGCTCGATGATGGATGCAAGACTTAACAACTTGAATACAACTTTCCTTCGCGGTACAGTTACAAGTTAAACCAACTAAACCATTTTCACAACACACACAACAATTGCCAAGGATCATTACCAACTAATAACCTCAGGACATCACTTAATCAAAAACTCAAACAAAACCTAAATCACTAAAGGTTACTATTTGCTTTTATGAATTAATTAATTAATTAATAATTATGAAATAAATCAACTTGTTCTAATTGACCTCAAAATTTTTGTATATGTTCATCACATGATAACTAAGTGACAAAACAATTTTCATAATTTTTGGATACACAAATAAGTCTAGAAAAATCCTGGAAACTCATTTATTAATTAATTGAGCAATTTTTATCACATTCAAAAAGTACTGAAAATCAACATTTCATATTTTTCCTAAATAATACACATCACAAAGAAGTCACACAAAAATTTTCATAATTTTTGGAGCTCTAAATAAATCTACACAAAAATAACAAAAACAGACAATATTCATTTAAATCTGAAAAACAGAAAATTCATTTTGAACGCTGAGTCACTGACAACCGGGTCCCACTTGTCATCTTCAACCTCCGACGTTGACCACGGCAGCGATGGCTCTTACCGGTGATTCCTCGCCGACGGTGAGTCCAACGGCGACGACCAAGGTACTAAAATGATCACCGAGACTAGGCGCATCGATTGACGTCCCTATCTGTACTGATTACGGCCCTATACTAGCTCGATGACGGCTATGGCGGACGCGGTGGCATGGCAGCGCTACGTCGGCGACGTGAAACCAGTAGAGCTCAAACAAAGGATCCAGGAAACACTAGTAGCTCACCCCGAACGCGTTGAAGCAAGGAGCGAGGTCGGAGAAGCAACGGAGAGGCATGACGACGACCACGGTGATCACGGCGGAGCAAAGATCGTTGGTGAGGAAGAACCGGTGACTATAGTGATCAAAACTAGCAAGCAACACAGGATTAAGCACCACAGCATCGAGACGAAGCCGTAGGTACACTGATCAAGGCCAACGGCTCACCGGAGTAGGCTGGCCACGGTGAAACGGAATCTCGGGTGAGGTTGCCGGCCTTGAGGAAGAAAACGATGAACGGCGAGTTCACGGTGAAATCAAGCGACTAGAGCTAGCTGGCTGGGTGCGCAAGGAACTAGCGGAGCTGGGACACGCATCGCTGCGACGGCGCAGACGCTGGTTCGACGGCGAGGGCTCAAGGAAGCTGCGCCGTGGCCTTCACCGCGCCAGCGTGACGCCAAAAATAGCCACGACCACGCCTGGAAGCAAACCGAAGATCGCCGGCGATGAGTTGGCTTCCGCGGTTACTGTTCATCGAAATTACAGAATTGCCATCCACCAAAATTCCCAAATTACTCCCAAATTTTCATAACAACTCAAAAATCTCCAAAAACAAAAGTTGTTCAAAATCAAAAGTTCTACAACTTTGCTTTTTAAACCATACCCAAATTCGGCCTACATTTTGAAATTAACTTTTGAATTTAAAACGGGGATATTTAAGGAATTTCGCCTTTTTAAATAACTTCAAATTTTACTAAACAACTTGAAAAACTCCAAAAATAAACTTTGTACAACTCGACAAGCTCTACAAATTTGCTTTAAGACTCAACCCCAAAATGTGTTTCGATTTTGAAATGGATTTTCAGGGTCGGATTTAAATATTGAAAATCAGGGTTTTTAGAATTTCAAATCAATACAAAGATTTCAAACTTGATTCAAACAATACCAAGCAATACTTATAATATAAATGTAAACTTGTTTTAGTGAATGCATAACAAAATTTGCAACATGACCAATGCCTTGCAATGCATATGATGATATGTCCGGTTTTTAATATTTAAACAGCCGAGGTGTTACCCAAGCTTATATGACCCAAGCCATCGTGATGTACTCAATAGATATGAAATAAACATGAGTACAAGACATAAAGCTCATTTGCATCTGAGTAAAACACGGAAGCAAAATAAATGAGCATAACCAAGTGACATGACATATATAAATATCAAAGTAGAGAGCACACATGTCACATTTCACATATATATCACATCACGTAGATATCACTATCACATAAATATAGTTCGATGCATGAAAGTAAACATGAATGCATAATAGTGTATCACACATAAAAAGCCAAATGTAAATAAATAAGCTCCCCGTAGATATGTCGCTCCCCCTAAGTCTATCATACTCGACCCCTCTCCCCCTTTGGCGTCAAACACCAAAACCTAAGGGTCGGTCAGGGGGGCTACAGCGGATGAGTCGGGCGCTGAGGTGCGATGAGCGATCTAGAACTAGGCAGCATCATCATCTGATCCTGAGCTCTGGGCTATATGACCCTCTATCGCTGGAAGTGATGCTGAAGCGGTCTAGGTCGGATCTAGGACTGGTGCGGCCTGTGACTCTACAGGTATTACTGAAGCAGGCGGCTTTGATGATGCAACTGAAGAAGGGAGCATCTCTGTAGTCCCAGTGATAGGAGCAACTGTGGAAGGACTAGGGACATGTAGATCTGGCGGTGTCGGCTACCCTGTCAACTCATTGAATGTCGCACTAAGGCGCCTGGAGACTAGGGTATCTGGCACAAGTAACGATGAACTCTGAGCCGGTGTAAAGCCTGTATGAAGAGGTGTGAACTGTGGGGCTGGCACTGGTGAGGCAAACCACTGGGACACCTGCTCTGTAGGTGAAGGAAACTATGTCGCTGGTAGTCCCTGACTCTGAAGCCCATTGGGCTGTAAAGCTAGAGTCATAGAAGTGGTGGTAGGCTGGCCGATCTGGGGTGAAGGCTGTGGCGGTGGAGCCCCAATAGCAGTAACTACGTGCTGCATGAATCCAAGTAACTGCTGCCGCATGGGGAGCTACTGCTGCTGCATGGCCTGCTACTGCTGTTGGATAGCATGCTGCTGTCGCTGGAACTTGTCCTGTCTGGCCTGAAAGTATGCAAATGTAGCTGCGGTCTCCTAGGCCTGGCGAGCCTGATCCTGCCTCATTCACTCAAGTATAGCGAGGAGAGCGGAGTCTATCCGCGGTGGCTGTGGAGCTGAGCTGGAGCTACTGGCTTCATGGTCATGTCGTCGAGGAGGCATCTGAGGGATATCCTGGTAGTCATCATCTGAGCTGTCACTGGGGTCACTCTCGACCATACCCTCCTACTGAGCATCTAATTGCTCTTTCTTTGTAGCTGCAATGCCCCTGATAGTCTCATCCTGCTGTGCTACAGTCCCAGGCACCTCTGGGCGACGGCGTGGCTGGCTAGGTGCACTTGGCCTGCTGTGACGGAGCATCTGGGTCATGTTATAGGCTAGAAACTCTGTAGTAGCACCATAATACTCTACCAACATCTCTGGAGGCCTCACTGTAAGTGCCCTATGAATTAGAAATGTAATCTAGTGACATATAACAGCTGCCTGTGACCTCTGAATCCCTTTGCAAGGGTGTCCTCCATATCTGATAGTATGAGATCCCAAATATCAAACACAGTCTGCTGCATCAGAGAGTTCAGTAGTCATAACTGAATGCGAGTCAAGCCCTCATGATATCCCATCCTCGGAAGCAGGGTCCTCCTCATGATAGCATCAAGTAGTATAGCTGTAGGAGTGAGGTCTCTAGGTGTCCTGCTCGACCCCTCGCCGAATGGCTCTGTGAAGCAATAACGGACCAGATCTGTAGGGAGCACAAGACCACCGTGAGGGCGTCTGGGAGGCGCTGTCTGACCATAGCAAACCTCATGTAGCCGGATGGGTTGCTCCTGAAGCCTGAGTATCTCTCTAACCCTAAAGCTCATCAGCCTTCTTCGGATACTGTCTTGATGACGTAGCCAACGTCCGATCACAACTGACCAAACGCAGCCAGAGTCCGATCGATCCTATCTTTCGGATTCTTCGCTTAACCGGATACAGGATCACCTTCTGAGCGGATGTAGGGAGAAAACTATTTCAGCGTCTGGTCACTCCTTCGCAGCAACGGTTCGCCTCCTATGAACTGACCGAACGCTAGACATCAGAGTCCGATACAGCGTTCGGTCACTCTTTTTCAGTAGATCTTCAAAGTTCCTTCGTGCTGCCTGTTCCCAATCAAGTCCCAACTTCAATAAGACCCAAATAAGCACCAATTGGGACTAATGTGAGTGACCTCTCTCAAACCCTCAAAATTTTCAAAGTATTTTGCCTTAGGCTATAATTCTTTCTAAGAAAATAGGCAATAAAAGGGTGATTGAAGAGAAACGACAAAACAACATTTATGCATATGCACTGCATTACTTGAAAGTAATACTAGTTGCTTGTCAAGTTTGATCCAAGGTTAAGCTTCTGCACACGTTTTTCGGTGGTTATCTTAACCATGTTAGACAAGCCCTAAATGCATTACCAAAAATTAAACATGTTGTATATTACAATGCAATGCAAGGGACAACACAAGCTCATCTTCTAGTGAAGTTGCTAAAATCAAGCACATTGAGCTCATTCCTCAACCGACAAAATGATGCCTCATCTAGTGGTTTAGTGAAGATATCCGCCAATTGTTCCTCGGTTCTTACACCTTCTAGTGATATATCATTTTTAGCAACATGACCTCTAAGAAAGTGATGGCAGCTATCTATGTGCTTGGTGCGAGAGTGTTGAACCGGATTGTTAGCAAGCTTTACCGCACTCTCATTGTCACACAAAAGAGGTACTTTTTCTAGAACTACACCATAGTCTAGCAAAGTTTGCTTCATGTAAAGTATTTGTGCACAACAAGCACCCGCGGCAATGTATTTCGCTTCGGTGGTGGACAAAGCCACACTATTTTGCTTCTTGGAGGACCAAGACACAAGTGATCTACCAAGCAAATGGCATCCTCCGGATATGCTTTTTCTATCAACTTTGCAACCGGCATAATGCGAATTGGAATAACCAACTAATTCAAATCTATCTTCTTTGGGATACCAAAGGCTAATGCTTGGTGTGTGCTTAAGATACCTAAGGATTCTTTTAACGGCAATCAAATGAGCTTTCTTAGGATTAGCTTGAAATCTAGCACACATACACACACTAAACATGATGTCGGGCCTAGATGCGGTTAAATATAACAAGCTACCAATCATAGAGCGGTAGAGAGTTTGATCAACCGTTTTACCTCCCTCATCTTGGTCGAGATGTCCATTAGATGGCATTGGTGTCTTGATTAGCTTACATTCATCCATATTGAACCTCTTAAGAAGATCCTTGGTATACTTTTCTTAAAAGATGAAAATCCCTTCTCTCTTTTGCTTGACTTAAAAACCAAGAAAGAATGTAAGCTCTCCAATCATTGACATCTCGAACTCCTTCGACATCAATTCATCAAACTCTTTGCAAGAATCTTCATTTGATGATCCAAAGATGATATCATCAACATATACTTGATAAATGAAGATATATCCATCAAGATTCTTAGTGAATAGTGTGATGTCGACCTTCCCAATGGTGAAGCCCTTCTCAATGAGGAAATCCCGAAGACGCTCATACCAAGCTCTTGGGGCTTGCTTAATCCCATATAGCGCCTTGGACAACCTATAAACATGATTAGGATATCTAGGGTCTTCAAACCCGGGAGGTTGATCAACATAGACTAGTTCATTTATAAAGCTATTTAAAAATGTGTTTTTCACATCCATTTGATATAGTTTCATTTCATGATATGATGCATACGCAAGGAGGATACAAATGGCTTCTAGTCTTACAACCGGTGCAAAGGTCTCTCCAAAATTCAACCCTTCAACTTGAGAGAACCCATATGCAACTAGTCTTGCCTTGTTCCTCACAACAATACCTTGATCATCTTGCTTGTTGCGGAATACCCACTTTGTTCCAATGACTCTTGCACCTTGTGGTCGCTCTTCAAGAGTCCAAACTTCATTGTGGGTGAAGTTGTTCAACTCTTCATGCATGGCGTTTATCCAATCCGGATCTTGAAGAGCTTCTTCTACCTTAATAGGCTCAAAGCAAGAGACAAAAGAGTGATGTTCAATAAACGAAGCAATTTTTTGAGATCGAGTCATTACACCCTTTGATGAACTCCCTATGATGAGATCTTGTGGATGAGCCTGTAGTAGAGGTGAATTTCTTCTATCGGCCACTTAAGGGGGAGGTTGTGGAGCATCAACATCTTGTGCTTGTGTCACCATTTGCTCATGGGAGACATGAGTATCTTCATTTTCTACTATCCCATCTTTATCACCATCTTGTGGCACATTTGATGAAGAAGGTGGATTGATTACTTGTACATCATCTTCATCATCTTGAGGCTTGATGTCTCCAACCTGAATGTTCTTCATGGCCTCCCTCAATGGTTTATCACCTACATCATCAAGATTCTCATTTGCTCTTTGGGAGCCATTAGATTTATCAAATTCCACATCATATGTTTCTTCAACTAAGCCGGTGGCATGATTAAATACTCTATATGCTTTGGACTTTGATGAGTAACCAACAAGAAAGCCAATATCACAATGTCTTTAAAACTTCCCTAGGTGTTGTCTCTTCTTGTAGATATAGCATTTGCAACCAAACACCCTAAAGAAGGAGACGTTCGGCTTCTTTCCATTGAGCAACTCATAAGGTGTTTTGCCAAGAAACTTTTAAAGGAATAGGCGGTTGGATGCATAACATGCGGTGTTGATAGCTTCCGCCATAGAGCTTCGGGTGTGTTGTACTCATCAAGCATTGTTCTTGCTAGTGTGATTAATGTCCGGTTCTTTCTCTCAACTACACCATTTTGTTGAGGAGTATATGTTGCGGAGACCTCATGCTTGATCCCAACTTCATCACAATAATCTTCAATGTTTGTGTTGTCAAATTCCTTTCCATTGTCACTTCTAATCTTCATGAGCTTCACTTCAAACTCATTTTATGCTCTCTTGGCAAACTTCTTGAAGCATGATGTAACTTTGGATTTGTCATGAAGGAAGAACACCCATGCATATTTGAGTAGTCATTAACAATCACAAGACAATAAAGATTTCCTCTCAAACTCTTGTAAGTTATTGGTCCAAATAAGTCCATGTGAAGGAGCTCTAGCACTCTTGTGGTTGACATGAAAGCTTTTGTAGGATGAGTGTTTGCAACTTGTTTGCCGGCTTGACATGCACTACAAAGCTTGTCCTTCTCAAACTTTACATCCTTCAACCCTCTCACCAATTCATTCTTCATTAGCTTCTTGAGTGAGCTCATCCTAACATGAGCAAATCTTCTATGACATAGCCACCCAAGTGTTATTTTGGTGAATAGGCATGTCTTCAAGTTAGCATCTTCGGAGGTGAAGTCCACTAGATATATGTTGTTGTATCTAAATCCCTTGAATACCACTTGATCATCATCTTTCTTGGATACAACCACTTTCTTCTCGATAAATAGACATTGAAAGCCAAGATCACACAATTGTCCAACGGATAGCAAGTTGAAACTCAATGAAGCAACATATAGCACATTTGAGATTGAATGATCATTTGATATTGCCTCTTTACCCAATCCTTTAACTTTGCCCTTTGAATTATCTCCAAATGTGATTCTTTCTTGTCTATCTACTTCTTCATCTAGTGAGGTGAACATACGAGGATCACCGGTCATATGTTGTGTGCAACCACTATCAATTACCCAATGACTTCCACCGGTCTTGTAGTTCACCTACACACAAGAGATCAAGCTTGTTTAGGAACCCAAACTTGTTGAGGGCCCTTCACTTTCTCAACAAGTGACTTTGCTACCCAAATTTTCTTAGGCCTATTCTTGTTGGGAGGTCCTAAGAACATAGCTTTCATCTTTCCACTAGAGTCCTTTCTAAGCATGTAATGAGCATTGAAAGCAAAGGGTCTAGCATGCTTGGGCAAGGGTTGTGGTGGTGGAGTTTGACACTCATGGGCAAAGTGGCGTTCTTGTCCACACTCAAAACACGTCTTTGACTTTAGCTTTGACTTGTGTTGTTGTTGTTGAGCTTGAGCCTTCTTATCTTGGTTTGCCAAGTAACCAATGCCACTTCTATCTATCTTCATGGTGGTGTTCATTAGTAACTCACTTTGAAGATGTTTGCCTCTTGTGAACTTGCTCAATCCAATCTTGAGATGTTCTTTTTCCAACTTGAGCTTCTTGTTCTCTTCTTTGAGTGTATCATCATTTTTCTCTTCCTTGAGTCTCTTGTTCTCTTCTTTGAGCTTCTCATTCTCAAGAATCAAGTCACCATCATGATCAAGAGTTTCTAACACTATAGTGTTGGTGGTTTTGAGCTCTTCAAGATCTTTCTTGAGCTTTTCATTAGCATGCTTGAGCTTGACATACTCATCATAGTTATCGATTTCAACCACTTGCTTGCCTTTGCCACTAGATCCTTGCTCAATGCTCTCAACAATTAAATCATCACATGATGTAGCTATATCAATCTTAACAACATCGTTAGTAGCATCATGTAGCTCATTGTATAAAAATTCTTGAGCGATAACAAGATTATCATGATTGATCTTGAGAGTTGTATATTCTTCTTTTAGCATATTGTGGCTAGTGATGAGCTCATTATGTATCCTCTCAAGTTTATCATGTTTTTCTTTAAGCTCTTTCTTAGAAGATTTGAGCTCCTTGAGTTTGGATGACATAGCATCATTTGCTTCTCTAAACTCAACACTAGCCTTTTCCGCTATGTCACATTTAGCTAAAAGAGAGTCATTCTTAATTTCAAGCTTTTCATTCTTAGCTCTTGACTTTCTAATGATCTTAGTATATTGATTTAACAATTTAACAAGATCATCATATGAAGGTGATTCAAATTCATCATCATCACTATCGCTATCACTATCATCATTGATTAGCATGATCATCACCACTACTATCATCATCATTTGATACCTTTTGTTCACCCTTGGCCATAAGGCATAGGTGTGTAGAGGATGGTAGCGGTGGTGTCGGTGAAGATGATGAAGAGTCAATCACAATTGCGGCCACCTTCTCATTCTCACTATCATCATCGGATGAGCAACTAGATGAATCAATGTCCGTGAGTCAATCACCGATGATGTATGCCTTCCCATTTTTCTTCTTCTTGTGGAAGTCCTTCTTCTTGCCATCTTTCTTCTTGTATGGCTTGTTTTTCTTATTCTCATCATTATCTTCATCACTTGAGTCATCTTTCTTGCCCTTGTACTTCTTCTTGTACTTGTCTTTCTTGGGCTTGGTGCATTGATGAGCTAGATGACCAAGTTCTCCACAATTGTAGCAATCCATCTCGGAGATTTGGCTTCCTTCTGGTGCTAGTGAAGAACTTCTTTTTCTTGCCATCAAACTTGACGCCATTCTTGTTGAGCTTCTTTAGCATCTTGGTGGTTTTTCTCACCATGAGAGAAAGACTTGCATCATCGACTTCATCATCACTTGAGCTCTCATACTCAATTCTTGCTTTGCCCTTCTCTTGGCTAGCCTTGAATGCCAAGTCCTTGTCTTTCTTCTTGGTAGAGGATGAGCCATCTTGTGGTGTGATGTGCATGTACATCTCATGAGCGTTGATCTTTCCTAATATTTGAGTCGGTGTAGCGGTGGAAAGATCACCTTGACGAAGCACGGTCACAATATGCCCATATTTATCAATGGGGAGGACACTCAAGATTTTTCTTACAACATCGGATGGTTGCATTTGAGTGAGTCCAAGCCCATTGACTTCCTCTACAAGAACATTCAAGCGTGAGTACATTTCATTAGCACTCTCTTTAAAAAGCATCTCAAAAGAATTAAGCTTTTTCATTACGAGATGATAGCGTTCCTCACGCTCGCTCTTAGTTCCCTCATGGAGCGCACAAATGTCTGACCATAGTGCATGGGCGTCCTTGTGGTTCCTCACCCGGTTAAACACATCTTTGCAAAGGCCTCTAAAGATGGTGTTTCTAGCCTTTGCATTCCATTTTTCGTAGTTCACTTCATCGCCTTGAAGGTGCGTGGGATCCCGAGGTTTTGGGAATCATTGGGAGGCGGCTCTAAGTATTCCAACATCTAGAGCTTCTAAATACGCCTCCATGCGGATTTTTCAATAACAAAAATCATCTCCCTCAAAGATAGGAGGAGGACCATCCCTGTGAGACATCTTTCTCTAGGTGGTTAAGCTTAAATACGTGAGCACGAGGCTCCGATACCAATTGAAAGGATCAAGATGCCCAAGAGAGGGGTGAATTAGGCTAATTCTAAAATTCTTTGTAATAATTAAACCCTACACTTAGCCCACTTCACCCCTTATGCCTAGAAAGTGTTTCTAATGTTCTACCGCACAAAAGTTTTGCAACCTAAGTTCCAATCCTACTCTAGCATGGCAATTCTATGAATGTAAAGACAAGAATTGAATTGCTCAAAGTAAATGCTTAAAGTAAAGAGAGAAGGAGGAACGTGGCGATGTTTTACCGAGGTATCGGAGAGTCGCCACTCCCCACTAGTCCTTGTTGGACCACCCGCGCAAGGGTGTAGCTCCTCCTTGATCCGCGCAAGGATCAAGTGCTCTCTATGGGTTGATTCTTCGACACTCTATCGCGGTGAATCACCCACAACCGCTCACAACTTGAGTTGGGTCATCCACAAGCTCCGCCGGATGATCACCAAACTCCCAATCACGACCAAGCCATCTAGGTGATGGTGATCGCCAAGAGTAACAAGCATGAACTCTCACTTGACCACGACAAGCCTAATGAGAAGGGTGGATGCACACTTTGCTACTCCTGTTTTCACTAATGAGGCCTCTCTCTTGGATTCTCAAATCTCAATCACCTCACTAGGACCTTGATCTCCTTGGCACTCTCAAGGGTGTTTCTCAGCTGTTGAAATGAGCAAAAGTGATCCCTTGAGTGAATAGAGGAAGTATTTATAACCCCTCATTCAAAACGAACCGTTATGTGCCTCTACGGGGTGACCGGACGCTCCGGTCAGTTCTCCCCACCATCGAGCAGTTAAGTTATGACCGGACATCGACCAGTCATTCCCGGTCAAAGATCGACCGGACGATCCGGTCACAAAACTGCCCTCTGGAACCTTAATGTTGATCGGACTCGAGCCCAAATGTCCGGTTACTTTTCGTTTTTCGTCGTCCGGTCAAGATGGCGGAACCTAACCAAATATTCCGTCAAGATCGACCGGATGCATCCGATCAGGATTCTCCCTCTCTAGAACCTTACTAGAGTTGACCGGACTCTAGCACCCAGTGTCTAGTCGCATCTAGATGACTTCACTTTGATCAAATGAACTGATCGGACTCTGCGCCAGCGTCCGGTCACACCAGAACCAGCGTCCGGTTAACATTTGACCCTCCATTCACTTCCAACTGAAGTTTGCTCCAATTGATCTTAGGGCTGTTTAGGAGCTACCTAGTACTAGATTTGACAAGTGTGCACCATACCTAACCCACTAGACTTACCTAGGTCAAGCTACCCGTCCATACCCCCCTTAATAGTATGGCTAGAGAAAAAAACAAAGTCCTAAACTACTATAAGTGTGTCTTCAACACCAAATGACACTTAGAACTAGTCCATCCTTAACCTTGTCGTCCATCCTTTGAAAACCAAAATAATTTCTATCGTAGGGGCATGACAACCATGATTGCCCAATCAATTGTCATTACCATGACCTAACTTAATTGCATCTGTAAAACACACGTTAGTCACAGTAATCTCGTATTGTCATTAATCACCGAAACCCAACTAGAGGCCTAGATGCTTTCAATCTCCCCCTTTTTGGTGATTGATGACAATACAACCTCGAGTATGTAAAAGAGATGAGGTTTTCAACATGCTTGGTTCATATAAGCTTTTAATAATAAGAACAAAAGAGTTAGGCAAGCTTATATGACCCAAGCCATCGTGATGTACTCAATAGATATGAAATAAACATGAGTACATCACATAAAGCTCATTTGCATCTGAGTAAAACGTGGAAGCAAAACAAATGAGCATAACCAAGTGACATGACATATATAAATATCAAAGTAGAGAGCACACATGTCACATTTCACATAAATATCACATCACATAGATATCACTATCACATAAATATAGTTCGATGCATGAAAGTAAACATGAATGCATAATAGTGTATCACACATAAAAAGCCAAATGTAAATAAATAAGCTCCCCGTAGATATGTCGCTCCCCCTAAGTCTATCATACTCGACCCCTCTCCTCCTTTGGCGTCAAACACCAAAACCTAAGGGTCGGTCAGCGGGGCTGTAGCGGACGAGTCGGGCGCTGAGGTGCGATGAGCGATCTAGAACTGGGCAGCATCATCATCTGATCCTGAGCTTTGGGCTATATGATCCTTTGTCGCTGGAAGTGATGCTGAAGTGGTCTAGGTCGGATCCAGGACTGGTGCGGCCTGTGACTCTACAGGTATTACTAAAGCAGGCGGCTCTGACGATGCAACTGAAGAAGGGAGCATCTCTATAGTCCCAGTGATAGGAGCAACTGTGGAAGGACTAGGGACATGTAGATCTGGCGGTGTCGGCTGCCCTGTCAACTCACTAAATGTCACACTAAGGCACCTAGAGACTGGGGTATCTGGCACAAGCAACGACGAACTCTGAGCCGGTGTAAAGCCCGTATGAAGAGGTGTGAACTGCGGGGCTGGCATTGGTGAGGCAAACCACTGGGACACTTGCTCTGTAGGTGAAGGAAACTATGTCGCTGGTAGTCCCTGACTCTGAAGCCCATTGGGCTGTACAGCTAGAGTCATAGAAGTGGTGGTAGGCTGGCCGGTCTGGGGTGAAGGCTGTGGCGGTGGAGCCCCAATAACAGTAACTACATGTTGCATGAATCCAAGTAACTGCTGCCACATGGGGAGCTGCTGCTGCTGCATGGCCTGCATGCTGCTACTGGATAGCCTACTGTTGTCGCTGGAATTTGTCATGTCTGGCCTGAAAGTGTGCAAATGTAGCTGCGGTCTCCTGGGCCTGGCGAGCCTGATCCTGCCTCATTCACTCAAGTATAGCAAGGAGAGCGGAGTCTATCTACGGTGGCTATGGAGCTGAGCTAGAGCTACTGGCTTCATATTCATGTCGTTGAGGAGGCATCTGAGGGATATCCTGGTAGTCATCATCTGAGCTGTCACTGGGGTCGCTCTCGACCATACCCTCCTGCTGAGCTCTAATTGCTCTTCCTCTATAGCTGCAATGCCCCTGATAGTCTCATCCTACTGTGCTACAGTCCCAGGCACCTCTGGGCGACGGCGTGACTGGCTAGGTGCACTTGGCCTGCTGTGACGGAGCATCTGGGTCATGTTATAGGCTAGAAACTCTATAGTAGCACCATAATACTCTACCAACATCTCTGGAGGCCTCACTGTAAGTGCCCTATGAATTAGAAATGTAATCTAGTGACATATGACAGCTGCATGTGACCTCTGAATCCCTCTGCAAGGGTGTCCTCCATATCTGATAGTATGAGATCCCAAATATCAAACACAGTCTGCTGCATCAGAGAGTTCAGTAGCCATAACTGAATACGAGTCAAGCCCTCATGATATCCCATCCTCGGAAGCAGGGTCCTCCTCATGATAGCATCAAGTAGTCTAGCTATAGGAGTGAGGTCTCTGGGTGTCCTACTTGACCCCTCGCCGAATGGCTCTGTGAAGCAATAGCGGACTAGATCTGTAGGGAGCACAAGACCGCCGTGAGGGCATCTAGGAGGCACTGTCTGACCACAGCAAACCTCATGTAGCCGGATGAGTTGCTCCTGAAGCCTGAGTATCTCTCTAACCCTAAAGCTCATCAGCCTATAGTCTCTGCCTCTGAATGCAAAATGTATAAATCTGTGCTGCGGGTCAATCCAAAGTGTAGCATAGAACTCATGGACCCTTGATGGAATATATCTGCCTATCCGTCCGAGTAAGTCTGTCAGCCCTGGGAAGTAAGATAGGTAAGGGCGAATCTGCTCTCCTGCTGCTGCTACAATGGACTCAATAAAGCAAACCCTCTGAGACCTGAATGCAACCCCACTGTTAAGATATGCATTATAGAAATCCTCCTGCAGTGGTGTATAGAACCCCTCAGAAGCACGCTCATCCCTCCTAGGTGGGAACCACTCCTCAAACTGCACAAATATGAGTTGCTGCACCTGCTTGTCGTGGAGACCCTCAAATCCAAATGAGTCACTGAGGCGGACCCTGTGGTCTAGGAGGTGGATGAGAACCCCTTCGCTGTGTCTCTGGCCTCGGTGTCACCTGAGTATGGGTGCGACTAGAGCAGCATAACTATGGCTTGAGATGTTGGCTCTATCTCCTCGGTCTGCTCTGCCTCCTATGTCTGCTCTGTCTGCTGCTGTGGCTCCCCCTAAGGCTGAGTCTCCTCCAAAGCAACATGTCGTCATCCACAAGCTCCGCCGGATGATCACCAAACTCCCAATCACGACCAAGCCATCTAGGTGATGGCGATCGCCAAGAGTAACAAGCACGAACTCTCACTTGACCATGACAAGCCTAATGAGAAGGGTGGATGCACACTTTGCTACTCTTGTTTTCACTAATGAGGCCTCTCTCTTGGATTCTCAAATCTCAATCACCTCACTAGGACCTTGATCTCCTTGGCACTCTCAAGGGTGTTTCTCAGCTGTTGAAATGAGCAAAAGTGATCCCTTGAGTGAATAGAGGAAGTATTTAAAACCCCTCATTCAAAACGAACCGTTATGTGCCTCTACGGGGTGACCGGACGCTCCGGTCAGTTCTCCCCGCCATCGAGCAGTTAAGTTATGACTGGACACTGACCAGCGTCCGGTCAGCACTGACCAGACGCATCCGGTCACAAAAACTGCCCTATGGAACCTTACTGATGTTGATCGGACTCTGGAGCCCAGCGTCCGGTTACTTTGCTGCTCAGCGTCCGGTCAGTAGCCGGAACCTAACCAACGTCCGGTCAGCACTGACCGATGCATCCGATCAGGATTCTCCCTCTCTAGAACCTTACTAGAGTTGACCGGACTCTAGCACCTAGTGTCTATTCGCATCCAGACGACTTCACTTTGATCAAATGAACTGATTGGACTCTGCGCCAGCGTCCGGTCACACCGGAACCAGCGTCCGGTTAACATTTGACCCTCCATTCACTTCCAACTGAAGTTTGCTCCAATTGATCTTAGGGCTGTTTAGGAGCTACCTAGTGCTAGTTTGACAAGTGTGCACCACACCTAACCCACTAGACTTACCTAGGTCAAGCTACCCGTCCATACCCCCCTTAATAGTATGGACAAAGGAAAAAACAAAGTCCTAAACTACTCTAAGTGTCTCTTCAACACCAAACGACACTTAGAACTAGTCCACCCTTAACCTTGTCGTCCATCCTTTGAAAACCAAAATGATTTCCATCGTAGGGGCATGACAACCATGATTGCCCAATCAATTGTCATTACCATGACCTAACTTAATTGCATATGCAAAACACACGTTAGTCACAGTAATCTTGTATTGTCATTAATCACCGAAACCCAACTAGGGGCCTAGATGCTTTCGAGAACATCACCGCTGCGGCAATGCTTCTGCGCGGCCTTCCCAAGCCAAACGACCCCTAGGAACAGGCGATCCACCGGAACCTTCGGGCACTGGTGGAAACCGTCGCTGTTCAATAGGCAGAGAGCTCCACATCGCGACATTGACTCATGGCCTCTCTCCCCACCAGGGGAGAAGGGACGCACCAGATGAATCGCTCCATCCGCTCACCGCTACGGCCGCCGAGTGCGGCGCAGGAGGCCGCAGCCGCGCCACAGTCTGACCTGGCGCCCGCTCCACACCGCCCCCCCTATGCGCGAGCGGCCCAGGCCGAACCAAGACGCTCATAGCTTCATCAGCAACCGGCATTGGGCCCGGCATGATGATGATGTCCATCGAGCGGCAGTGAGGGCAGGCGACACAGACCCTGACCGAACCATCACGGGGAGTGGTTAAATGCACCCCAGGCGCGGTCGCTGGGCGGACGACTGGAGTCCCAGCCCGGATGGCCCAAGACCTCGGGCCTTTGGCCGACGCATCCAGAGAGTGCCGTTCCCACCGCGCTTCCGACCACCTACCAACATCGCCAAGTATACCAGAGAGACGAACCCCGGTATATGTCTTGAAGACTTTTGGCTCGCCTGTCGAGCGGGTGGAGTGGATGATGACCACTTCATCATTCAGTACTTCCCTATCTATGTAGGGGAACATGTTTGAGCTTAGCTTGAATTCCTCCCACGTGACAGCATCCGCGACTAGGCGGACCTCAAGAGGGTCTTTGTCGGGAACTTCTAGGGGACGTATATCCGCCCTGGGAACTCCTAGGACCTCAAGAGCTGCCAACAGGAGCCCAATGAGTCCTTGTGAGATTACATCCATAGGTTCTCGAAGTGGTGCAACTCCCTTCCTGATGTCGTCGACGCGAATGTCATCAGCGCATTCCTCTCTAGGACAACCCGCGAGTCCCTGATCGATAAGCTTGGCTGCCTGAAGCCCTGTACCACCCGTGACCTGCTCGACATTGCCACGAACCACGCCTCCGGCAAGGAGGCGGTCGGAGCGGTCTTTAACGAAGGCTAGGACAAAGGCAAGGCCAAGCGCGAGGATTAGGACGAGGGCCCCTCCACGTAGAGGGGCAAAAAGAACAGGAACGATCGGCACCGACCGGCCAACCCCGCATTAATCGCCGCGGCTGATCACATGGGCAAGCAACCCCAACAGGGTCTGCCTGACCACTTCAACGAGCTCATAGAGAGCCCATGCACCAACCACACCTACCCCATCAAGCACCTCTACAAGGACTACAAGCTCCTCAAGCGCTTTTCGCGACAGGCCAGCGGGCCGAAGGAAGGAAAAGGCAAGGAGGCAGCAGCCAAAAAAGGGGGTGGGGTGGGCAAGGATCCAGATGACTGAGGGTCCCTATACGGTGACCGAGGTGATACGACCGGGCACCTACCGACTGAAGGACAACAACGGCAACGTTCTCACCAACACTTGGAACAGCGAACAGCTACGTTGTTTCTTCCCCTAAAATTCGATTTCACCATTTTTTACTTAAAGTTTGCTCCTATAAAACTCTCCGACCCAAACACTTTCGGCCTGGGTCGCTCAGGGGCTCCACGGGGGTGCACTACCACCTCTCTTTTTTACTATCACATGGTAAAAACTTTCTGCCCAAACAGAGGGGCGTTGCCCGAGTGAAAGGGCATTCCATTCCTTTGATTACCCTACGTGACTTTGTTTTTACTCCCGACCAAGCGCACCCCGCCACTACCTACGGTTACGAGTAGCAGCCTAGGTTCTTAAAGTTGCAGCCTACGGAATGAACGGGCAGGTGCGAAAAAGAAGGGATAAAAACAAAGCTATGCTAGGATAAAAACAAGGAACGGATAGTGATTCTATCACAAAGCAGAACTGATGTATTCATTGATACAAAAAAGCTGTTCACATGGGGGCTACCCCACGAACTTAATGATTACATTTGCTGACTACTTCTACTCCAAATGCTACTATGGCCGCTCGGCGACATCGGCTAATGCCAAAGGTGAGGCCCGACACATGCCGCCGGACATAACCACCACCGCAAGGGCCCTGCCTGGTTCTACTCCCTCGACTTCGGTGAGCGCAACGGGAACCTCAAGGGCGTCGCACCCATAGATGCTCAGCAGAAGAGCATGGAGCTCCAGACCTTCTCATGCAGTCGAGGAAGCTCCTAGGCAGGGACGCTTTCCGCTAAAGTGTTGCCGCCGTGGCTGGAGGATGTCTCATCAAACTTTATGAACTGACCAACCTTAGCAGCTACAATGGCGAAACCCCCTACCAGCGCAGTCTTGAGCATCTTCCCCTCCGACAAGACTCACCCGGAGAGGATTCACCGGAAGGAGTCCACGTGTGGCTCCATCCCGATGAAAGCCTCGCAGACAGTGACAAAGCCGGCGACGTGTAGTACCCTATAGTGCGCCACCTCCTTCGACGGAAGCAGCCCCTTCTCGGCGAAGGCGGCCACCACCACCTCCTTGGGCGGAAGCAGCCCCTTCTCGGCGAAGGCGGCCAGCACCACCTCATCTACGCTGGATGACCTCCAGCTTGACATTGCGCTCTAAAATCACGAATGGGTCTGTGAATTCTCCTTTCTCTCTCCCTTCCCCTATTTAAGGAGGAGATGCACCAGTTGAAGAAGGGCAAAGGATTGGGGCAAAAAACCCTCTCCCTTCCCCCATTCAATGCGGATAGGAAATGACGGGACACGCCCTGATCGATGGGACGTGCCCTGCCCAATGAAACGGCGCCTGGTCAGACAGGATGTGGCCTGGGTATGCCCACCACTACCACACGCCGGGTGCAAGAAACAAAGTGCCACCACGCATAGGCGGCCCTCTTGAGTCAATCGGACGGCTCAGGACCAACTACAGGATCTCCGCCCAGGAGAGACCATCGGGCTTCCTATGTCAGTCGGACGGCTCAGGCAAACGCCGAGAGACAGGGAAGGAGCAGCGGGACGCCCCATGTGGGCCATGCTGACTCCGTCATGAACGACGAGCGCGGATCCCAGTTGGACATTTCTGATTGGAGCTCCTCAAACCCTGTCACTCGAGTCATCAAGGTAATATTACCAACCCCCACTATTTCTTTATATAATCATTCATTCATCTATACACGCATTCATTCATTCCATACATCCGAGGCATCGCATGTGCAGTTAATTGCATCACAATGCTCTGTGTTGCATCACGAAGCGGCAGTTGCCTCATTCAACATGAGCAATGATCGACCGGGGTTCGAAGGCTGGCCCATGAAGGGCTTGAGGCCGCCGCGCATCAAACAGAGCCAGGGGAGAAAACGCAGATGAGCCCCAAGCGGCCCACGCCCAGTCTGCCCCGAAGATGACAGGGTCATCTCAACCTTCTCGTTCGATCCTAACCTCTTGCCAAACCCACAGAATCTCCATCGAGGAGAGGTCAGCGGGCCACCCGGGTCGGTCTCTGAATGACCCAGGCATCTGCCGGGTTGCAGGCTAAGGAGCAATGGAGTGCCACATGAGGGTTATGCCGACCTCGTCATGAACGACGGACCCGGACTTCACTCGAACGTGCCCGTTAGCGAGCTCACCGAGCACGTCACTCGAGCCATCGAGGCAAGCGACGTTAGCTCAGCCCCTCCGGTTGTGAGAACCCACGGACGGGGTAACGCACAAAACTCAACCGACCCCTACCAAAGCCCAACGGGGCTCAGGGGCTCAAGACACCTAAACTACCTCGGTTGCGCCCGACGCTAGGATCCGCGAGCTCCGTCTTGCCCGATCCCTAAACTACCTCGGCTGCGCCCGATGCTAGGATCCACGACTCCATCTCACCCGATCCCTAAAACTACCTCGGGTGCGCCCGACGCTAGGATCCGCGAGCTCCATCTCGCCCGATCCCTAAAACGCCTCGGTTGCGCCCGACGCTGGGATCCGCGAGCTCCGTCTCGCCCGATCGCTAAACTGCCTCGGCTGCGCTCGATGCAAGGATCCGCGAGCTTCGTCTCGCCCGATCCCTAAAAAGCCTCGGCTACGCCCGACGCCAGGATCCGCGCGCTCGATCCCTAAAATCGCCTCGGCTGCGCCCGACGCCTTGGTTGACGACTCTGTCTCGACCAAGGTGCATGCCCTAAAATTGCATCGGCTTAACCCGACGCCTTGGTTGACGACTCTATGTTGACCAAGGTGCACGCACACACGCTCATTGACAAAAATCGCCAAGCGACTCTACCTAAATCAACCAGGGGCTCGGGGGCTACACCCACGGGTGCGCGCGACGCACCCGCTGTCAAACAAACAAAAACTTTCCCCACTGGTAACACGAAACCCCCCTAGACGATTCTACTTGAATCGCCCGGGGGCTCGGGGGCTACACCCGCGGGTGCGCTCGCGCGCACCCGCCGTCAAGACAAAAATCCTCCAGACGATTCTACGCGAATCGCCCGGCGGCTCGGGGGCTCCTATCGGGTTCATAAACCCGGGGTCCCTCATGGACTGGTTTCCAACAAAGGCTTGGCCCAGCAGACAACGTTGCGAACGACGCGCATCTCCTGGACCGGCCCAAATACCTAAACGACGGGCGAGAAGGGCAATCCAATCTCCGATCGGGAGGCCTGGCCGAGGAGGAACGACGCCTGCTTCCAACTCCGGCCCGCCTCTCCGACCGGAAGGCCTCACTAAGGAGAAACAACGCTCGCTTCCGACTCCGGCCTGCCTCCGGACGGCCTCTCCGACTAGAAGGCCTGGCCAAACACCACTTTCGACTCCGACTGCCGTCTCTGACCGAGGACGCACCGAACCCCTGCTTACAGCTCTTCTCCGACTGGCGCAGTCGGAGTCAACTGGGACCAACCGATCGGGGACACCCGCTCAGTAAGGACCAGGAAACAAATGGAGCAAGTAAGGCAAGGCACTCAAGTCAACCGCAATACTGAGGACTGTACCCTGTACACCTGCAGGACAGTACCGACAGGACATGTCAGAAGACTGTCCTGCAACCTTCCAAACATGTCAGAACCCAAGCAGTGTTGTGGGCGCTGACATTTGCCCTACAGTATTATGGGGCGCCCGCAACTCCCGTACCAGACGAGCACGGTAAAACCCCTTGCATATCTCTGGACATCAACAGTATGGTAGGCACCGACGTTTGCCATACCAGAAAAAGAAGACGCAACCTTCCACATGCATCTGACATTAACAGTGTTATGGATGCCTACAATCATCTTGTACCCGATGGCGTAGACAACAAGACTTAGCATACGTACACTCTCTCTCTCACTTGTAAGGCCATCCCCTTCATCTATAAAAGGGGATGCGCTCTCTCCTAAAGAGGGAGAATCAGTCCACAACATTCCTCAGTTCACTTACACACAACAACAAAACCACTAGGTTCAAACCTCGAGCACACGCTCAAACACTTAGCACATAGCGGAGCTCTCTTCACTCTCGGACCTTCAGACCAGAGTTCGATCGGACCTCTTGTACCCCTATCTTTCTCCCTTCCGTTTGTAACCCCACAGCAAACTTCGAGCACCTGGGCTAGGAATAAAGTCACCGACCGACTCAAACTGGACGTAGGGCACGTTGCTAGTACCCGTATAAACCCTGTATTATTGAGTGCTAGGCCACATCCGATCACAACGCATGTCAAAACTACAAATATTTACGTGTTGTCACTTTCTGCACCGACAACTATTAAAGTAGATGTGTATCATTAGATTTTTCATTAAACATATTTTCATGGTATATATATATATATTTAGTGTTATAAACATTAATATTTTTACCTATATATTAGATCAAACTATAAATATTAGAATCTATCTAGAATTGTATTGTTCTGGAACAGAGGTAGTACGAAGCATCTGGTCGAGCGTGTCCCGTGGAGATGGAGAGACCTCGGCACACGGAGAAAGAGACGAGTAATTTGCCTAGACAGACAGTATGACTGGGGTCCTGCCCTAAGATCATAGGTCCTAGACTTTGAGATCTACTAGTATACATGGACAGCTGCTTTTTTTAGGCTAGTAACTTTTTATAGGTGCGTTAAGCTTGCTAAATCACACGGCGCCTATCGGCACCCGAAATATAAGGAACATGTTGCAAACACCATGTTTGATATAGTGCCTATCGAGTAAGTATTAGACTTTTAGCCTATTTTAAAAACTTGTATAATTACACAACACCTATATAGATGACTAGATGTGTGATATCTAACTGATAAACCTTACTTGTTTTCAATTCTCTATACTGATAAATATAATCATGATGATATATTACTCGTTAGATTAACAAATTTGACGAGTGCTCAAAACACACGAGCGCCCCACAGACGTGGCCACGTGGGCACAGGTGCAAAATTGCACCAACAAGATATTTTGCCAGTTTTGTCCCAAACAAGTTGCTCCACTTGCGTCACATCTAACCCGTGGTCATCCCTGTTTTTAGGGTTGTCTAACAAAGGACCGGCAATTCTTCATGGTAGAATAATGTCTACTATTACATGTGTTAAAAATCCAAACGACTCTTTTTTCAGGGGAAATTGAACAAATTCACTATATGGATCTTTTTGTAACGCAACATTTTTTTTACAAATTTCGTCGCAAAAAACATTTTTTTTACAAATTGTACAGAAATTTCACAAAAATTAGTTTATTTTCGTAGTAAAACACAAGAAATTGAAAAAAAAATCATACGTTCTAAATGGGGTCTATATAACACATGGATTTTGATATTGCACGCACACGAGAGGTGTGCTTATTTTTTTGCAAATAACTTTGTTAAAAAGCAACCTATGAAACCACATGTTCAACCGATTCTGCATGTTTTATGTTTGGAATGCAGAAATTTCACAGGAATTATATAGGAAATTTACAGAAAAATATAGGAATAGGAAACTTTTTCTGCATTCCAAACAGAGCCTGAGGTCGCCGGTGTAGAGCGAGCCACAACTTAACTAGTGCTTAGGTTATGGCTATTCATTATCATTATGTTATACTGAAGAAATTTTCCAGATAGCCAAAACCTAGTGTACTTTTTATATTACGTAACTCTGATAAATATTGTGTTGGACGCTCTATAAGGGAAATACGAACGAAATTGGCTTCATGTATGTTTAGTGCAGTCAGTGGTGTAGTGTTTGCTAAAAACTCGAGTGGGTGGGACAGGCCTTTGTAATAACGGAAATGCTATTCAACAACCATGTATTTTTATCACCCGGTGGCATACGAATTTTTTTGGCCGCGGCACCGCACGTCCGCCACGCCCGCGTCGCTGCAGCGCCTGCGCAGCCGTGCCTGCGCCCACCAGTCCCCGCGCCACCACCGTCGTGCTCGCCCGTCCCCGCGCCGCCGCCACCGCCGCGCCCGGCATCTTCCTCAAGTCCGGCGACCTTCTTCTTCCTCAACTCCGGCGTCACCACCAAGATCTGTCTTTGTCCTTTTCATAGAAAAAATTATTACTTATGATATGTGATTCGTTACTTGTGATTTGTGATTTATGCCAAGGAGGAAGAGGAGAGGAGGAAGATGAACTGTATCCGTGGGGAAAAAAATTCGTGTGTTCCCAGGTGCTAAAACACCCGGGTGTTAGATAGACAAACTCTTGTAATAAATTGTTTTATGTGGTGTAGTTTTTGCAACTTTTCTTTCTGCGAGCCTATATTACTATGAAGACACGTTGAGAACAAGTCCACCGAAATGATATTGTCCGGCAATGGTAGATCAGTACATGCGACATTTCAATGTAAGCGAGACTTTGGAAACCGTTTTAAGTCTGGTTTGGATAAATGATCCCCGTCATAATTAGAGAGGATTGACGTGAAATGAGATTAAGCGTGGAGAAATGAACAGAGTTTCTCTTTAGCCCCCTCCCCTTTCAATCCAGACGGGAAATGGCCAGTGGGTATACCCAAACAACTCTTAATTAAAAATCTGCGTCGGGGGTTACTTCTCTAGAATAGGACCCCATGCCTTCCAAACTGAGGTCCGCTTTGGAATATAGAAAACGTTTCTATTTTATATGTTTTTCTGTGAAAATGAACTAATTCTTATTATGAATTTCATGTGCGATTCTTATGGAATTCGTACGTCGCAAAGAAGCTCTAACCTTAGGACGCTATTTGATAGTATGATCCGCAAAATGTCTAGGTGTACTTTCAATTAGTGTGGCAAGATTGGTGCATGGCCTTCATGTCAAAAGACAGACCCCGAAACTAAAACCTTATGTTCACACCTTAAAATTTCAGAAAAAAATAATCGAGATTTGTTTGGAAATGATTCAAAGTGATATGAAGTTACTCGGTGCCAATTTGCACTACAAGATCAACATGTAGGCCATACTTCAAAGCAGGACCTTGGACCTAAAAGCTCACGCTCACACTTTAAAACATAACAGAAGTGGCTAAAATTTGTTGGAAATGATTCAAAGCTATATGCCAATTTACAATATGCAGGCCCACCTCAAAAGTGGAATCCTAGAACTAAAAGATAGCGTTCACACCTTAAAATTTTAGCGATTTTATTTTTGGAAAATGATATAATGTAATATGAAGCCACATCATGCTTATCAGCGCCTCTAGATAAACATGCGGGCTGACATCAAGTTAACTCAATGCCACATCTAGTACATTCAACCCATTTCAAATCATTAGACACATATACATGTATGTATAGAAAACCTAATACGAAGCTATAGGCTCAACCAGTGGTGGAGCTAGAGCAAATATGAGGAGGGTTGCATTTGGCTGTGTGTGCGCGCGAGAGTTTGCAATATGTGAACACTACCGGAGACGGCTTCTTTGCCGAGTGTCTCAGACTTTGCTGAGTGCTTTTCATCGGGCACTCGACAAAGAGGCTATTTGCTGAGTACCAGAGATAAAGCACTCGGCAAACAACTGACACTCGACAAAGAGGTGGTTTGCCGAGTGTCGAGCACTCGGCAAACAATAACACTCGGCAAAGACCAGGTTTGCCGAGTGTCGGGCACTCGGTAAACCAGAACACTCGGCAAAGGGCCGCCGCCGTTAACGGCCGGCAGCCGCCGTTAACCCTTTGC
Source organism: Miscanthus lutarioriparius (assembly GCA_904845875.1). NCBI lineage: Eukaryota > Viridiplantae > Streptophyta > Magnoliopsida > Poales > Poaceae > Miscanthus > Miscanthus lutarioriparius. Next base: position 28,744,014 of record CAJGYO010000012.1, read on the forward strand.
CGAGTGTCTTCTCCTGGCACTCGGCAAAGCGGTGATTTAACCATTTTTTCACTTTTGACCTTCAAACTTTTTCTGCAGTCCTCATACAATACCTGGTACTCCATGTTCCAATGTGGCACATTTCTCAGACTTTTTCTATTTTTCTTTAATTTATTTTATTTAATTGAATTTTCTTGGATAATTCAAATTATAACTGCTAGTCATTCGAATATTGAAAAAAAAATGAATGGAAAAATGATATTCATGTTATTTAGTATAATGTGAGGCCGTATCCAGGAACAGACCATCAATTTCGAACATCTTATTCACGAAATATGACCACGAACTTGCGGTCAAGTTGTTTTTAAATTCTATAAAAAGCAAACGAAGTCCGAAAATCATGAAACTTGTCAAGATGTCATGATATGATATGTGGAGGCTGTGATAAAAATTTGAGAAGGTTTCACTCAAGTTGTCACGTACGATGCTTGCAAACCGAAGAATCTTCGAAGAAGTTTCATGATTTCGTGAAGAGGCCGACGAGGTGGTAAGTATCGTACGTGACAAACTTGCACGAAACCTCCTCAATTTTTTATCACAGCCTCCACATATGATATCATGACATCTCGACAAGTTTCAAGATTTTTGGTCTTCGTTTACTTTTTATAGAATTTAAAAACAACTCGACCGCAAGTTCGTGGTCATGTTTCGTGAACAAGATGTTCGAAATTGGTGGTCTGTTCCTGGATATGGCCTCATATTATACTAAATAACATGAATATCATTTTCCCATTCATTTTTTTCATTATTCGAATGACTAGCAGTTATAATTTGAATTATTCAAGAAAATTCAATTAAATGAAATAAATTAAAGAAATAAAGAAAAAGTCCGAGAAATGTGCCACGTTGGAACATGGAGTACCATGTATTGTATGAGGACGACAGAAAAAATTTGGGGGCAGGAAGAAAAAAATAAAAACGGTTTGCCGAGTGTCTGCGTTTGGCGCTCATCAAAGGAGCCTCTTTGTCAAGTGCCAGGACGGCTGGCACTCGGCAAAGAATTTTAATTTTTTTTTAAAAACTTCTTTGCCGAGTGCCAGATCGGGGGCACTCGGCAAAGGGGGGATTTAACCCCGTCAGCCCACACACACCGCACACATGCACGCAGGCAGCTGACCGCGCCAGCGCCGTCGCCGCCCCCGCCCGCGCCACCGGAGGAGGAGGAGAAAGAGAGGAGGAGGAGAGGAGGAGAGGAGGAAGAAGGAGGAAGAGAAGGAGGAGGAGGAAGAAGGAGGAAGGAGGAAGAAGAAGGAGGAGGAGGAGGAGGCACCCCGGCCGCCATTGCCACGTCCCCGGTGCTTCCCCAGCCGTCGCCTTATCCACCGGCGCCCTGGCCCCTTCACCACCGCCGCCCTACGACGTCCACTAGGTATGCCCTACCGTCGTCGTCGTAGTATTACTAGTAGTTGCGGTAGTAGTAGTGGTAGAGTAGCGGTTGTGGTAGTCGTAGGAGTCGTAGGAGTGGTTGTGACATTGTTATATATATGTGGTTGGATATAATCTTGTGCATGTCAGCCATCGTGCCGTTCATATATATGTGCATGTCGGCCATCGTGCCGTTGGTTTTCGTGCAGGTTTTGGAAACCTCACCGTGCAGGGGAGGTGCTGCCGAAATTTTGTATTGACAGTTTTATGTTTCTTTTTTTGTAGAGAAGAGCCCGTCGGAGCGGAGCCGGAGTACCTCGGCGACCCCGATTGCCTTCCTCGCCGCTGCGGGTCTGCCTGCACCACGTTGCCTCGCCACTGCACCGACCCACCACGGCTCCACTAGCCTGACTCCACTGCCACCCTAGGTATAACCCCTCTTTCTGTATCATGGTCGTAGATCACGTAACCTAGTTAGGCATCTCCCATTCAAAAGAGATACGGTTGGAAATATGCAGATATTTTCATATCTAAAACCGTATCTGTTTTGAATTGTCCATATTTTTTGGACAGCCCGCGGATGCGTAGGTGGGGTTAGTTTCCATGGTCTGCTCTGATCTAAGATAGAGTTTCGGCATCATCTCCCTGTTGTTCTCCGGATACACACTCTCCCTGGCAGGACGTGTATTTGGAGAACAGCGGGGAGCTGCTGCCGAAATTCTGTCTCGGAGAGGAGTAGAGCATGGAAATTAACCTCATCTATGGATCCTCGCATGGGATTAGGACCTATCCTCACCTATTAGATAGTAGGAACGTCGTGTAGATGCAATTGATGTTTATATTACTCGCCGCTATATATGTTAGAGGATGGAGGACCGTGAGTGGATGTACACGGGCCGCGCAAGTCAGGGTCAGGTCACAAATGAATGGATCGACAAGACCAATGCTTTCTTGGAACAGACATTTGGCGTGGCTGCTAAAGGAGCGAGTAAAATTTGCTGTCCCTACAGCAAATGTGCAAACAGGAAAAGACAAACGAAGAAGGTCATGGGGGAACATCTTTGGAAGAATGGATTTACGACAGACTATACCCGGTGGGTCTACCATGGTGAAGTCTATCGTATGAGAGAGGAGGTGGTGAGACCACGCGTCGAGGATTATGATGCTGATGCCAGGGTAGCAGACATGTTAAATGACTATCACGAGGCATAGTTCGCTGAAGGACGTACGGAGGAGGAGCCAGAGGCAACCGCAAAGGCGTTCTACGACATGTTTGCCGCGACATAGAAACCCCTTCATGGCCAGACAAAGGTTTCTCAACTAGATGCCATTGGACGCATAATGGCGTTAAAGTCCCAGTATAGCATGAGTCGAGACGCCTTCGATGGTATGTTGACAGTTATTGGCAGCCTGCTTCCGGAGGGTCACCTTCTGCCAAAGAGCATGCACGAGTCACAAAAACTCCTTCGTGCACTTAAGATGCCGTATGAGCAGATACATGCTTGCCCGAAGGGGTGCATCCTATTTAGGAAAGAATACGTGGAAGCAAAGTACTGTCCAAAGTGTAAATCCTCTAGGTTCCTGGAGGTAGATTCTGGTGATGGCCAGAAGAGGCAGCTTGACATTCCCATGACAATCCTACGGAATGTTCCGTTCATACCGAGGATCCAACGGCTATACATGACCGAGGAATCCACGAAACAGATGACATGGCACAAAAATGGCAAATGATACAATCCTGACAGGATGGTACATGCATCCGATGGTGAAGCATGGACCCACTTTGATGGCATTCATCATGAGAAAGCTAAAGAGGCTCATAATGTACGTGTTGCGCTGGCAACAGATGGGTTCAATCCTTATGGAATGATGGCTGCCCCATACACATGTTGGCCCATGTTTGTTATCCCCCTCAATCTCCCCCCTCGGCGTATGCTTTCAGCGACAGAACATATTCTTGTCATTGATAATTCCTAGACACCCGGGGAATAATATGGGTGTGTTCATGGAGCCTGTGATTGATGAATTGGTCCGTGCTTGGGAGGAAGGGGTATGGACATACGACCGAGCTACAAAGAAAAACTTCAAAATGCATGTTTGGTACCACTACTCCCTGCATGACTTCCAAGCGTATGGGATATTCTGCGCCTGGTGTGTTCATAGGAAGTTCCCATGCCCAATATGCAAGGAAGGTCTGTGGTTCATTTGGTTGCAGAAGGGTGGCAAGTATTCATCGTTCGACAAACATCGACAATTCCTCCCTCTTGACCATGCATTCAGACGAGACATCAAGAATTTTACGAAAGGTGTCGTAGTGACAGACCCTGCACCACCGATAATGACTGGTGCCGCGGTTCGTGAACAGATAGATGGTCTCATGGTCAATCCAGAAGGTGGTTTTGTAGGATATGGTGAGCAACATATGTGGACTCATAAGTCGGGCTTGACTTGGCTCCCCTATTTTGTTGACCTTCTCCTTCCATACAACATTGATGTAATGCACATTGAAAAGAATGTCGCCGAGGCACTTTGGGCAACAATCATGGACATTCGTGACAAGTCAAAGGACAACATTAAGGCTAGAGTGGATCTAGCAACATTCTGCGATAGACCAAACCAACATATGAAGCCTCCTAGTCGTGGCAAGACATGGAGAAGGCCTAAGGCCGATTTTGTCTTGAGCAAGCCCCAAAGGAGGGAAGTACTAGAATGGATCCAGACGTTAATGTTCCCTGATGGGTATGCAGCTAATCCAAGGAGGGGAGTGAACTTATCTACTATGCGAGTCTTAGGGATGAAGAGTCATGACTATCACATATGGATTGAGCGGCTTCTTCCAGTGATGGTTTGAGGCTATGTCCCTGAGCATGTTTGGCTGGTGCTGGAAGAGTTAAGCTATTTCTTTCTGTCGGTGTTTCGAACAAACACCGACTAGAAATTTGTAATTGTTGCGCGTTAGGCCCGGATGGTGCACTAAAGGACACGAGGTTTATACTGGTTCGGGCTGAATATCCCTACATCCAGTCTGCTGCTGCTCATGTTATTAGTACCGAAAATGGTTCGTAGTAGGGGGTACAAATGATCGAGAGAGGGACATGCCCCAAGTCTCTGATGGATTGGTCAAAAGGTCGCTGAGAGCGTGGTCGCTGCTCAGCTGTGCGTGATGTATGTTGTTGAGTCGTGTCGGTTGGTCTCTCTTTGTGAGCTTGTCCATCAAGAGTCGATCCCCTTAGTGGGGGGCCCTACCCTCCCTTTTATAGACCAAGGGGGGAGCAGGGGTTACAGATGGGAGAAAAGAGAAAAACCAGAGGCCAAGAAGCCCCTCTGAAGGTGTTGGGCCCTCCTTTTCCGCTGAGCCAGCCTCGCTGACATGGCCAGACGGTGTCAGGGATTAGCACATTCGCCAGACGCCTATGTGCTAATGATGCCATGCCCTTATCGGATCAGCAAGTGGTCACGTCCCGTCTCGCCCCTCCGAGCGGTGTGTCGGACAAGGGTGTTGACCTATAGCCCTAAGGGGAGCGGACAGCGCGGTGACTGTATGCTCATCACTGTAGAGGGCACGCGTCTCTTCTTGGACCGTAGTGGTTGTCTTATGTCTATGTCAGATTCCGTGTCCGAGGGCTGAAGGCGGTGCCTACAACACTATTCGGACTCTGCCACACCCGGAATGGCCTAAAGCGCCCATCCTGTCGTATCCTGACGGTACTTTCCTGCAGCGGTGCAGGGCATGGTCCTTGGTACTGCGTTTGACTTGAATGTCCTGTCATACCTTGTGCTCGTCATTATGAAGGGGCAGGGTGTAATCATCGGGCGAGGCGGAGTCTGCCTTTGGACGTCGGGCGAGGTGGAGCCTAGCCCTCGGGGGTCGGGCGAGGTGGAGTCTGCCTTTGGACGTCGGGCGAGGCAGAGCTAGCCCTCGGGGGTCGGGCGAGGCGGAGCCAGCCCTTAGCCGTAGGGCGAGGCGGAGCCTAGCCCTCGGAGGTCGGGCGAGGTGGAACCAGCCTTCCGTCGTTCGGACAAGAAACACAGTAGCGTTCCCGTCTGATCAGAATTGTCAACGTTCAATGGTTATTAGTTCCATCTCATTAGGTATCTCGGTATTAGGTCCCCGACAGTAGCCTCCGAGCCCCCGGGTGATTCGGGCAGAATCGCCCGGGGGCTGTTTCGGTTCGTCATAGGGTGCGCACGAGCGCACCCGATGGGTGTAGCCCCCGAGCCCCTGGGTGATTCCGGTTCGCCAGAGGTTGCGCGCAAGCGCACCCGATGGGTGTAGCCCCCGAGCCCCCGGGTGATTCTGGTTTGCCAGAGGGTGCGCGCAAGCGCACCCGATGGGTGTAGCCCCCGAGCCCTAGGGTGATTCGGGCAGAATTGCCCAGGGGGTGTTTCGGTTCGCCAGAGGGTGCGCGCGAGCGCACCCGATGGGTGTAGCCCCCGAGCCCACGGGTGATTCGGGCAGAATCACCCGGGGGGGGTGTTTCGGACCCTTCGCGGGTAAGGCTATGAGACTCGGTTTTCATCAACTGGAAAGCTTTTAAGGGAATCCTGGTATCCTATTCGTGGGGATTTTGTCCAGGGTCTGTCTGGCTGGGGCTTGACCGTGGAACGAGGCCCTATTGATGCTCACGTACCTACGTCTTTAGTCTCTCGCGGTCCTGTACCTCATTGGGATGGCCATCGAGACTATTGGGCTAACCCTTGGGCTTTTTGGGCCCAAGCAGGCCGGAGGGGAAATTTTTTGACCCGTGTCCCCTCTGTGGGAAAAGAGTTCGATCCGCTCGGGAAGACAAACCATTCGGCCCGATTTTGGTGGGAAAGGATAGGGATCGCTGGCGCGCATCCCGCGACGTGACGCGGTGGTGTGTCGTGGTAGGCTCAGAGATCGAGGTGGACGGTTACCCTTCTCGCATCCGTCGCCCCTATAAAACCAGGGGGTTCACCCCCAGGGTTCCGTACTTTGCCTTTTTGCCTTCGCATCATCAACCTCCGCCGCCAATCGCCAGAGCCTCCCCCACTCGCATCGCGGCCGCCGTCAAGCTCACATCCGCATCGCAGCTACCATTGAACTCATGTCGACCCCCCTCCCAATCGTTTCAATGGAGCCATGGTGCAGATCCAGCATCACCCCTCAGCACCTAGAGGGCCTCGTTCACCATGGCCTCCTTCGCCCGCTGACCGCCGCCGAGGAGTGGCGGCTGCCCGGTGATGAGGATGAGCCATTGCCGCCTGAAGGGTATGTCGTGTCCTTCGCTCACTTCCATGAGCGGGGATTTGCCATACCTGCTCACCCGTTCCTTCGGGGGCTGTTGGATTACTACCTGGTGGAGCTGCAGCACCTTACCCCCAATGGGATCCAGCATATTGTGGCGTTCATCGCCTAGTGCGAGGGGTTCTTGGGGATTGATCCCCACTTTGACCTGTGGTGGCATATCTTCGCCGTCAACCTTCTGAAGAGGCAGGTCGGGAAGCAGGAGCTGCACGCGTCGGTGGGATGCGTCGGCATTCACTTCCGCAACAACCGGGCAGATGCGTACCCGTCAATGCGTTTGTCCACCTCCAACAAGGGGTGGCATTCGCAATGGTTCTATGTCAAGGATGACGCCACCACCCCCTTGCCAGCCTTCTCCAGGTGCATCATCAAGGAGGCCCTAGGGTCGTGGAGGTGGGGCGTCCCGATCAAGGAGAGGAAGAATATCAACGACCTTCTCGCTACCCTCCAAACTTTGAAGGACAGGGGCGTGAGGGGATCGGGGATCATCGGCGCCTACCATGCGAGGAGGGTGGCGCCGCTAATGGCGCGCGTGCTTCCCCTGCACCAGATGGTGCCCGGAGCGCCGTTTGAAGGGACGACGCTTGTCGACGAGGCGCTCCCTCCGTCTGAGGTGGCGCAACACAACAAAGAGGCGATGGAGCCTTCGAAGGACACCGCTGGTGTCATCCTTGATTTTGTGTTCGCGGTGCCGGGGCATCCCCCAAAGCGGTCGGAACCGGGGTTTATTAACTTCGTAAGTTTTCCTTCTCCGTACTCCTTTTTTACTTGAATTTTGACCCCTTCAAGCTGACCCTAGGGATGGTGGGACCAGTCGGGGGGACTATTCTTCAAGGATAGGCTGGCTCCGTTGCAGAAGGATCGGGCCTTGGCGAAAGCGAACCGTATCGCGACAGAGTGGGACAAAAAGACGAGGGAGCTCAGGAAGAAGAAGCTGTTGTGGAAGGGTTGTGGAAGCGGCAAGCGCGTGATCGAGGAGAGGAGATAGGCAGTGATGATGATGACGACGACGACGACGAGGTAGCCGCCGACGTGGATTGGGACGTCCTGGAGGACAAGGATATGCTGACAGACGCCCACCGACCCATGCAGGGACCCTTCCCGTTCCATGCGGAGGGAAGAGAGTCCATGAGATCGGTGGAGGTGGGCTGAACCATGGGCCCGTCCTCGAGGCCAGTGGGAGCCGGAGAATCTGCCGCCCCATCCGGGGTGCCACCGGAGGATCAGTGGATGGGAGGAGGTGGATCGGCCGCCGCCCCCGAGGTGCTGATGGAGGGGGGCGGCACAGCTGCCGTGCCCTACTAGCCGGCGGGGGCGGGTGGATCTGCCACCATGCCCGAGGCGTCGACGGAGAGGGGCGGCTCCATTGCCGTGCCCTCGGAGATAAGGCAGGCTCGAAGGGGGTCCCGCCCAGACGAGTTAGGGTGGGGGTCTGGGGGTTCATCCCCAAAATGTTCCCGCCGCCCAAATGCGCCAGAGTAGGCCACTGATTCTCCTATTTTCCCCCTTTTTATTCTTCTGTTTCGACCTTATGCCTTTTTCCCTCTTACAGATTCTTGCGACGGGGCCGCTCTCTGGGGTTAGCTCCTAAGAAGAGCCTTGCCCTTTAGGTAGGACTGATGGCGCTGCCCGACGTTGCCCCTATTTCGAGCAGGAGTGGCGCTAACGCTGCGGCCTCGTTGGCTGATCCGGCGGCGCCCGCGGTGGCGCCCGTGCCCTCGGCGGTTGCCGAGCAGGCGACGTCTTCTGTGGCGGGCGCGACACTGCCAGCCGAGGGTCCAGTATCACCAGTGGAGGTGGCCGTGACCACGCCAAGCCAGGAGCAGCCGGACGCCGCCATGGTGGTGTCCAAGGGGGCGGCGCAATCCATGCCTCTGGCGGCCCAAGCGACGGCGCCCGACGCAGGCCGGACGGAGGAGGACGCGGCCGGATCATCCCCAACCCTGATGAGCCAGGTGCAGTCAGACATAGCCATGGTGGCGTTCGAGGGAGCAGCACAGTTCATGCCATCGGAGGCCCAGGTGGAGGTGACCGCGACCGCGATAATCCTAGTGGGGCTGGATGCTGCCATGGTGGCGTCTGAGGCGGGCCGAATGGAGGAGGACATGCCCGGAGGGTCTCTGTGCGTTGTGGCTGTGGTGGAGAGGACCAGCAGGAGGTCGCCCTCAGCCCTATTGTTGGGGGGCAGCCGCTCCCCCACGCGGGGCGAGCCGGCACTCTAGTGGATGGCCGCTGAGGACCCAACATCGGCTCTTTTCTCGCTTGACGATGCTGCCGAGAGCATGGAGCAGGAGAATCTTGACATCAGGTTCTCGGCTATAATGGATGCCTTGAGCCAGGCCAGTGGTGTCCTACGCGAAATCCTCGTTCCTACTAGCCGGGTATTCGCTTGATCTTCTCCCTCGTTTTCTTATTTCTTCACGTATTTTTGTGTTTTCGTACTTTTGATACCGGTCTTCTTTTTAGTGTCTCGTTGCTCATAGCCGGAACAAATCCTGGTTCCTCTGTGAGCAAAAGACGGAATGGGACCGCCTTACCAAGGAGGCCCGGCTGCGAGGAGATGTGGGCACGCAGCTCGCTGCCGCCCAGCAGCGGGAGGCTGAGGTGTGTCGGGACACGGAGGAGATCCACGGGATGTTTGAGGACCCATCAGCGAGGGTGAAGCTGGACGAGGAGGCGGCCACCAGGATCCGAAAGGAGCAGGACGAGCTGCTCTAGAAGGATGCCGAGGCCAGTCAGTAGGCCATCGAGGTCCTAGCTGAGCTAGAGACGGAGCGGGATGTCAAGCGAAAAGGCCAAGGAAAGGTCCACGGCCCTACAGCAGAGGGTGAACCAGGATGCTGAGGTGATCTCCCGACTACGCGGGGAGCGGACGAGCTACGCCGGACCGAAGAAAGACTTCGCGCGGAGCGCGGCACGGCCCGCGCGGAGCGCGACCGGGCCATCCGAGAGCGCGGCGAGGCGCGTCGGGAGGCCGTGGCCCTCCGGGCAGATCTTGGAGACGTGGTGGCCCGAAGGCTAGAGGCCAAGGAAGTTTCTGCCAGGCTAGGCACGGAACTCGCCGAGGTGCGGGGGATCCTTTGGGCCGAAAGCGATCAGCATGACCTTCTACGTGCCGCCGTCGTGGTGGTCTGCGACGACCTGTAGGTGGCGCAAGAAGAGGGGACCAGCTCCCTTCTGACTCGTGCCACTAGTATCACGGCATGGGTGGGCCAGCTTGAGGAGGACGCCTTTCACGCGGGATCACCCAATTCTTCGCTGTTGCCCATTCTGATTATGATCGGGAGATCAACTTGGAGGCAATGAGCCAAGGCTTCGTGCCTGTCTATCAAAACCCTGAGCTAGACGAGATTGAGAAGGCAATGGCTGCCCTTGTGTGGAACCTAGCAAACAGGCTGAAACAAATGGTTCTCCCTCCACAGAAGTAGTTAGTTGAATAAGTTTGATAAACCTTTATCCGTAATATGTGAACAAGTGTCGGTACTTTTGTGTCTGAAAACGGATTCGTGACTTTGTTTCGCAATTTCATTTCGTTTGTTTGATCTTACCTTCTTCCTTTTTTGCAATGAGAAATGATTTACGCGATCTGACCCTTCTGTTTGTTAAGACTGTAGGGCCCGAGGTGTTTTGGGGAAATTTTGATTGTGCTGGTGAGCAAAATTACCGTAGCCGTCTAGGCGTGGACTTTTTGCAGTCTTTCCTATCTGTTCCCCTAAACCTTGCCGCCAGTCTCGACGTGAGGAGAAGGTGCTCGTACCTTTATCAGCCCCCGAGTGAGATCCAACCCCTTGCGGTCGCTAGGGTCGGATGTTACTAGAGACCGGAGCGAGGGTAGCGAACTTACGTTTGTATTCGCACGTACCCCTTACTTAGGACTTTGGTGATCGCTACGTGACCGTGCGTTTGGTCTTATCTATGGTCTGGCCTTCCCCGAGCCCTCGCGCGTGGTGGGGATTCGGTCAAGGGCCGGCTCATTTTGTGACTGTCGCCCCATCAGCAGTTTTTCGCAACTGGAGGGGTTAAGGCGACGTCACTTGCCTCGATGGCTCGAGTGACGTGCTTTATGAGCTTGCTAACGGGGATATTCGGACGGAATCCAATCCCGTTTGCTTTGCGATAGGGTCGGGAAAGCCCTCAGGTGGCGTTCCGTTGCTCCTTGGCCCGCCCTCCAACGGATTCCCCCTCAATGGGGATTCTATGGGCTCGGCTAGAGGCTGGATTGAACTAGAAGGTTGAGATGACCCTATCCGCCTCGATACAGGCTAGGCAAAGGCCGCTGAGGCTCATCTGCATTTTCTCCCCTGGCTCTTGTTCGACGCGAGGCGGCCCCGGACCCTTCGTGGGTCAGCCTTCGAACCTCGGTCTCTCGATCTTGAATCGAGCAGCTCGAGCCCCCGAGCCCCTTAGGGTCTGGTAGGGGTCGGCCATGTTTTGCGCGTTATCCTATCCTCGGTTTTCGCAACCGGAGGGGCTGAGTTGATGATACTTGCCTCGATGGCTCGAGTGTCGCGCTCAATGAGCTCGCTAACGGGTATGTTCATGTGGAATCCAGATCC